>JXCR01143527.1:69472-126136 GCA_002079205.1 Phalaenopsis hybrid cultivar
AGATGTGTATAAGAGAGAGTATATATATATATATATATATATATATATATATATATATATATATAAATTGGGCCCAATGGATGGTTAGGATTGATTTACAAGAGGTTTGGAATGATTCGAGAGGTTTTGGAAATTTTTGTAACGTGAAAGGTATTTTGGTGATTTTAGCAATTATGAGATATTTTGGGAATTTTGAAAATTTTGGAGTGTCTTTGGCAATTTGAATGGTTTAAAATGGTTTGAAATAATTCTTACAGAGAAGTTAAGAATTTGGGTGATTTTGGAAAAAAAATTAGGGTTTCAGGGGCATTTTGGTAATTTTGGAAAAGTTTTGGGCTAAAAGGCCAAATTGCTTTTTTTGGTAAAATTGAGTTTAATGACGAGGCTTATCACAAAATTACTCTTGTGGTGCCATGAGACCAAGTAAATCTCTATTTTAGACCCTTCATGTGTTGGTCCTAGCCATCCTAGCCANTAGATGAAATAGCACTACACCTCAAGCTATATATCTATCTCGAAAAATAAACACATAACTTGATAGTGAAGTTCAATCAAATAAACTAAGAGATATATGACATCCGTTTAAGTCTGCGAAAACTTTTTTTATGTTGACCGACAAGTTCTCCTATTTAATATAAAAAATTAAATAGGGTTTATGTTAAGCTCGGTTCTTGAAAGTTTTCTATAAAGTCAAGCTCTTATAGTTAATTACATCTTAGATAATTGAAGCCACCTAAGAAGACTCTCGATAAAAATAAGAGAATATTGACTTAAATAATTTCAAAAGATAAGACTTTTCAATAGATCGGACAAAGAGATGTGAAAAGGGAATGACTCAAATTTGGAACATTTAATTTTAGATTCCAAAGGAAGAAGAACTAAGGGACGTCACAGATCCTGATGAGAACCTCGGTGACTTCCTAATCTATCTTACTGTTTGACCTCAATTTAGAGGAGAAATATTTAAGTGTTTTATCATACCAATTTTATTAATTAGGGCTTACATCTGTGTGGAATGATCAAACAAATAGCCTGAAAAATATGAGGATTTAGGTCATGACGAACGACAACATCGGAATCCTAAAGCGAGTTAGGGCTTATATCGTATAGTAGAGCCATGCAAAAGGCCTAAGGAAAAGTTGAGGATTTACGTCAGATTAGGCGGGCGACCTCGAAATCCTATGACTTATTATTTAATTTTAAGGAATGGTTTAGCTGATGTAGACATATTTTATTGTTGAAGATGACCGTGCTGCCCACAGTGCTAGCTCCAAGCTTTTTGTCGTAGCAAGTTTAAGTTTTCTAATGTGTCAAGTCTTGATGTCAAATCAAATGTTTCCTAAGATTATGTTTATTTAAATATTATGGGGATGTTAAAATTGATTAGAGCGACACTGGTTAGGATCTTATGATTCCCTCGTTCTGGCACCACTATTTTTCTTCGGATTCACTTAGTTCAAAAAAATTTACTAAACTCAACTTAATGAGTTTTCTACTTTTATTTAGACAGTGGAAAATCTTGTTAGCAACCATATGTTACCTCCTCCGAGGGATTCCCGAGCATCCGATAAAGGCGTTTTAATTTAGTTGCAATAGTTATTTTGTTTTGTTTGTGATTAAATTTTGATTTGTTGTATATTTTCACTATTGTGGCGGTGGATTTTATCTTGTTTTGATTTCTTAATTTTAATTTTTGTTTCAGTTTCGTGACTATCCTAAAAGTTTCAGTTTTTGACATGTAGGGTGACTTTGTTGCTTAACATGCAGGTTTATGGGTAGGAAACAAGAGATGCAGATAAACAAAAGTAAATTGCAATGCAATAACTTAAAAGTGCTCCTGTCGATTCTTCCCGTTCCTCCACCTGAAAGGTCAGTATTTGTAAAACATATGTATAATTTTGCATGAAAAAGCAGAGAACATAGGTTTGAGGTGTGTCTACTAGATCATATATTATACCCTAATGGGTTCAATTTGTTTATCTCTGGGGATGATTCCATTAAGAAAATCATAATACATCCAAGTATCCTCCGAGAATCCCAAAGGATCATGAAAAGGTCTTGAGTAATACCTTAGACATTTCATAGTTCATCGAATCATCTTGAGCTCATTTTGGCCTTATTATGTTACTATATGGTTCACACAACTTATACCCTTATGCTCAATGAATCTTGATGTTTG
This sequence comes from Phalaenopsis hybrid cultivar, assembly GCA_002079205.1. Lineage (NCBI taxonomy): Eukaryota > Viridiplantae > Streptophyta > Magnoliopsida > Asparagales > Orchidaceae > Phalaenopsis > Phalaenopsis hybrid cultivar. The sequence goes on from JXCR01143527.1 coordinate 71,652, forward strand.
GATTATCCCCTTAAGTGGGGTAATTTTCACTTGATGTTTCACTTACGAATTATACGAGTAAAGGCCTTAGGGGCAATTTGGTCTTAATTAAGGAATTTAGTCGGTTTGATTTTCAAAGATGGGCTTATAGTGTTTTGAAAATATTTCAAATTATTTATAGGCCATTTTCTAAACCTCATTATACAAAATTTGATTAAGCCTAGATCACTATTAAGCCCGTAAAATTTAATGAGTAGATTTGTAACTTTTTAAGGAAAATTTAAATATTCATATTTTTACCCTTATCAAGAATCATAAATCATTTTTAAACCATTAATTGGGGTTTTAAGTAAATGGATTATGATCTTCCAAAGTCAAAACCCTCGCCTTAATCTATTCTTACTTAATTATTCTTCTGAATTTCATCAATTCGAGAACTTATAACTTTATCCTTAGTGAGAGCAAAGTGAGATTGGTTGCTACCATTTATCCATTTCATATTTCAGTCATCAAGACATGTCAATTAAGATCATTTATTACCCATTTACTCTTTGGTTAAGCCTAAATATTAATTAAGGCTTAAATCCCAAAATTACCCCTTTTTGCCATTAAGGCCTCAACACCTCATAATTCATTAAATCAAACTCAAATGAATTTTTAAATTTTACATTACCCCATTCATGGGATAAATAAAACATCAGAAGAGAAAATATGATTTTTCTGAATTTATTTAATTTTATAATTATTTTTAATGCAAAAATAGAGATTTTTAATGNCCATGACTAGATCCTATGTTTCTAAGGAAGAAAGACTAGACCTCAACAAAAGTGAGGTCAACAAATGGACCTCCAATAGATGTGGTGTGGCAGACGAGCACACCGCACATATTGTCATTGACCAGAAAGATCAATAAAACCAACACAATTGCCTAAGACAACATGCTTAGAACAAAACAGAGGAAGACTGAATATGGTTTTAGCTAGGGAGTACCAGGTGAGTCCTTGATTGAAACTGAGGGTTCAAAAACTCTCCCTGGGGATTAGCGTGTGTACCTTCAAATCATTAATTTAAACAGTGAATTTCAAATTTGTGCAGTGATTTCATGCTCATTAACCCTGCTTATGAGTTTACAAAGATAACCATCAGGGAAATTGACGGTCGCTGCGAAGATTCAATTTGTTTCATTGTTTGATTGTTCAATTTTGATTTTTTGTGGAAATTTTAACCTTGATTTCAATTCAAGGAAATTTCGGGAATTAAGAATGCGTGAAGTGACTGGATTGAGATGGAAAGCACAAGGACTCACATCCAACTCAATAGGTCGATCAAGGAAAAGGAGTGCTACATTGGAAAGGAAAGCGCAAAGACTCATATCCAACTCAAGAGGTAAAGGAAATACATAAAGGTAAGAATAGGATGTCTTGCTCCATTTACGGGGTCTCATACTTATCTCAAAGTGCTCAGATGAGGACTAAGATGTCTTGCTCCATTTAAGGGGGTTTCTTATCTTTCTCGAGTGCTGAGAAAAGAATCGGATGCCTTGCCCCATTAAATGGGGTCTCACAGCGATCTTAAAGTGCTGAGATGAGGACTAGGATGCCTTGCTACATTTCAGTGGGTCTCATACCTGCCTCAAGTGCTGAAAAGAGAATCAGATTCCTATAAATAAGACATGATTAACAAATTTCCATTACATTTCCATGCTTTGAACCCATCAGTTATTAACAGAGAATAACGATGGAGAGCAGTAAGAAACTCACAAGCAAGGAAGCTCTGCTGAAGACCTTTGAGTTTTCATTCGAGAGAATCCATCACGCCGTAGTTGATTAGAAGAATAAATAATGAGTTTTCGACCAAAACCTAAAAAGAAACTTGTAAATGTTGGCAGTCCGAAAGGAAATAAGCTAGAGCATGAAGCATGACTGGTCAGTTCGAAGAGACCGGGGGAAGGGATTTGACCATAAGGAAAAAAACTAGTCAAGTAAGCGGTGTAGAAAAAAACAAAGAGTGGAAGAAATGAAAACTTCTTGTAACTCCTTTCCTCTATGTGATGTAGGGGACATAATCGATGTGCAACCCATGAGTGCACCGATCCTTGCTTCAGTTTGATCTACCAGCGGTTAGCTCATTCGTCGCCACATTACTAAGTGCAGTGTCGGTCGCCTTTTTGAAAAGTACATTTAACTTATTATGTATACAATAAAAATATTTTGGAAAATAACATTTTAAGTTTAAAAATATGACACTGAATCGATCCGATATATGCAATAGTTTAAATAAACGAGTACAATACTACAAGTTAGGTACCCATCCTGAGGAATAAACACATTGCTTGACAGTAAGACTCGATTATATAAACGAAAAAAATTTATGACATCCATTTTAGTATGCAAAACCTTTATATTTCCTGATAAATTTCCCATATCTACTATAAATAGTTAGATAGGGTTTTAATTAAAGAGGGTTCTACCATTTCATATAAGGATAAACTTTTATAGTTAATTATATCATATGCAATTGAAATCACCTAAGAAAACACTTGATGATGATAAGAAAATAATGTCTTCAAGAATTTCAATGTTTAGGACTTTCAAGGTCGGACGAAGGAGTATTAAATGGTAAAAGATCAAGTTTGGAATTAATTATGGAATCCAAAGGGAGAAAACTAGGGGATGTCACAGATCCTGAGGAGAACCTCAGTGACTTCTCAAGCTATCCTATGGTTCGGTTTCAATTTCGAGGAAATATAATTAATTGTTTCATTTTGTCAATTTTATTATTTAGGGATTACACCTGCATGATACAGTCATGCAAATAGCCTGAACGATAGAAGGGTTTATGTCGTGACGAATGACAACCTCAGAGCCTAAGGCAAGTTAGGGCTTAAATTGCACAACATTGTTGTGCAAAGGCCTAAAGTTAAAGATGAGGATTTATGTTATACTAAGCAAACTACCTCAAAGTCTTATGACTTGTTATTTAATTCTAAGGAAGGATTTGTCGTTGTAGATTTTTTTTCTCCCTTAAAGTTGTTCTTCTGTACATCCTTGTCACACTGCCCACAGAGTTAGCTCCAAGCTCCTTATCAAAGAGACAGCTCCAAGTTTCAGATTTAAGGTTTTAAGGCTTTATAATTTAAGTGATAAGTTTTTTCATTGTTCAAATATTATAGGGGAGGGGGTTAAAATTAATTAGAGCAACACCGATTAGAATCTCACGGTTCCATCATTCCAGTACAACTATTTTCTCTTGAATTTACTTAGTCTAAAAGAGTTTTAAACTGATTTAAACTGGAGAGATCTCATTAACAACAGTATGTTATCTCATCCGAGGTACTCCCGTAAATTCAAAAGGACGTATTATGTTGTTTTTTGTTTTAAAAATGTAAACTTAATTTTAAAAATATGTTTTGTATATTTCATTTTTGGTTTAGTTTTGCAGGTAAAGTAAATAAATGCAGGTATGAAATGTTGTAAGGTAATTAAATAAAATTGTAAATGCATAAAATGTTGTAAAGTAATTAAATAAAATTGCAAATGCATAAAATGCATATGCATACATGAGCCTCTGCTACCGCTGCATGGTTAGCATCATAAAGCATAATATATTTGCAGGAAATTTAAATAAATCGTGAGAAAGTAAACAGGAGCATCTGATACAAAAAAAGTCGAAAAACGCGTTGTAACAAAATAAGAACAAGTAAAAGAAAACCCATAGTCACATATAAGAGATTAGAAGTAAGTGCAAGACATTAGTAAAGGTGGGGGCTCAAAGTTGGACTGTGTGCTTCCCGGCCTTGAGTATGAGCTACCAATTCGATAATCTACGGAGGGCAGTTCTAACCTTAATCCAAGTGATTAACCGTGGACCTTTATAAAATTTCATTTTAAATTTCATGCATATAGAATTTACTTGAGCAACAAAATAAATTTTAATTTATTTTTGTAAATATTTTGTAAAGTAGTGTAGTCTGCAGGTTAATTACTTTGATTGAATTAGGACTACATACAACCTAAGAGTGTCAAGGGCAATCATCATCTCAGGAGTCGTCAAATAGTATCATCGGTCCTTACCCTCTCCTTTTATTAAAGGTCCTCGAGCTAGGAGATACTATTCTAAAATCCCACATTGTGTCCCTTATTTTAACACACATTAGCATTATCGTTATCGTTCTAGCCACCTAGACTTTAGACTTACACAAGCTTGATGATCTATATGTGGAAAAAAATATCCCCAGTAGCTCACAAGGATTTAAATACCTTAGAAAATGCTCAAATCCTTCAGCACTGGGTCAATTAATATAGAATAAGTAGTGTAGGGCATTTTTATTGATTTAGGTGAATTATAGGGTCTCGAGGGATAACTTGGTGGATTCCGAAAAGTTTTAATGAATGATTTTCTTGAACAAAGAATAATAAGTTAAGTTGTCCTTCAAAAAATCCGAAAGATCACAAAAGTCTTCGGGCATAGCCCTAAACAACTTTTGAGACCCCTTGCACTGTTTCAAATTCATTTGAACTTATTATATTGTTCAATTGATCATTCGAAGATAAATTTATATGCAATGGATTAATCTAACATGTGCTCAATGAACCTTAATATTTAATTATCCCATGAGCTGGGTACTCAGAATTCACTTGATGTTTTATTTAAGAATTATGTAAGTGGATCCCTTAAGGGCAAGTTCAAGTTATTGAGGATCTTGGTCTTTTAATTAAATTTGAGCTTGTAGTGTTTTAAAGGTTTTCATGTTTAATTTTGTTTCTCTTTTCTAAGCCTCATTATAAAAATTTAAATCAAGCCAAGCTCACGATTAAGCCCCTTAATTCAAGTTTTCAAGGTAAACTTGCAATAATCAAAATGTCAGATTAAGTGGGATTTAATTCTCATTTAAAGATTATGTTTATCATATAATCACCAATTAAGATGCTTCAAATAAGTAAGTTATTATCTTCCTAGCTCAAGCCCACTACTTTAGGATCATTTGACTAAGTTAACTTCCAAATCACAATAATTTAGGAAAATTACACTTTTACTCTTATTATAGAAAAGTGACTAGTTGGTTTCCACCTCTTGACTCTTATAAGTTTTCAATTATCTAAAAGATGTTTATTATGATCAATATTACCCATTTACCCTTTGACTTAACCTAAAATTTAATTAGGGCATCAAAATTTCATAATTACCAATTTGCCCCCAAGGCTTTCCACTTCATAAATCATTAAATTCAACTCAAATGACTTTGAAAATTTCATGGTTCCCAACTCATGGGTCAATTAAAATATGAATGGTGAAAGTATGATTTTTTTTCATTTAATTTTTAATAATTATTATTACTCAAAAATACAGATTTTAAATGTTAATTTATTTAATTAATCAAAGTAAAGTTTCCATCATTAGGAAAATTATTGGAGGTTCACCCAAATCAGAGGACCACTTGGATCAAATTTCAAGATATTTTAGTTATATTTTAATTATTATAATTATATATTGATTTTTAGTGATTAATTAAATAGAAAACATAGTTAATTTAAAAAAATTCCCTTTTATATTTTTCATTACTCTCTGAGTTCAGAGAACTCAAAGGAACAAGTTTTTCTTTTTTAAGAATTTTATTTTATTTACTTTAGTTATTTTAATGAAAAATTAAAGAAAATACTTTTTTAGCACTTAATGTATATATAAATATCTTAGAAAAAATAGGAAAATTTTTTGAAAGGTCTCAAGTGATCAGGGAACAATTTCGTACACTTTTATATTTTTGTGATTTTATATTATTTTTAATTATTTTTAAATTAAAATTATAGCTAAAAATAAACTATTTATTTTAACACCAATTTTATTTTTCCTAGGTGTGATCACAAGGAATGAACCACTTTTCATAATTTTCATAATTATATTTTATTTATTATAATTATCTTAGTGCCAAAAAGCCATTTTCCTTGAAAAATAAGTTTTGATATGAAATACAATTCTAATGGGTTTCAAATTTTTAAAGAGACTTAAAATCTTCATTATCTTTACTGTGAATCAATTTTTATGATTTATTGAATTATATTTTATTTATTTAATTTTTTATTGGTATTAATGACTTAATTACCACAAATAATACACATACGTATTTAAACTCATCTTATATTTTTTCTAGAGTCCTCCTATCACAGGAAAACAACCAAAACAAATCCCATATTTTTCTGATTTATATTTTAATTTATGTAATTATTTTAAGAAAAATGGGGACTTAAAATTGAAAATTAGGATTTTAGGTTTAAAGTGTTCACCGATTTTGGAAAAATCAAAGAACACTTCTAACCATATGTAAAAAAAATTGTTTAAATTTTAAGTCAAGGTGATTAATATTTAATTAAATGTAATTAAAACAAGCTTTGGAGTATTTAATTAATTAAAAATAAAATACATGACAAATAATTTTTATTTTTAGTTAATAATTTTCTCCTCTATTCACTGAGCAACAAGGTATTTTTATTTTATTTGTATGACTTTTCTACACCAAGTTTTTGAATTAATTTTTAATAAAAAATACCATATTTATCGACTTATCCACGCGGCGACCTCGTCATCCTCTGCTGCTCCAAACTTTACATGCGGTGCACTTCGATTAATCGCCACCATAAGCGTCTGCTGCCACACGTCCCGCTGCTCACACATAGATCTCTCGTTTGACTCTTCATCCACTGGTGGATCATTACACTTATGAATGGATGTCATTCGTTCATCGCCCCCATCTAACCTAAACCGAGAGTCGTTCACATTAAAATGCTTTGATCTCACTTGATACTCAACCAAATCACATAGGGTTTGTCCCTGTAGCTTCATCTAGTCAAAGTGAACCTATCAATATGGTTGATCAAGCATGAAACACAAGTTTAATTCACAATTGCTGAAACTGAGTCAGAAATTAGGGATTTTAAGTTATACCTTTGCCCAAGAGGTGAGACCTCAATTTGGTGGTTGCAAAAGTTTCCTTGGAGTCCCACGAACATGCTTAGAGCTTTAACTTCCTCTGGTATGGAGTCTAGGTATGAATTCGAACAACATGTGGTTCAGCCTTGGTCTAAGTGTGGTTTAGAGACCTCGGGTGAAAGGGGTTTTGATTGGGGAAGTGTTCTTAAGTTCTGGTGAAGCTTAAGAGCAGCTCAATTTGGGGATTTGATGAGTTTTTTTAAATGGTTGCTAAAGGTCCTCTTTTTCAATTTAAAAAGTAGAGTTTCTCAGTGGTGGGGGAGAGGGTGAAATGGTGGGAGTGAGCTTCATGTGAGTGCTAGAAGAGTTTGAAGACAATCAAGCAGAGATTCCCCTAGACTGGAGCTCTTCTTCCCATTTGGCCTTGAGAGGGGTCTTAGTTATAGACTAGGCCATGACTGCCAACAGGGCAAGCCAGAGTGGCCAAAGTGCAGATTAGGTAGAGAGGAAGTCAGCACAAGTGACCAATGGGGGGTTGACACACTGGATGGCTATAATTTAGGTTTGGTGCATGGGGTAGGCTTCTTTGTTTTAGGTTCTCTGGTGACTAGGCCAGCCGGCCAGGGCTGGGGTGGTAGCTAGGTGGTGCAGGGAGGCCAGTGACGAGTTTAAATGTGTTCATGATGGAGGTTTAATCACGTGATGACAAGGTTAAGTCACTTAGCCAAATATGGGAAGAGATCCCCCAAATCAAGGGACCCTTGGTCCATGGAACCACTAGGGTGGGCTAGGTGGATCTAGGCTGGTTCTTAGAATCCAAATTGTGGCTTTGGTGACCAAGGTTGGGCTAGAACAAATGGCTTGAGGTGATTTGGGGTTTGGGTTCAAGGCCATGGTTTAGACTTGGACTTGGGTTTGGGCCTGCCTAGAGTCTGAATTTAGGTTAATTGAAGATTCAACTTAATGGAGAATATTTTCATGAGTGAATAGAAAGTCAAATAGGTGGAAATCGAGACACTATGAAGTTTAATTTGGAGGAGTTTGGATTTTTGGGCAAAATTGGGAATTTTAGTTTAAATTGGATTTGGTTTAGGTTTGAGTTAGGGTTTGGGCTAATTGAATGTTCAAATTTGTCTAGAGGAGTGTTATGAAGAGTTTAGGATTCAAATTGTGGAAATCAGATATGTTAGGGAGTTCAATTTGGTGGAACTTCCGCATAGGCTCAATTTGGGGAATTTGATTTGGACATGGCATTTGAACTTGAAATTGAGTTCAATTAGGCTAGAATTTGGTTTAAATTGGGATGGGACATGATAAAATTTGATTTGGATTTGAAATTGAAGAAGTTTGGAATCAGTTTGGTGGATATTGGGATGAATTTGGGCCTTTAGGGGTAAGATTTGAGATTTTGGTCAAAATTGGTCAATTTGGTTAAATTGGGCCCAATGGATGGTTAGGATTGATTTAGAAAAGGTTTGAAATGATTCAAGAGGTTTTGGAAATTTTCTGAACATTAAGGGTATTTTGGTGATTTTAGCAATTATGAGATATTTTGAGAATTTTGAAAATTTTGGAGTGTTTTTAGCAATTTGAATGTTGTAAAATGGTTTGAAATAATTCTTATAGAGAAGTTAATAATTTGGGCAATTTTGGAAAAATTAGGGTTTCAAGGGCATTTGGTAATTTTTGAAAAGTTTAGGGCTAAAAGGCCAAATTACAATTTTTTTTGGTAAAATTGTGAGGAGGCTTATCACAAAATTACCCTTGTGGTGTCATGAGACCAAGTTAATCTCTTTTCTAGACCCTTCATGTGTTGGTCCTAGCCATCCTAGTCAAAGACTAAGGGTTTGGGGGACCACCCACATGAGTTTCCAAAAGAGTAGGGAACCAGCTAAGCATGTTTGGTTTAGGGTTTTAGGTTTTGAGTGAAAGTGAGGGGTTCAAGTGTGTGTGTGTAAAACTGACGAAGACCACACCACCCAGAGCTAACGCTAAGGCTCGACATTCCTATGGGGACTCCTCTTGAGCTCCCCCATGCTGGTTCCATCCTACTAGGTGCTAGAGGTTAGAACCAAACATGTGGAACTTCAAGAAAAGTAAAAAAAGTGTTTAGAATTTCTAATGGGGTAGGGTTCCTTTACTAGTTCTCTAGAATAGTTAACAGAAAAGTCCTATGACTAGATCTTATGTTTCTAAGGAAGAAAGACTAGTCCTCAACAAAAGTGAGGTCAACAAATGGACCTCTAATAGATGCGGTGTGCCAGACGAGTACACCACACATCTTGGCATTGACCAAAAAAATCAATAAAATTAACACAATTGCCTAAGACAACATGCTTAGAACAAAATGGAGGAAAACTGAATATGGTTTCAGCTAGGAAGTACCACGTGAGTCCTTGATTGGAACCGAGGGTTCAAGAACTCTCGTTGGGGATTAGCGCGTGTACCTTCAAATCATAAATTTCAAAAGTGAATTTCAAATTTGTGTTGTGATTTCATGTTCATTAACCCTTATGAAGGGCCACTTATGAGTTTACAAAGATAACCATTAGGGAAATTGACGGTCACTGCGAAGATTCGATTTGTTTCATTTTTTTATTGTTCAATTTTGATTTTTTGTTGAAATTTTAACCTTAATTTCAAATTGAAGGAAATTTCGGGAATTAAGAATGTGTGAAGTGAGTAGATTGAGATGGAAAGCATAGGGACTCACATCCAAATCAAAAGTTTGATCAAGGAAAAGGAGTGCTACATTGAAAAGGAAAGCGCAAAGACTCATATCCAACATAAGAGGTAACAGAAGCACATAAAGGTAAGAGTAGGATGTTTTGCTTCATTTAAGGGGTCTCATACCTATCTCAAAGTGTTGAGATGAGGACTAAGATGCCTTGCTCCATTTAAGTGGGTCTCATACCTACCTCAAGTGTTGGTCAGTGAATCAGATTCCTTGCTCCATTAAAGGTGGTCTCACAAAAATTTCAAAGTCCTGAGATGAGGACTAGGATGCCTTGCTCCATTTACGGGAGTCTTACACCTGCCTCAAGTGCTGAGAAGAGAATCAAATGCATTGCTCCATTAAAGGGGGTCTCACATTGATCTCAAAGTGCTAAGATGAGGACTAGGATTCCTTGCTCCATTTAAGGGGGTCTCACACTTACCTTGAGTGCTGAGAAGAGAATCGGATGCCTTGCTTCATTAACTCTGGTCTCACACCGATCTCAAAGTGCTAATATGAGGACTATGATGCCTTGCTCTATTTAAGGGGGTCTCACATCTGCTTCTGGTGCTATGAAAAGAATTGGATTCCTTGTTCCATTAAAGGGGATCTCACAACAATCTCAAAGTGCTGAGATGAGGACCAGGATGCCTTGCTCCATTTAAGGGGGTCTCACACCTACCTCTAGTGCTAAGAAGAGAATTGGATGCCTTGCTCCATTAAAGGGAGTCTCACAGTGATCTCAAAGTGCTGAGATGAGGACTAGGATGCCTTGCTCCATTTAAGGTGGCCTTACACCTATCTCAAGGGATGGGAATCAAAATTTAGGTACTGATCCCAGGATGGGAATCAAAATTTAGGTATCAACCCCGGAAGGATGAGAATCGGAAGCCTTACTCCATTTAAGGTGGACATTGTGTTGTTTTGCATGATCATACTAGTTTCAGGTGTGACCACATTGAGATCTAGCGTCACCACATCGCTGGACGTGCAGACTCATATTTATTGAGTTTCTTGCTATATTTGGACCTGCTGATAATTTTAGAGATCTTGGAGGCCTATTTGGATTCCTAATGTAAAACTAACTATAAAAATATGTTATTGTCATGAGAGAAATCATTGTTGGCCTCTTCAAGGCTTAAGACAAACAGTTCTACACAAGAGAAGGCTTGAAGGCTGATAGAAGAGAGTTTGGGAGAGAATTTGAGGGATCTCTTGAATGTTTTATTTCTCCTTTGATTAAAACCTTCAAGGGATAGTTGTTTCTTCACTTTAAGATTTGTGAGAGATTTTGTATGAGAGGGAAAGTTGTTGCCTTTACTGGAGAGACAATTTCTTGTAAGTTTTTCATCTTTATGTTATTTGAAATGGAATTTCTTGTAGTGTCTTTCACTATGTTTGTAATGAGGGACTACACTTTTCTTTATGTCTATGTGATGAAGGGAGAACTGAATTTATCATCGGTTTTAAGTAATGTTTTTTCGTTAATCATTTAGTTGAGTCTTTCAAGGCCTATGATTTTGGTTAACCTCTGATCCTCATTTTATTCTAGTCTAACCAACTAGAAATTTAAAATGTTTTGTGAAATTATGATCTATAACCGTTGCGTAGTGGAAACAAAAGGTTAAACATAAAATTCTGAGAGGATAGTCATATTCCAGTGGACTTCTGCAATCATCTTAAGGGATTAGAAAGGTCATGCAGAATATCATAGGGATTGAGGAAGCCTCAACTTCATAGATTCTAGGCTTCTGTTGACCCAAAAATAAGCATAAGGAGTATCGAATCCCCAATTAACAATAATCACATAGAAAAACATTTAGAAAATCTATGATCACCATGATCCCTGAAACAACAAGGCACAAGCCTCATCTATCTTGAAGCAACCCACAAACTTTTCCCTCATATTTGTTTGCTTCACTTTACCACCAAGTATTTTGTTCTGCTAGGACCATAGGACTTAAAAACCTTTTTTTTGATAATCAACAAACTAGGTTAACTGAATTAGTAATCTAGATCTCATGGAAGCAAATATTATAATTTCTATGTGGAATTGATACGCAGTACTTTTGAACCGCAATACTACTTAACACTCGCACTTGTATTGTATAATTGGCACACGTCCCGATAACTTTTGGTGTATCAGTGCCTCATCTTATTTATAATCTTTATAAGGCTTTTATAACTCTTTCTATTTGGTAAGTTTGTGTGATCTTAAGAAAATATTAACTACCAATATGTGTACTGTATCATATCAACATAGCAATCTTATTTGGGGTCCTTCGTTAGCATCATTTTTTGGCTCATTTCAATTTTGAAACCTCATGAGAACAACTCAAAGTATAGCCTCATGAAAATCACCATAACATTGCATGCGGACCTCCGATCAGCCATTACAACCCTATTCTTGAGGAAATAAAAAGGTGAAGAGCATATCAAAGGAAAAATGCATGTGTTATAACTAGGGCTCCCATATTAGTACTGGGCCCTCATACTAACATCAACATTCCCTAAGAAGATAAATTTTTTGTCCTGGCGACATAATCTTATTGTATGGATGTCAGTGCACATCAACACTTAGGCGCTACTACTGACACCAATATGCCCCACCGTCACAAGTTAAATTTTGAGCCATAAAATTTATCATATTGATGGATGTGACATTTTTCATGTCAGGAGTGTCAGTACCATTACTGGGGTGCCAAAACCTAACATTCCCATTAAAAGGGATAGCCTAGGTGACCAGAGGAAAATATGTTGAGATTTTCATACCTATTTTATATTGTTTTTAATGATATTGTACTTTAAAGAAAGGCATTTTTGATGTTTTGTTGCAGAAATGATGAATTATGGTCAATTGACCAAAAAGATGCAAAAAGGAGCAAATTTGGAGCGAAAATGACCAAAATGTGGAGATTTGAACTAGGCCGCCGACGACGCCCTCGACACCACCGACTACGAGTTTTTCCCGAGGCTACAGGACAAAATTATCCAGAAGTCCGCCGACGGCGCCCTTGAGGCCGCCGACAACGAGCTCGGCGGTTATGCCCACTCAAGCTTTGGATAAGGCCAAATTTTGAAGGGATGCTTAGGAAACTCTTGGGAAAACTCATCCACAACTTTAAAAGAAGATTTTGGCCAAAAATCTAGGAGAGTCTAGATAGTCTAGGAGGGGCTAGAGGTCCTGGATGTTAGAAAGGTTCCAATAGTGTGTAACAATTGTGAGGAATTCTTCGAGAGCTTGTAAGAGTGGAGTGAAAGTGAGAGATTTCTTCTGTCTTGCTACTTCGAAGAGGAATTTTGTGTGCTATAAAAAAGGAAGAGATTCAAAGGAACTTCGAGGAGTGTTCTTGGGGAGAAATTAGAGATAAGTTATGTTGTTGTAGTTTGTATGACTTTGATTTTATATATGAATTCTGAGTTTTGTTGTGTTTTTCCTTGTGTGTTTTAAAGAAATGAAGAGATTCAGAGGAACTTCAAGGAGTGTTCTTGGGGAGAAATTAGAGATAAGTTATTTACATTGTAGTTTGTATGACTTTGATTTTATATATGAATTCCGAGTTTTGTTGTGTGTTCCCCATGAGAAGTTTGTATGACTTTGATTTTATATATGAATTTTGAGTTTTATTATGTTTTCCCCATAAGATCTAAGTAGTTTTCTCTATCTTTCTCCTTGTCTCGAGATTTGTGAAATAGTGATTTGAATTGGTGAAGCCATGANCGAAAACCAATTTGGTGATTTTTTTTAGTTGTATTTTAATTATTATAATTATTTTAGTGTCAAAAATGTCATTTCACTTAATTAATCCATTTTAGTGATCAAATTAATTCCAATTGACTTCAAAATTTTATAGAGAGCTCCTCTATCATTAAATTACAGTGGAGAATAATTTTTATGCCATTTACATTTATATTTACTCCAATTTAATTTTATTTCATTTTTAGGGGTTGATGACAATTATGATTATTTTTAATAGGTTAAACCAAGTTTATATTTTTTTATGGACTTCTGACCAAAGTGAACCTAATAAAATAATTTTTGTATTTTTTATCAATATTTTAATTTTTATAATTATTTTATCAAAACAGGCATGAGACACTTGAAAAATAGAGATCTCTGCCTAGAGATCTCCCCTAACCTTTGAAAAATCAAGGAAGACCCCTCGTGATAGAGAGAATCAAAGACCTAAAAATCATGTCATGGTGAAATGTTCATGCAATGGAGAATTTAAATAAGAAATACACTATTTAATTAATTAAAAATCATGCGTGCATGAAACAAACATGAAATTATTTTCATATTGTTCTCTTCTGTTCACTCAGCAAGAGAGTATTTTTATTTTATTTTTATGATTTCTCTACAAAGATATGAATTTTTGAAGATATGGGATTTAATTAAATTAAATAAAGCCCTATTTCTCTACTTATCCAGCACGGCGGTGACTGGATCATATGAAGCTCTGAAAGACCACGCGACACTTCGCCATTTGACGCCGCCTTCTGACTCAGCTGCCATACGTCCCGTTGTTTCGTTCCATCCATCCGTTCGACGTGATGCAGAGCGCCCATTTAATACATGCAAAAATGGATGGCATCCGTTCATCATCCCTAAGTCCCTAGCTCGAGAGCCGTTAAACTTCAAACCTTAATATCTCGCTCAATACTCAACCAAATCTAATTTGGTTTCTTCCTATCGACTCATCTCAATGAGACGAACACATCCATATGTTTAGTCAAGTCTTAAATTGAGTCTATGAGCATAAAGAATTAAAATATGCTTGGTTTGATGGGAGAGTTCAATACCTTTGCCCAAGAGCTGTGGCTTCAATTGGGTGCTTCCAAAAGCCTGAGTTGAGTCTAGAGAGCTCCAAGATAAAGCCTTGGGTCGTAGTGAGATGCCTAGGTATGAAATCGATCGAAACCAATTTGGGGTGTTGATCAAAGTCTATGCTAGGGTGGTCTAGTGTTGGAGCTTTTTATGGGTGGTCTTTTTCTCTCACTCATGGGATCGTGTGGATGAAATTAATTTGACTTTCGTGGAGTCTAGAGGGATGCCCTGTTACGGGCTTGATTTTGAGCTCCAAAATTGAGCTCAAGCAGTGGGTTTAAGGGCTGGAGGATGATTATATTGGACTCAAGTGGTCTTGAAGAAGCTTTGGGAACAATTTGGCAGAGTCTCCCCAAGGAATTTCAACTTCTCCTCCTTGGGCATGGTGGGTGAGTTTAAATAGAGGGGCTTAAAGGCTGCAATTAGGCCAAGCAGTGGGTCGCTTTGGTTGCTTAGGTGGAGGGAAGAAAGGGGCAACAATCAAATTGGGTGTAATATTGGGTTTAACTCATTGCTCCTCCTTGTCCATGGTGTTTTCCGATAGCCAAGGTAGCTGGCCGGCCAGGCTAAGTTCACCATCTGGTCTAGGGAAGTCAGGGCTTGAGTTTGGTGCAATCAATTTGGGGGTTGCCATGTGTAAAGGTGTTGAATTAAAATAGTATGGGGGAAGGGTCATTTTTTTGTCAATTTAGGTCAAGACATGATTTGTTTTATTGTAGAGATTTGTTGTAGAAGGGAGAATGAATTAACAACAATGACATTAACATCTAGCATTATGCCACCATGTGGGGTCGAGTACATAAATTCTTTTTTTACATTGTGTCCTATTATGTTCATATATTTATTTAATTCTAATAATTAAGATATTTTTTTTACAATATGACCTAATTCTCTTAGGTCTACATCCACCTTTATTAACATAATTCAAATCCAAAACAACTACTATCCTAACCTAGTCATAAGATTGTTGACATTTAATGTGACCTATCCAAGGAGGCTCAGTCTAACCTTGTCTTCAACTTGAGTTGCTCTAATTATTTTAAAGATATATTGGTTTAACATTTTATCTCTAAATGCAAAGCCACTCACCCACTAAACTTATATTAATCTTATCCTTCTCTTTTGCAAGCCAAAAGTTTGCATATCACCACCGTTTTACAAAAAATTTCTTTGAATTTAAGTTGTACTTTTCTATCACCCAATGGGCTCAATGCAATCCTCCACTATAACCAACTAGCTTGAATTCTATTAATAACATACTCATTTCTATTACCATCACTTTCAATAATAGATCTAAGATATCTAAAACTTTCACTCCTTTAATAACTTGATCAATTATCATTACAACCCTACCACTAGATTTATTATACAACTAAAACTACATTTTATGCATTTAGTTTTAAATCTGCTCAAACAAAATCTTTTAGATACTGAAGTTCATCTTCATAATTTAAGTTTTTCTTGATTTTTCTCTCTAATCTTATGCATAAGAAAGATATCATCAGCAAAAAACATACATCATGGAACATCCTCTAATATGTCTGGTAAGAACATCCATAACTAAAGGAAAAATAATATGGGCTTGATGCCAATCTCTGATGTCATCCAACTGACATAGGAAATACTTTGTCAATTCTCTATATTTTTTAACACAAGTAACAACTATAGTGTATATATCATTAATGACTTGAATATAAACAAGATCAACATATTTCTTTTCTAAAAAAAGTACATCAATAAAAAATTTGGAACAAGGTAGAAAAAAACAAAATATAAATTAAGAAATTTTATTTAATGAAATCAAGTAAATTAGAACTTTTATTGTTTCATATTTCGAAAATTTAGTTTTTTTTATCTAATCAAAAAGAAAATTTGCCATAAGTTTGAGTGCATAAGAAGTGGAAAACAAGAGGAATAATTAAAATACTTTATAATTTAAATTATATTAATAAAGCCTTTGGTTTTACACTAGAATTAAACTATTAATTTTAAAATTTTTNATGAACAAATTAATTCCAATTGACTTCAAAATTTTATGGAGAGCTCCTCTATCATTAAATTACAGTGCAAAATAATTTTTATGCCATTTACATTTCTATTTACTCCAATTTAATTTTATTTCATTTTTAGGGGTTGATGATAATTAGGATTATTTTTAATAGGTTAAACCAAGTTTATATTTTTCCTAGGGACTTCTGACCAAAGTGAACCTAAGAAAATAATTTTTGTATTTTTTTTATCAATATTTTAATTTTTATAATTATTTTATCAAAATAGGCATGAGACACTTGAAAAATAGAGATCTTTGCCTAGAGATCTCCCCTGACTTCGGAAAAATTGAGGAAGGTCCCTCGTGATAGAGAGAATCAAAGACCTAAAAATCATGTCATCGTGAAATGTTCATGCAAATGGAGAATTTAAATAAGAAATACACTATTTAATTAATTAAAAATCATACGTGCATGAAACAAACATGAAACTATTTTCATGTTGTTCTCTTCTGTTCACTGAGCAAGAGTGTATTTTTATTTTATTTTTATGATTTTTCTACAAAGATATGGATTTTTGAAGATATGGGATTTAATTAAATTAAATAAAGCTCTATTTCTCTACTTATCCAGCGCGGCGGTGACTGGATCATAAGAAGCTCCGAAAGACCACGCGGCACTCCGCCATTTGACGTCGCCTTCTGACTCAACTGCCACGCATCCCGTTGTTTTGTTCCATCCATCCGTCCGTCGTGATGCAGAGCGTCCATTTGATACACGCAAAAACGGATGACATCCGTTCATCATCCCCAAGTCCCTAGCTCGAGACCCATTAACTTCAAACCTTAATATCTCGCTCAATACTCAACCAAATAAAGTTTGGTTTCTTCCTATCGACTCGTCTCAATGAGACAAACACATCCATATGTTTATTCAAGTCTTAAATCGAGTCTATGAGCATGAAGAATTAAAAAAGGCTTGGTTTGAGGGTAGAGTTCAATACCTTTGCCCAAGAGCTGTGGCTTCCAAAAGCTTGAGTTGAGTCTAGAGAGCTCCTAGATAAAGCCTTGGGTCGTGGTGAGATGCCTAGGTATGAAATCGAGCGAAACCAATTTGGGGTGTTGATCAAAGTCTATGCTAGGGTGGTCTAGTGTTGGAGCTTTTTATGGGGGATCTTTTTCTCTCACTCACGGGATGGTGTGGATGCAATTAATTTGACTTTGGTGGAGTCTAGAGGGATGCCCTGTTTCGGGCTTGATTTTGAGCTCCAAAATTGAGCTCAAGCAGTGGGTTTAAGGGCTGGAGAATGGTTAGATTGGACTCAAGAGGTCTTGAAGAAGCTCTGGGAACAATTTGGCAGAGTCTCCCCAAGGAATTTCAACCTCTCCTCCTTGGCCATGGTGGGTGAGTTTAAATAGAGGGGCTTAAAGGCTACAATTGGGCCAAGCAGTGGGTGGCTTTGATTGCTTAGGTGGAGGGAAGAAAGGGGCAACAATCCAATTGGGTGTAATATTGGGTTTTAACTCATTGCTCCTCCTTGTCCATGGTGTTTTCCGGTAGCCAAGGTAGCTGGCCGGCCAGGCTAAGGTCACCATGTGGTCTAGGGAAGTCAGGGCTTGAGTTTGGTGCAATCAATTTGGGGGTTGCCATGTGTAAAGGTGTTGAATTAAAATAATATGGGGGAAGGGTCATTTTTTGTCAAAGACATGATTTGTTTTGTTGTAGAGATTTGTTGTAGAAGGGAGAATGAATTAACAACAATGACATTAACATCAAGCATTATGCCACTATGTGGGGTCAAGTACATTAATTCTTTTTCTACATTGTGTCCTATTATGTTCATATATTCATTTAATTCTAATAATTAAGATAATTTTTTTACAATATGACCTAATTCTCTTAGGTCTACATCCACCTTTATTAACATAATTCAAATCCAAAACAACTACTATCCTAACCTAGTCATAAGATTGTTGAAATTTAATGTGACCTATCCAAGGAGGCTCTGTCTAACCTTGTCTTCAACTTGAGTTGCTCTAATTATTTTAAAGATATATTGGTTTAACATTTTATCTCTAAATGCAAAGCCACTCACCCACTAGACTTATATTAATATTATCCTTCTCTTTTGCAAGCCAAAAGTTTGCATATCACCACCATTTTACAAAAAAATTCTTTGAATTTAAGTTGTACTTTTCTATCACCCAATAGTCTCAATGCAATCCTCCACTTTAACCAACTAGCTTGAATTCTATTAATAACATACTCATTTCTATTACCATCACTTTCAATAATAGATCTAAGATATCTAAAACTTTCACTCCTTTAATAACTTGATCAATTATCATTACAACCCTACCACTAGATTTATTATACAACTAAAACTACATTTTATGCATTTAGTTTTAAATCTGCTCAAACAAAATCTCTTAGATACTGAAGTTCATCTTCATAATTTAAGTTTTGGTTGATTTTTCTCTCTGATCTTATCCATAAGAAAGATATCATCAGCAAAAAACATACATCATGGAACATCCTCTAAAATGTCTGGTAAGAACATCCATAACTAAAGGAAAAATAATATGGGCTTGATGTCAATCCCTGACGTCATCCAACTGACATAAGAAATACTTTGTCAATTCTCTATATTTTTTTAACAAAAGTAACAACTATAGTGTATATATCATTAATGACTTGAATATAAACAAGATCAACGCATTTCTTTTCTAAAGAAAAGCACATAAATAAAAAATTTGGAACAAGGTAAGAAAAAACAAAATATAAATTAAGAAATTTTATTTAAAGAAATCAAGTAAAGTAGAACTTTTATTGTTTCATATTTCAAAAATTTAGTTTTTTGATCTAATCAAAAAAAAAATTGCCATAACTTTGAGTGCATAAGAAGTGGAAAACAAGAGGAATAATTAAAATATTTAATAATTTAAATTATAATAATAAAGCCTTTGGTTTTACACTAGAATTAAACTATTAATTTTAAAAATTTTAGAGGGTTTAATTATGATAGAATAAATCAATCAACTGAATAAACATAATTTTTTCTTTGAAAAACAATATATCAAACTTTTATCTTAGATAGGATATATATATAAATTGGACCCAATGGATGGTTAGGATTGATTTAGAAGAGGTTTGAAATGATTCGAGAGGTTTTGGAAATTTTTTGAACGTGAAGGGTATTTTGGTGATTTTAGCAATTATGGGATATTTTGGGAATTTTGAAAATTTTGGAGTGTCTTTGGCAATTTGAATGGTTTAAATAGGTTTGAAATAATTCTTATAGAGAAGTTAAGAATTTGGGTGATTTTGGAAAAAATTAGGGTTTCAGAGGCATTTTGGTAATTTTGGAAAAGTTTGGGGCTAAAAGGCCAAATTGCAATTATTTTGGTAAAATTGAGTTTAATGAGGAGGCTTATCACAAAATTACACTTGTGGTGCCATGAGACCAAGTAAATCTCTATTTTAGACCCTTCATGTGTTGGTCCTAGCCATCCTAGCCAAAGACTAAGGGTTTGGGGGACCACCCACATGAGTTTCCAAAAGAGTAGGGAACCAGCTAAGCATGTTTGGTTTAGGGTTTTAGGTTATGAGTGCAAGTGAGGGGTTCGAGTGTGTGTGTGTAAAACTGATGAAGACCACACCACCCAAAGCTAACCCTGTGGCTCGACAGTCTTATGGGGACTCCTCTTGAGCTCTCCCATGCTGGTTCCATCCTACTAGGTGCTAGAGGTTAGAACCAAACATGCAGAACTTCAAAAAAAGTAAAGATGTGTTTAGAATTTCTAATGGGGTAGGGTTCCATTACTAGTCCTCTAGAATAGTCAACAGAAAAGTCTTATGACTAGATCCTATGTTTCTAAGGAAGAAAGACTAAACTTCAACAAAAGTGATCAACAAATGGAACTCCAATAGATGTGGTGTGCCAGACTAGCACACCACACATATTGGCATTGACCAAAAAGATCAATAAAACCAACACAATTGCCTAAGACAACATGCTTTGAAAAAAATGGAGGAAGCCTGAATATGGTTTTAGCTAGGGAGTACCAGGTGAGTCCTTGATTGAAACCGAGGGTTCAAAAACTCTCGCTGGGGATTAGGGTGTGTAGCTTCAAATCATTAATTTAAAAGGTGAATTTCAAATTTGTGCAGTGATTTCGTGCTCATTAACCCTTATGAAGGGTCACTTATGAGTTTACAAAGATAACCATCAGGGAAATTGATGGTCGCTGTGAAGATTCAATTTGTTTCATTGTTTGATTGTTCAATTTTGATTTTTTGTTGAAATTTTAACCTTGAGTTCAATTCAAGGAAATTTCGGGAATTAAGAATGTGTGAAGTGACTGGATTGAGATGGAAAGCACAGGGACTCACATCCAACTCAAAAGGTTGATCAAGGAAAAGGAGTGCTACATTGAAAAGGAAAGCGCAAAAACTCATATCCAACCTAAGAGGTAACGAAAATACATAAAGGTAAGAATACGATGCCTTGCTCCATTTAAGGGGTCTCATACCTATCTCAAAGTGCTGAGATGAGGACTAAGAGGTCTTGCTCCATTTAAGGGGGTTTCACATCTGTCTCGAGTGCTGAGAAAAGAATCGGATGCCTTGCTCCATTAAATGGGGCCTCACAGCAATCTTAAAGTGTTGAGATGAGGACTAGGATGCCTTGCTACATTTAAGCGGGTCTCATACCTGCCTCAAGTGCTGAAAAGAGAATCAGATTCCTATAAATAAGACATGATTAACAAATTTCCATTACATTTCCAGGCTTTGAACCCATCAGTTATTAACAGAGAATAACGATGGCGAGCAGTAAGAAACTCACAAGCAAGGAAGCTCTGTTGAAGACCTTTGAGTTTTCATTCGAGAGACTCCATCACGTCGTAGTTAATAAGAAGAAATAATGAGTTTTCGACCTAAACCTCAAAAGAAACTTGTGAATGTTGGCAGTCCAAATGGAAATAAGCTAGAGCATGAAGCATGACTGATCAGTTCGAAGAGACCGTGGGAAGGATTTGACCATAAGGAAAAAAACTGGTCAAGTAAGCGGTGTAGAAAAAACAAAGAGTGAAAGAAATGAAAACTTCTTGTAACTCCTTTCCTCTCTGTGATGTAGGGGACAAAATCGATGTGCAACCCATGAGTGCACCGATCCTTGCTTCAGTTTGATCTACAAGCGGTTAGCTCATTCGTCGACACATTACTAAGTGCATTGTCGGTCACCTTTTTGAAAAGTACATCTAACTTATTATGTATACAATAAAAATATTTTGGAAAATAACATTTTAAGTTTAAAAATATGAAACCGAATCAATCCGATATATGCAATAGTTTAAATAAACGAGTACAATACTACAATTGAGGTACCCATCCTGAGGAATAAACACATTTCTTGACAGTAAGACTCGATTATATAAACGAAAAAAATTTATGACATCCATTTTAGTATGCAAAACCTTTACAGTACCTGATAAATTTCCCTTATCTAATATAAGAGTTAGATAGGGTTTACATTAAACAGGGTTCTACCGTTTCATATAAGGATAAACTTCTATAGTTAATTACATCATATGCAATCGAAATCACCTAAGAAAACTCTCGATGATGATAAGAAAATAATGTCTTCAAGAATTTCAAAGTCTAGGACTTTCAAGGTTGGACGTAGGAGTATTAAATGGTAAAAGATCAAGTTTGGAATTAATTATGGAATCCAAAGGGAGAAAACTAGAGGATGTCACAGATCCTGAGGAGAACCTCAGTAACTTCTCAAGTTATCCTATGGTTCGGTTTTAATTTCGAGGAAATATAATTAATTGTTTCATTTTGTCAATTTTATTATTTAGGGATTACACCTGTATGATACAGTCATGCAAATATCCTGAAAGATAGAAGAGTTTATGTCGTGACAAACGACAACCTCAAAGCCTAAGGCAAGTTAGGGCTTAAATTACACAACATTGTTGTGTAAAGGCCTAAAGTTAAAGATGAGGATTTATGTTGTACTAGGCAAACTCAAAGTCCTATGACTTGTTATTTAATTCTAAGGAAGGATTTGTCGTTGTAGATTTTTTTGCTCCCTTAAAGTTGTTCTTCTTTACATCCTCGTCACACTACCCACAGAGTTAGCTCCATGCTCCTTATCGAAGTGACAGCTCCAGGTTTTAGGTTTAAGGTTTTAAGGTTTTATAATTTAAGTGATAAGTTTTGTCATTGTTCAAATATTATAGGGGGAGGGGGTTAAAATTAATTAGAGCAACACCAATTAGAATCTCACGGTTCCCTCATTCCAGCACCACTATTTTCTCTTTAATTTACTTAGTCTAAAAGAGTATTAAACTAATTTAAACTAGAGAGATCTCGTTAGCAACCGTATGTTATCTCATCCGAGGGACTCCCGTAAATTCAAAAGGACGTATTATGTTATTTTTTGTTTTAAAAATGTAAACTTAATTTTTAAAATATGTTTTGTAGATTTCATTTTTGGTTTAGTTTTGCAGGTAAAGTAAATAAATGCAGGTATGAAATGTTGTAAGGTAATTAAATAAAATTGTAAATGCATAAAATGTTGTAAAGTAATTAAATAAAATTGCAAATGCATAAAATGCATATGCATATCTGAGCCTATGCTACTGCTGCATGGTTAGCATCATAAAGCATAATATATTTGCAAGAAATTTTAATAAATAGTGAGAGAGTAAACAGGAGCATCCGATACAAAAAAAAGTTGAAAAACGTGTTGTAACAAAATAAGAGCAAGTAAAAGAAAACCCATAGTCACATATAAAAGATTAGAAGTAAGTGCAAGACATTAGTAAAGGTGGGGGCTCAAAGTTGGACTTTGTGCTTCCCGGCCTTGAGTATGAGCTACCAACTCGATAATCTACGGAGGGCAGTTCTAACCTTGATCCAAGTGATTAACCGTGGACCTTTATAAACTTTCATTATAAATTTCATGCATATAGAATTTACTTGAGCAAGTAAAATAAATTTTAGTTTATTTTTGTAAATATTTTGTAAAGTAGTGTAGTTTGTAGGTTAATTACTTTGATCGAATTAGGACTACATACAACCTAAGAGTGTCAAGGGCAATCATCATCTCAAGAGTCATCGAATAGTATCATCGGTCCTTACCCTCTCCTTTTATTAAAGGTCCTCGAGCTAGGAGATACTATTCTAAAATCCCACATTGTGTCCCTCATTTTAACACACATTAGCATAATCGTTATCGTCCTAGCCACCTAGACTTTAGACTTACACAAGCCCGATGATTTATATGGGGAAAAAAAATATCCCCAGTAGCTCACAAGGATTTTAATACCTTAGAAAATGCTCAAATCCTTCAGCACTGGGTCAATTAATATAGAATAAGTGGTGTAGGGCATTTTTATTGATTTAGGTGAATTATAGGGTCTCGAGGGATAACTTGATGGATTCCTAAAAGTTTTAATGAATGATTTTCTTGAAAAAAGAATAATAAGTTAAGTTGTCCTTCAAAAAATCCGAAAGATCACAAAAGTCTTCGGGGCATAGCCCTAAACAACTTTTGAGACCCCTTGAACTGTTTCAAATTCATTTGGACTTATTATATTGTTCAATTGATCATTCTAAGATAAATTTATATGCAATGGATTAATCTAACATGTGCTCAATGAACCTTAATATTTTAATTATCCCATGAGCGGGGTACTCAGAATTCACTTGATGTTTTATTTAAGAGTTATGTAAGGGGATCCCTTAAGGGCAAGTTCAAGTTATTAAGGATCTTGGTCCTGTAATTAAATTTTAGCTTGTAGTGTTTTAAAGGTTTTCATGTTTAATTTTGTTCCTCTTTTCTAAGCCTCATTATACAAATTTAAATCAAGTCAAGCTCACGATTAAGCCCCTTAATTCAAGTTTTCAAGGTAAACTTGCAATAATCAAAATGTCAGATTAAGTGGGATTTAATTCTCATTTAAAGATTATGTTTATCATATAATCACCAATTAAGATGCTTCAAATAAGTAAGTTATTATCTTCCTAGCTCAAGCCCACTACTTTAGGATCATTTGACTAAGTTAACTTCCAAATCACAATAATTCAGGAAAATTACACTTTTACTCTTATTATAAAAAAGTGACCAGTTGGTTTCCACCTCTTTACTCTTATAAGTTTTCAATTATCTAAAAGATGTTTATTATGATCAATATTACCCATTTACCCTTTGACTTAAACTAAAATTTAATTAGGGCATCAAAATTTCATAATTACCAATTTGCCCCTAGGGCTTTCCACTTCATAAATCATTAAATTCAACTCAAATGACTTTGAAATTTTCATGGTTCCCCACTCATGTGTTAGTTAAAATATGAAAGGTGAAAGTATGATTTTTTTTTTATTTTCATTTAATTTTTAATAATTATTATTACTCAAAAATACAGATTTTCAATGTTAATTTATTTAATTAATCAAAGTAAAATTTCCATCATTAGGAAAATTATTGGAGGTTCGCCTAGATCAGAGAATCACTTGGACCAAATTTCAAGATATTTTAGTTATATTTTAATTATTATAATTATATATTGATTTTAGTGATTAATTAAATAGAAAACATAGTTAATTTCAAAAAAATCTCTTTTATATTTTTCATTACTCTCTAAGTTCAGAGAACTTAGAGGAACAAGTTTTTCTTTATTATGATTTTTATTTTATTTACTTTAGTTATTTAATGAAAAATTAAAGAAAATACTTTTTAGCACTTAATATATATATAAATATCTTAGAAAAAAATAGGAAAAATTTTTTGAAAGGTCTCAAGTGATCAGGGAACAATTTGGAACAATTTGGTACACTTTTATATTTTTGTGATTTTACATTATTTTTAATTATTTTTAAATTAAAATTATAGCTAAAAATAAACTATTTATTTTAACACCAATTTTATTTTTCCTACGTGTGATCACAAGGAATGAACTACTTTTCATAATTTTCTTAATTATATTTTATTTATTATAATTATCTTAGTGCAAAAAACCCATTTTCTTTAAAAAATAAGTTTTGATATGAAATACAATTCAAATGGGTTTCAAATTTTTAAAGAGACTTAAAATCATCATTATCTTTACTGTGAATCAATTTTTATGATTTACTGAATTATATTTTATTTATATGGGTATTAATGACTTAATTACCACAGATAATACACATAAGTATTTAAACTCATCTTATATTTTTTCTAGAGTCCTCTGATCACAGGGAAACAACCAAAACAATTCCCATATTTTTTCTGATTTGTATTTTAATTTATGTAATTATTTTAAGAAAAATGGGGACTTAAAATTGAAAATTAGGCTTTTAGGTTTAAAGTGTTCACCGATTTTGGAAAAATCAAAGAACACTTCTAACCATATGTAAAATAAATTGTTTAAATTTCAAGTCAAGGTGATTAATATTTAATTAAATGTAATTAAAAAAGCTATGGAGTATTTAATTAATTAAAAATAAAATACATGACAAATAATTTTTATTTTTAGTCAATAATTTTCTCCTCTGTTCATTGAGCAACAAGATATTTTTATTTTATTTGTATGACTTTTCTACATCAAGTTATGAATTTTTAAAATTTTTGAATTAATTTTAATAAAAAATACCCTATTTATCTACTTATCCACGCAGCGACCTTGTCATCCTCGGCGGCTCCAAACTTTACACGCGGTGCACTTCAATTAATCGCCACTATCAGCGTCTGCTGCCACACGTCCCACCGCTCACACATAGATCTCTCGTTTCACTCTTCCTCCACTGGTGGATCATTACACTTATGAATGGATGTCATCCGTTCATCACCCCCATCTAACCTAAACCGAGAGTTGTTCACATTAAAATGCTTTGATCTCACTTGATACTCAACCAAATCACATAGGGTTTGTCCCTGTAGCTTCATCTAGTCAAGGTGAACCTATCAATATGGTTGATCAAGCATGAAACACAAGTTTACTTCACAATTGCCTGAAACTGAGTCTGAAATTAGAGATTTTAAGTTACATCTTTGCCCAAGAGGTGAGACCTCAATTGGGTGGTTGCAAAAGTTTCCTTGGAGTCCCACGAACGTGCTTGGAGCTTTAACTTCCTCTGGTATGGAGTCTAGGTATGAATTCAAACAACATGTAGTTCAGCCTTGGTCTAAGTATAGTTTAGAGACCTCAGGAGAAAGGGGTTTTTATTGGGGAAATGTTCTTAAGTTCTGGTGAAGCTTAAGAGCAACTCAATTTGGAGATTTGATGAGTTTTGTTTAATGGCTGCTAAAGGTCCTCTTTTTCAATTTAAAAAGTAGAGTTTCTCAGTGGTGGGGGAGAGGCTGAAATGGTGGGAGTGAGCTTCATGTGAGTGCTAGAAGAGTTTGAAGACAATCGGGCAGAGATTCCCCTAGATTGGAGCTCTTCTTTCCATTTGGCCTTGAGAGGGTTCATAGTTATATACTAGGCTATGACTGCCAACAAGGCAAGCCAGGGTGGCCAAAGTGCAGCTTAGGTAGAGAGGAAGTCATCACAAGTGACTAAAGGGGGGTTGACAAACTTGATGGCTATAATTTAGGTTTGGTGCATGGGGGAGGCTTCTTTGTTTTAGGTTCTCTAGCGACTAGGTCGGCCGGCCAGGGCTGGGGTGGTAGCTAGGTGGTGCAGGGAGGCCAGTGTCGAGTTTAAATGTGTTCATGATGGAGGTTTAATCACGTGATGACAAGGTTAAGTCACTTAGCCAAATATGGGAAGAGATCCCCCAAATCAAGGGACCCTTGGTCCATGGAACCACTAGGGTGGGCTAGGTGGATCTAGGCTGGTTCTTAGAATCCAAATTGTGGCTTTGGTGACCAAGGTTGGGCTATACCAAATGGCTTGAGGTGATTTTGGGGTTTGGGTTCAAGGCCATGGTTTAGACTTGGACTTGGGTTTGGGCCTGCCCAGAGTCTAAATTTAGGTTAATTGAAGATTCAACTTAATGGAGAATATTGTCATGAGTGCATAGAAAGTCAACTGGGTGGGAATCGAGACACTATAAAGTTTAATTTGGAGGAGTTTGGATTTTTGGGCAAAATTGGGAATTTTAGTTTAAATTGGATTTGGTTTAGGTTTGGGTTAGGCTTTGGGCTAATTGAATGTTCAAATTGGTCTAGAGGAGTGTTATGAAAAGTTTAGGATTCAAATTGTGGAAATCAGATATGTTGGGGAGTTCAATTGGTGGAACTTTCGCTTAGGGTCAATTTGGGGAATTTGACTTGGACATGGCATTTGAACTTGAAATTGAGTTCAATTGGGCTAGAATTTGGTTTAAATTGGGATGGGACATGAAAAAATTTGATTTGGATTTGAAATTGAGGAAGTTTTGAATCAGTTTGGTGGATATTAGGATGAATTTGGGCCTTTAGGGGTAAGATTGAGATTTTGGTCAAAATTGGTCAATTTGGTTAAATTGAGCCCAATGGATGGTTAGGATTGATTTAGAAGAGGTTTGGAATGATTCAAGAGGTTTTGGAAATTTTTTGAACATAAAGGGTATTTTGGTGATTTTAGCAATTATGAGATATTTTGAGAATTTTGAAATTTTTGGAGTGTTTTTAGCAATTTGAATGTTTTAAAATGTTTTGAAATAATTCTTATAGAGAAGTTAATAATTTGGGCAATTTTGGAAAAATTAGGGTTTCAGGGGCATTTGGTAATTTTGGAAAAGTTTGAGGCTAAAAGGCCAAATTGCAATTTTTTTAGTAAAATTGGGTTTAATGAGGCTTATCACAAAATTACCCTTGTGGTGCCATGAGACCAAGTTAATCTCTTTTTTAGACCTTTCATGTGTTGGTCCTAGCCATCCTAGTCAAAGACTAAGGGTTTGGGGGACCACCCACATGAGTTTCCAAAAGAGTAGGGAACCAACTAAGCATGTTTGGATTAGGGTTTTAGGTTTTGAGTGAAAGTGAGGGGCTCAAGTGTGTGTGTGTAATGCTGATGAAGACCACACCACCCAGAGCTAACCCTAAGGCTCGACAGTTCTATGGGAACTCCTCTTGAGCTCCCCCATGCTGGTTCCATCCTACTAAGTGCTAGAGGTTATAACCAAACATGTGGAACTTCAAGAAAAGTAAACAAGTGTTTAGAATTTCTAATGGGGTAGGGTAGTTCTCTAGAATAGTCAATAGAAAATTCATATGGCTAGATCCTATGTTTCTAAGGAAGAAAGACTAGACCTCAACAAAAGTGAGGTCAACAAATGGACCTCCAATAGATGTGGTGTGCCAGACAAGTACACCTCACATATTGGCATTAACCAAAAAGATCAATAAAATTAACACAATTGCCTAAGACAACATGCTTAGAACAAAATTGAGGAAGACTTAATATGGTTTTAGCTAGGGAGTACCACGTGAGTCCTTGATTGGAACCGGGGGTTCAAGAACTCTCGCTGGGGATTAGCGGATGTACCTTCAAATCATAATTTTCGAAAGTGAATTTCAAATTTGTGTTGAGATTTCATGTTCATTAACCCTTATGAAGGGCCACTTAAGAGTTTACAGAGATAACCATCAAGGAAATTGACGGTCGCTGCGAAGATTCGATTTGTTTCATTTTTTTTATTGTTCAATTTTGATTTTTTGTTGAAATTTTAACCTTGATTTCAAGTTCAAGGAAATTTAGGGAATTAAGAATGTGTGAAGTGACTGGATTGAGATGGAAAGCATAGGGACTCACATCCAACTCAAAAGGTCGATCAATGAAAAGGAGTGCTACATTGAAAAGGAAAGCGCAAAGACTCATATCCAACCCAAGAGGTAACAGAAGCACATAAAGGTAAAAATAGGATGTTTTGCTCCATTTAAGGGGTCTCATACCTATCTCAAAGTGCTGAGATGAGGACTAAGATGCCTTGCTCCATTTAAGTGGGTCTCATACCTGCCTCAAGTGTTGGTCAGTGAATCAGATTCCTTGCTCCATTAAAGGTGGTCTCACAAAAATTTCAAAGTCCTGAGATGAGGACTAGGATGCCTTGCTCCATTTACGGGAGACTTACATCTGCCTCAAGTGCTGAGAAGAGAATCAAATGCGTTGCTCCATTAAAGGGGGTCTCACATTGATCTCAAAGTGCTAAGATGAGGACTAGGATTCCTTGCTCCATTTAAGGGGGTCTCACACTTACCTTGAGTGCTGAGAAGAGAATCGGATGCCTTGCTTCATTAACTCTGGTCTCACACCGATCTCAAAGTGCTAAGATGAGGACTAGGATGCCTTGCTCTATTTAAGGGGGTCTCACATCTGCCTCTGGTGCTATGAAAAGAATTGGATGCCTTGTTCCATTAAAGGGGATCTCACAACGATCTCAAAGTGCTGAGATGAGGACTAGGATGCCTTGCTCCATTTAAGGGGGTCTCACACCTACCTCTAGTGCTAAGAAGAGAATCGGATGCCTTGATCCATTAAAGGGAGTCTCACAGTGATCTCAAAGTGCTGAGATGAGGACTAGGATGCCTTGCTCCATTTAAGGTGGCCTTACACCTATCTCAAGGGATGAGAATCAAAATTTAGGTACTAATTCCAGGATGGGAATTGAAATTTAGGTATCAACCCCGAAAGGATGAGAATCAGAAGCCTTACTCCATTTAAGGTGGACATTGTGTTGTTCTGCATGATCATACTAGCTTCAGGTGTGACCACGTTGAGATCTAGCGTCACCACATTACTGGACGTGCAGATTCATATTTTATTGAGTTTCTTGCTATATTTGGACCTGTTGATAATTTTGGAGATCTTGGAAGCCTATTTGGATTCCTAATGTAAAACAAACTATAAAAATATGTTATTGTCATGAGAGAAATCATTGTTGGCCTCTTCAAGGCTTAAGATAAGGAGTTCTACACAAGAGAAGGCTTGAAGACTAATAGAAGAGAGTTTGGCAGAGAATTTGAGGGATCTCTTGAATGTTTTCTTTCTCCTTTGGTTAAAACCTTCAAGGGAGAGTTTTTTTTTCACTTTATGATTTGTGAGAGATTTTGTATGAGAGGGAAAGTTGTTGCCTTTACTGGAGAGACAATTTCTTGTAAGTTTTTCATCTTTATGTTATTTGAAATGGAATTTCCTGTGGTGTCTTTCACTATGGTTGTAATGAGGGTCTACACTTTTCTACATGTCTCTGTGATGAAGGGAGAACTGAATTTATCATCAGTTTTAAGTAATGTTTTTTTCGTTAATCATTTAGTTGAGTCTTTCAAGGCCTATGATTTTGGTTAACCTCTGATCTTCATTTTATTCTAGTCTAACCAACTAGAAATTTAACATGTTTTGTGAAATTATGATCTATAACCGTTGCGTAGTGGAAACAAAAGGTTAAGCATAAAATTCTAAGAGGATAGTCATATTCTAGTGGACTTCTGCAATCATCTTAAGGGATTAGAAAGGTCATGCAGAATATCATAGAGATTGAGGAAGCCCCAACTTCATAGATTCTAGGCTTCTGTTGACCCAAAAATAAGCATAAGGAGTATCGAATCCCCAATTAACAATAATCACATAGAAAAACATTTAGAAAATCTATGATCACCATGATCCCTGAAACAACAAGGCACAAGCCTCATCTATCTTGAAGCAACCCACAAACTTTTCGCTCATATTTGTTTGCTTCACTTTACCTCCAAGTATTTTGTTCTCCTAGGACCATAGGACTTAAAACCCTTTCTTTTTTATAATCAACAAACTAGGTTAACTGAATTAGTAATCTAGATCTCATGGAAGCAAATATTATAATTTCTATGTCGAATTGATACGCAGTACTTTTGAACCGCAATACTACTTAACACTTGCACTTGTATTGTATAATTGACACACGTCCCGATAACTTTTGGTGTATCAGTGCCTCATCTTATTTATAATCTTTATAAGGGTTTTATAACTCTTTCTATTTGGTAAAGTTTGTGTGGTCTTAAGAAAATGTTAACTACCAATATGTGTACTATATCATATCAACATAGCAATCTTATTTGGGGTCCTTCGTTACAATCATTTTTTTGCTCATTTCAATTTCGAAACCTCCTGAGAACAACTCAAAGTATAGCCTCATGAAAATCACCATAACATTGCATGCAGACCTCCGATCAGCCATTACAACCCTATTCTTGAGGAAATAAAAAGGCGAAGAGCATAGCAAAGGAAAAATGCATGTGTTATAACTAGGGCTCCCATATCAGTACTGGGCCCTCATACTAACATCAACATTCCATAAGAAGATAATTTTTTTGTCCTAGCGGCATAATCTTATTGTATCGATGTCTGTGCACATCAACAACACTTAGGCGCTACTACTGACACCAATATGCCCCACTGACACATGTTAAATTTTGAGCCATGAAATTTATCAAATTGATTGATGTGGCATTTTTCATGTCAGGAGTGTCAGTACCAATACCGGGGTGCCAAAACCTGACATTCCCATTAAAAGGGGTAGCCTAGGTGACCAGAAGAAAATATGTTGAGATTTTCATACCTATTTTATACTATTTTTAATGGTATTGCACTTTAAAGAAATGTATTTTTGATATTTTTTTGTAAGAATGATGAATTAGGGTCAATGAAGAAAAAAGATACAAAAGGAGCGAATTTGGAGCGAAAAGGACCAAAATGTGAAGATTTGAACTAGGCCGCCAACACCGCCCTCGACGCCGCCGACGGCGCACTCGACGCCGCCGATGGCGAGTTTTTCCCGAGGCTATAGAAAAAAATTCTCCAGAAGTCCGTCGACGCCGAGCTCGACGGTTATGCCTACTCAAACTTTGGATAAGGCTAAATTTTGAAGGGATGCTTAGGCAACTCTTGGGAAAGCTCATCCACAACTTTAAGAGAAGATTTTCGCTGAAAATCTAGGAGAGTTTAGAGAGTCTAGGAGGGGCTAGAGGTCTTGGATGTTAGAAAGTTTCCAATAGTGTGTAACAATTGTGAGGAATTCTTCGAGAGCTTGTAAGAGTGGAGGGAAAGTGAGAGATTTCGCCTTGCTACTTCGAAGAGGAATTATGTGTGCTGTAAAGAAAGAAAGAGATTCAAAGGAACTTCGAGGAGTGTTCTTGGGGAGAAATTACAGATAACTTATTTACTTGTTGTAGTTTGTATGACTTTGATTTTAAATATGAATTTCAAGTTTTGTTGTGTTTTTTCAATGAGATCTAAGTAGTTTTCACTGTCTTCCTTCTTGTCTCGAGATTTGTGAAATAGTGATTTGAATTGGTGAAGTCATGAAAATGTTTAAATTGTGATGATCTTTTCACTTCAATCTTAATTTACTTTCAATCTGACCAATTGATTTGTTAAAATATGTTGAGTTTTACCACTAAAGTGAAGATTACATTCAAGATTCAGGAAGGTCAAAGCCCTTGGAAGTTGAGTGCAAATAAATAGGGAAATAATATTATCGGGCGTAGAATTGGAGATTTTAGAGTGACAGAACTAAAATCTTCCAATTTGGTCCTATCGTTTGGGTACTGAAGTGTAGATGTTAGCCCTCAGGGGAGGGGAACGTAATTCAGTCTTATCGTTTGGGTGCTGAAGTGTAGATTTTAGCCTTTAGGAGAGGGGAACATGGGAGCTCCGAACTGAGAGTCGGTATCCTCCCAGCCTAGTTGCAAATTCAGTAAACAAGCATAGGATTAGTCAATGTTCTTTATGCATGTACCAAAGTGTAAAGAATAGGCATGCTCCTATTTGACACAATAAAATTTGAACTAATTCACTTTATCCATTCACTATAATTTCTTAAAGAGAATAATGCTTTCTTATATATTGAATATTACATTTAAACCCTCATTAGTATCATTAGTTATTTAATAGTTATTAAAATTACATATTTATTTCAATTTTCTATTAGTGACAGATAAACAAATTGAACTTCGTTGTTGCAATTAAAGTATTGCTTTTCTAAAGAACCTTCATTGGTATAATTAGTTATTTAAGAGTTATTAAAATTACATATTTATTTCAATTGCCTTCTTCATTAGTATCATTAGTTATTTAATAGTTATTAAAATTACATAATTATTTCAATTGCCTAATAGATGACAGATAAGCAATTTGAATTATATTGTTGTGATTAAGTGTTGATTTTCTAAAATCTTAGTTCATAGATAAGCAATTTGAATTATATTGTTGTGATTAAGTATTGCTTTTCTAAAATCTTAGTTTGTAGTCATAAGCAAATTGAATTCCATTGTTGCGATTAAGTATTGCTTTTTCTAAAATCTTAGTTTGTAGTTCTAGAGTTATTTAAGAGTTATTAAAATTACATATTTATTTCAATTGCCTATTAGTGACAGATAAGCCAAAATTGAACTTTTCGTTGTTGTGATTAAAGTATTGCTTTTATAAAATCTTAGTTTGCAGTTCTAAACCACTCCATATGGGATCGATATCTAGGACTCCATTAGAGCCTTATATTACTTGAGCGATATGTATACTTGCGTTGATAAGTGTGACTTTACAATTATTGAATATTTATTACGTCCATATTTAACTTATACTTTTGAGCATATATACAGTCGTAGGTCACTAGGCTTGCCTCCAATGTTGGATTTCTTTTGAAATTGGCTACCCCTTTAAGCTTACAATGGTAAAAATTGAGGATTTCTCCCTATTGTTGGGTTAAAGTGTTTTCCTTGTCCATTTTGAGTGGCGAGATCTCATTCATTAAGTTTTTAGAGTGTTTGGGATCCCTCCACTAGTCCTTCCTCCCTGAGGGCTAGCTTTTTGAAGTTAATAAAACATTTAGAGTTTTGATAGCCCATTTCATAATCAGGAGACCATGCAAGTTGTTCTCACCTCCTTACATTCATCTCTCACCTAATGTTGAAGTTTTTTGGCACCAAAGGTGCCATTTATTACTATCGTAGGAGCTAGTGGAGCGATCGAGCAAACCTGAAAGTATTGAATGTCATCTTTTCATTTTATGGGTTTACAGGTCCTCTATGAAACCCCTTGATTTTGTGTGAGAAGAACTTAGGTTCCTATAAATCCCCTTTATACAGCTTTATTTTTTAGTGCTTCCTTTAAGTTTAGGGGCTTAATTATCCCCTGGTGTCGTGATCTCAATCATTTGTCCGTCATGGCATCAATCCAATTTTCGGGCTTAAAATAATAGGTTAATGAGATTTCTCATTATTGGACTATCATTTTATCCTTCATAGTAGGGACACAAAATTACTTTATTAATTGTACAAGGCCACTACGCTCAATTCTGATCTGAAGGATTTAGTGACATTCTCTTTTCAATTATTGGTACACCCTTCAATATGGGTGGAAACCTTTTTTTCATACCTCGCAATTTTTTTGCAAAGCTGACACAGTTAATAAGAAGGTAAGGAAATAAAGAACATCCTCCCTTTTTATATAGTGAGGAGGGTCAACAACTTATAGTGGGGCCCACCCACTAAAAAGCTTATTGAGGTTCCACCTAGTGATGATATGTCAGCATATTGACAGGATGTTAGGTGGTTGATTTCCCACAAATGAGAAGTCATAACTAAATAGGTTCTTAAAGTCTCCCTTGGCCTGAAAAGGCATTACTTCTATGGGTCCATTACTGATACTCGGGGAACTGAGCCTGGCCCCGTTATGCCTCAAGCCTTGCCAAATAAACTCTGGGAACTTATGGTGGCTAAACGCTAAATGCTAGTGGTTGGAGATTGCAAAACAATCAAAAAATTCAAGCCATCACCCAGTCCTGACATCTTGAAAAGACCCATGGGTTGGGATGCTCGGGGCGTTCATTACTACTCGCTAGCTACATGATCCACGAAAGAGATGCAGGAATCCCTCAAAAATTCTAAGTAGACACCCTCTCAGGTGAAGAAAAGATCCATGCTTGATGTGTGACAAAGAGATAATAACTCTAGTGACAAAGAGCGACCAAAACTGGGAAAATTCCCTAAAAGACCTAGAAATCGATCAACTGCTATATGATCGGTCAGAAAACTTCTATACCTTTTAGCCACTAGATGATTTGGAATCTGTATAGTAGAACATCTAGGGGAGGCTCTCCCTGCTAGTGACAAGATCTGTAAAGGGAAGCAAAAGTCACCTTGAAAATCCTGATCATTGCTCTCTCAGGTAATGACAAGATCCATATTGGGAGAAAAAGTCAAACAAGATTGATATCCACTCAAAAGGCAACTCACTATACACACATTGAAGAAATAAGAGTTAACCAAATGAAGCTCTATCATTAAATTGGTTTCTCATAATGCATGGGTCGGCCCGAGAGTAAGTCTCTCCCAAGGACAATGTCTTAGATAAAGCAAAAGTTTTTTACAAAGCTAGATGTTGAAAGTAATTACAAAAATTTAGAAAGTTTCTTCTTATTAATATAAAGAAAGTATTATAAGTCCGTTTGTATAATGCTAACATGAATTCAAGCTAAAAGATCAAAGAAAAGAGAGAAGGGAGATGATAGGTTCTCATTTTGTAGAGTCCTACCGGGTTACCAACTCTTCCCCGCTTTCTAAACAACGCTCCTCCCCCTAACTCCGTGTCAGCTCATCTCAATTTAATGCAGAGAACTCATTCTGGTCAGAGTGCTTTGGGGCCATTTCTAAAAACAAAGAATGGTCAGAAAACAAAACGAGAGAAGAAGAAAAACCAAAAGCTTGGAGGCAAAAACGAGAATGTGTAACATAAGAAGCAACCATTCCATGCCCTATTTATAGGGCATACGTGTAAGGAAGTGTTGTATANCTAATGATGAGGAAACCATTATATAATTCTTGTGCACTCTGAATAACAAATTTCTTTCTCATTACTTCCTCCTTTTTCTTTAATTCACTCTCCCAAGATGACATTTTTCTAAAACTCTCACTTTTCACTTAGAATATAGGATTAAATGGAAGCGTGGTGAGACTTCTCCTCATACCCTTCTATTTATTGGCTTTAAACCTCCCCTATAACTCCTAGGCACATCTTAGAACTGCTATCCCATGTTAAATCTAACTAAAGCACGGTTAAAACTTATACAACTAAAATTTGCATATGTTTTTAACTACTGCACTTAAGCGTCGGATATTGGCGCTTAAGCGCTAGTGCTCAATTCAGCACAAGTCAACTTAATGTCTAAATATGTGTTCTAACATGTATAAGTCATCTCTTAAGGTCTTAGAGTAATTACTAACTCATTATAAATTCAAAATACTGCCAAAATTTTTGAAATCAAATACAACAACATAACAACAAAAATAAACACAAAGATAACTATGGGTTGCCTCCCATAGAGTGCTTGGTTTAACGTTGTCAGCCCGTCGTAACTAGTACTTATTCTGGTTTACCCAGCATCATAAAATCATTTAATTTAAGTTGTTCACCTAAAATGTAGGATTTCAGCCTGTGATCATTCACTTTGAGTATTTTGTTAGTTTTAGGATCTTTGTTATCCACAACTCCATAAGGATAAACTTTCATCACAACAAATGGGCCCATCCACCTGGACTTAAGTTTACCTGNCTAGGCTTGCCTCCAATGTTGGATTTTTTTGAAACTGGCTACCCCTTTAAGCTTCCAATGGTAAAAATTGAGGATTTCTCTCTGTTGTTGGGTTAAAGTGTTTTCCTTGTCCATTTTGAGTGGCGAGATCTCATTCCCTAAGTTTTTAGAGTGTTTGAGATCCCTTCACTATTCCTTCCTCCCTAAGGGCTAGCTTTTCAAGTTAATAAGACATTTAGAGATCGCTCCACTATTCCTTCCTCCTAAGGGCTAGCTTTTTCAAGTTAATAAAACATTTAGAGTTTTGATAGCCCATTTCATAATCAGGAGACCATGCAAGTTTTTCTCACCTCCTCACATTCATCTCTCACCTAATGTTGAAGTTTTTTGGCACCAAAGGTGCCATTTATTATTATCGTAGGAGCTGGTGGAGCGTTCGAGCAAACCTGAAAGTATTGAATGTCATCTTTTCATTTTATGGGTGAATTTTCTTTCCCTTTACAGGTCCTTCTCTATGAAACCCCTTGATTTTGTGTGAGAAGAACTTAGGTTCCTATAAATCCCCTTTATACAGCTTTATTTTTTAGTGCTTCCTTTAAGTTTAGGGGCTTAATTATCCCCTGGTGTTGTGATCTCAATCATTTGTCTGTCATGGCATCAATCCAATTTTTGAGATTAAAATAATAGGTTAATGAGATTTCTCATTATTGGACCATCATTTTATCCTTCATAGTAGCTACACAAAATTACTTTAATAATTGTACAAGGCCACTACGCGCAAT
Organism: Phalaenopsis hybrid cultivar; assembly: GCA_002079205.1. Classification (NCBI taxonomy): domain Eukaryota; kingdom Viridiplantae; phylum Streptophyta; class Magnoliopsida; order Asparagales; family Orchidaceae; genus Phalaenopsis; species Phalaenopsis hybrid cultivar. The sequence goes on from JXCR01143527.1 coordinate 109,352, forward strand.
TCTAATCTAAAGGATTTATTAGCATTCTCATTTCAATTATTGGTACACCCTTCAATATGGGTGGAAACCTTTTCTTCATACCTCGCAATTTTTTTGGAAAGCCGACACAGTTAATAAGAAGGTAAGGAAATAAAGAACTTCCTCCCTTTTTATATAGTGAGGAGGGTCAGCAACTTATAGTGGGGCCCACCCACTAAAAATCTTATTGAGGGCCCACCTAGTGATGATATGTCAACACATTGACAAGATGTTTGGTGGTTGATTTCCCACAAATGAGAAGTCATAACTAAATAGGTTCTTAAAGTCTCCCTTGGCCTGAAAAGGCATACTTCTAGGGGCCCATTACTGATACTCGGGGAACTGAGCCTGGCCCGTTATGCCTTAAGCCTTGCCAAATAAACTCTGGGAACTTATGGTGGCTAAACGCTAAATTCTAGTGGTTGGAGATTGCAAGACAATCAAAAAATTCAAGCCATCACCCAGTCCTGACATCTTGAAAAGACCCATGGGTTGGGATGCTCGGGGCATTCATTACTACTCGCTAGCTACATGATCCACGAAAGAGATGCAGGAATCCCTCAAAAATCCTAAGCAGACACCCTCTCAGGTGAAGAAAAGATCCATGCTTGATGTGTGACAAAGAGATAACTCTAGTGACAAAGAGCGACCAAAACTGGGAAAATTCCCTAAAAGACCTAGAAAAACAACCACATGATATTGTCAAGAGACCCAATGATTCTTGAGAAATCGGTCAACATCTATCTGATCGGTCAGAAAACTTCTATACCTTTTAGCCACTAGATGATTTACAATATGTATAGTAGAACATCTAAGGGAGGCTCTCTCACTGCTAGTGACAAGATCTGTAAAGGGAAGCAAAAGTCACCCTGAAAATCCCGATCATTGCTCTCTCAGGTAACGACAAGATCCATATCGGGAGAAAAAGTCAAACAAGATTGATATCCACTTAAAAGGCAACTCACTATACACACATTGAAGAAATAAGAGTTAACCAAATGAAGCTCTATGATTAAATTGGTTTCTCAGAATGCATGGATCGGCCCGAGAGTAAGTCTCTCCCAAGGCCAATTTCTTAGATAAAGCAAAAGTTTTTTACAAAGCAAGATGTTGAAAGTAATTACAAAAATTTAGAAAGTTTCTTCTTATTAATACAAAGAAAGTATTATAAGTCTGTTTGTATAATGCTAACATGATTTCAAGCTAAAAGATCAAAGAAAAGAGAGAAGGGAGATGATAGGTTCTCATTTTGTAGAGTCTCGGGTTACCGACTCTTCCCCACTTTCTAAACAACGCTCCTCCCCCTAACTCCGTGTCAGCTCATCTCAATTTAATGCAGAGAACTCATTCTGGTCAGAGTGCTTTGGGGCCATTTCTAAAAACAAAGAATGGTCTGAAAACAAAACGAAAGAAGAAGAAAAACCAAAAGCTTGGAGGCAGAAACAAGAATGTGTAACATAAGAAGCAACCATTCCATGCCCTATTTATAGGGCATACGTGTAAGGAAGTGTTGTATAATGATAAGTATCACATCAAAAGTCATTTCAAATTTATTCAAATGTCATTTCATTTCCTGATAAAATTATTATATGTTGAAGAAAAAGTAATTTATAAGTGGGTCTTCTAAGGCTTCAAACGGGACATACCCCCTTTGAGTTAACATTTAGAGGACCATCGCGCCTCTTATCCTAAGTTGTTCCAGTCGATCGGCCTTGCGGTGGAATTTTGCACAGGTCAGTCGACTCGTGAAGTTTTTTCATTTTGTGTAATACTTAATTCACTCTGTTCTACAAAGTGGCAACCTCCGCCTGCAGGGCCTACACGGCCAATACCATGAACACCAGAGGGACTGAGATCACCCGCACAAAATCAGCGGCCAAGTCTCCAGCCACTCCCTCCAACTTGATGCAATTAAAAAATTCAGGGTAGAATAACATCAACGAATGCAATTTCAGTTCTGAAATCCTATTTATAGAATACTCTAGGCACATAATCCAAGGGAAAAATTATTATTAAATTACTTTTCTTGAAGTTAGTATCAACAAATTATAATAATTTTCTTGTCCTTATCTTAGCTGCCACTTTCAAGGAGCAAAAAAATTTGGAGAACTAATATATTTACAAAAAAAAAAAACCTATCAGCAAAGATCTCAAAAACCAAACAACTGAGGCATCCTACCGTCCTACTAATAATCGTGTGAACAAGAATCCATCAGCACACTATGGTGAGAGATCCAACGATAGACCACGCATGAAATCCCAACCAAACAAAGCACATGTGGGTTCCTTTGATCGCGGCCAATCGGCCGACCTACTTTATCACGGTGGACGAGATCGTCACTCGACTAGGCGCCTCGACTGACCAACACCAGACACGATCGCCCTCAGTCAGTCATCTCAGTCTGCCAAATTCAAGCAAGTCGGCTAGCCCACCACTATATTAGAATTAAAATTGTAATACTTATATGATATGAAATCTATACAACTAATTCGAACATCAATTGTATTATGAGCGGTTTCCATAACTGCTCTCTCATCCTCTATAAATAGAAAGCAAAAATAAGAATAAAGGAACCTCTCCCGGTTCTCTTTATAGTGAATTTTGCACTTATTCTACTCTCTTTTTCTCTTTCCATCCGTCCGGTTCTCTCTCGAGACGTGTTCACGAAGGACAATTTGGAACTCAACTCAACATAACACAGCCAACTATAGCAAAATGGAGCACAACATTCGCGATCCTCGAACAGAGAAAAATATGATTATACATCCAAACCACTCCATCACGTTTTGCTTTTTGTCCAACACAATGGAGCCGAAAAACGTTTCCAAAATGTTTATGCCCGGTGTCTTCAGAGAGTTAACGTCTAGTGTTTATGCCCAGAGTTGATGTAGGCGCCGTTCAAAAAGGACAGATGTGGTGAGATAACAAAAATAAGATTATCGAAAAAAGAAGTGAATTCGGGATCTAGGCATGTTTAAAAAAAATACTAAAATTTTTTTTTCTTATTTTTGATGTTGTTAAAAGTCAAAACAGATCTATCTAAAACAAAATCATGAAAACAGCTGACAAATAAATAATGCTTTTTATTATTTTCTTCATTAAAATAAACATCCCCCAAGACTTCAAATGCTTATTGTCTTATTCCGCCGAACGGAAACTAGCAAACTCACTATGTAGCAAGCAGGACTATTTTCTCCATTAATTGCTAAATGCAGCACGCAAAATAAGAACCAGAAAAGAGAAGTCCACAATCATACTTGGCATCTTTTCCTTTCGTTGTTTTCAAGCAATGAGAGCTTGCATGACAAATTCCTCAAATACATATGTGGCAAGGAATCATTGTTTCCTATTTGGTACTTCATAGTTCCTACAATAGGCTTACTAGTGAGCATATTAAGTGCTTCTTAAGCACGGTAAGCCCCAACACAACCAAGTTTTAACACATTGCTAGTGAACTTTATTCCATTGTTTATTTACATTTAAATTTTAGAAGTTAATTAAAAGTTGGCTAAGTTAGTTAAAAGATAATTAGTTAAGTGGCTAAAGTTGGTTTAATGTTGGTTTAAGTTAGTTGGATGATAAATTATTTAGAAGGTGGTTAAAGAGTTTAAAGATGGCGAAATTGGTTGGGATTTAGTCCAAACATTACCATACTTTTGTTTAAGCTTTTCATAAATGAAAATAATTCCCATAATTTTTTAAATAAAATAAGGACTTTAATATTCATAAAACCATGAAGATATTTGTTATAAGTATAAAATTATTTGTATAGATCATAAAATAATAATAATAATTTTCATTAGTCAACTAAATCATAATTTCTTAACCCAAAAATTTTAATTATTCTTCAACTTTTAAATTTATGTATGCTTTGGAAAAACATAACTATTTTGCATATGATATTCAAACGGGATAATTTTCTCTTAAAAAATTATTTTATTATTATATAAAATTAAATTAAAATTATTATATTTTAATCTGTTTTTCATTTGATTTGATTTTCAGAAGTTATATTCTATTAAATTTAAATTCCTAAAACCTTAAATACTTTGCCTAAGTTCAAAAGGAGTGCAACCATACGGTGAGGCTACCACAAACTCCAGAGGCAATGGGTAACAAAAGCTTGTTTATTTTTATGAAATAAGTTAAAAATACATTGTTTTATGGGAGAGAAAAGCATTCCTAAACAAATGGATGATTCTCTAGGGTTAAGAAAAGTTACACCTAAATCTCTATAGCAAAGCTAAGATGGCTCATAATGACCATAACTTTTAGTGCTTAAAAGGTTTAAGCTTAATAGTGAGTATTCTTCATTGTTAAGTCCTAAAGAATATGAGAGAGCGCTTTAATGAGACAAGGCTTACATGGGATGCATGCTTAGGTAGGAGATGGTTTCTATGAGCTAAGAACCTTTTTCTTCAATCTTCCATAAGATTTAATTTATTTTTTTAATGAAAGTTTAACTTAAACACATGGTTAATCATGCTTTAAATGATTAAGCTAGTTGAGTCTATTGTGACAGGGTAATAAGAAAGGTTCTAAATTTAATGATCATGGATGGCTAGGTAATCCATTTGGTTTTAGTTAAATATTAAATTAGCCTAGAGTGACTTAACAAATTATTTAGCATCATTGATTAACAAAGTTAAGCTCAGTAGGTTATAGGAAGTGAAACAACTGCGTTCATTCTAAGCTCAAAATTTGGTATAACCAAGATAAGACTAAGATTATTAATTCAGTTAATTAAACTAATTTTGACATTAATCATGAATTTTAAACATATGTTTAACTACAGACCAATTAAGTCGACCAACACTATTCCAGAGGAAACATCTAAAATTTAAGTCCATATAAGAGGACCTTAAAGATAGTTAGGACACACTCGGGTATGATAGGACACTATAATCTAAGCTTGAATGCAATAAGAAATTAGGGTATACTTTTTCTAACTTATTAAGCCTAAGGTTAACATGACATGTTTTAATATAATTTCCTAATAAATTTAGTGATATATTATGACCTCTAATGCACAATTACTTAAGCTATAATAGTTTAAGCTCAACACATTTTTTGAAAGAGTTGAGTGAAGTGGGCAATAATGTTAACCTGGGACTACGAGTTATCCTAATAAAATAGATTAAATATTAGGTTTGGTTATGATCCACTTGTTAATAGAGAATTAGAAAATTTTAATTGTCTTCTAATGTATCCCTAATCAATCATTAAGGTGAACAACTAATCACCGGTTTGATATGATTAAGTTTGATTTACTCTTAAAATTAGTTTAAAATTGTTGATCAATTTATATTTATTTTAATTAGGCTATGTCCAACAAAATGTATGAGTCATTCATTGAAACATAGCCATAATTTTTTCACCTTAATCAATAATCAATAAACTTTAGCACTTCAAGATTCATAAAGCACACATGTTTTAATTAGTCTTAAAAATCTCACAAGATTGGATTTATCTGGCACCCAAGTAAGGGCAAGACATTATTTAGGTCAATAAAGTTCAATTAAAACCTATTCGATTAAACTAGAAAAATTCTAATTGCACGTGATTTAGGTTTAAAAATGATGCAAACTTGGTGATTGGAGCAATCCCATAAACTCAAACTAGCCTTCTATAATACCCACAAAGTAAGATTATCTAAGTTTTATTTAAAAAAGAAGAGTGCATCCAAGCTAAACAAACTGGTCATATTATTTTCTATCAATAAATGGGGGTAAATGGAGTAAAATATATTTTAGTTATATATATAATATCATACAAATATTAAATGGAAGCTTTACAATTGAGCAAAAAAAAAAAAAACAACATGAAGCTAATAATTTTTAAATTACACCAAACTATTTAAGAATATTGATTATAGAGTTTACATGTTCTAGGAGTACTTCATTAATGCTTGTATATTGCCTTCACTAAGCTTCAAAAATCTATTTTGAAAAAAATGTATGACAATATTTTCACTAGAATGAAAATTTTAAAGTTACCTTGTTCAAACAATATATTTATGGATAGATTTAATAAGATGTTAACTTTGTCATTTATTTAAAATTTGCTACAATGATATATTTATAAATAGAACAATATGTTAAGGAAATGATCAAATTAAAAAAAAATCTACTCAACCTATTTCTCACCAAAGGAAATAGTAAAAATTAAAGGGTGTAAGGGATTTAAACAATAGAAAGTGGACAAGGCAAAATGAAAGGTGTTTTAAAATGATAATATTTGAGGGTAATAGGTCAGAAATTTTATATAAAGTTGGAATTTAGTGTTTGTAGTGTGATGTATATAAAACCATCAATGAGAAAGAAGCAAAATGTCAGATTTTCTTAAAGGACAAAGGCAAAGGAGATGACGGAGCTTAAAGCAATAATGTGTGTGTGTCTCTGTGGATGTGTGTGTGTGCGTGTGTCTTTGGATGTGTGTGTGTGTGTGTGTGTAGAACGCATCTTATGGGATCTTATGACATTGGCTATATGGAATGAACGGGAGTGAAGGTTGAGCATAATGGGGAGCCAATAAGTTCAAGTCAAGCTGGAGATGGTTAGCTTTAACGAGGGGAAAAGGCTTGTTGAAAATAAAATCAACGAGTTATAGTGGTAGTGCTAGTCTTGAATCGCAAATATATGGTTGTGGAGTTGAAGATTGGAGAAGTTTTTGGTGAGACAATTATTTTTGGTAAAGAGATATCACATGCAGTGTAGCTTAACAGGCTTCTCCAAGGATATTTAGGTTAAACATCCTATTTAAATATTGTTATACACATCATTGACAACACATTAAAAATAAGTTTATGGATATTAAAAGTCTGTTCTATGGTATATTTTATCTATAACTATAATAATGATGGATTAAAATTTTATTTAAGGTTGGAAGTCAAGGATGAAGTTGTAGTGATTATAATGCCTTTAGTGAGATTGCAATAAGGATGAGCAAAATGTTTAATTTGTTCTAGAAAAAAGGATGATGATATGATTTGAGTCACACATACACACAAGCTCTAAGCAGGCTGGCAATGGATAGCTTTAATGTGGGGAGGAATTTTATTAACATAAAAGTTATGAATGTCAATGAGGTGGCGATATTTTTCAATCATAACTAAAAGGCCATTTGAGTTAAATAGAGGGGAAGGATGTGGTTGAGGCCATCAAATCTGATAAATGGTCAAGTGCACTATAGCTTGACAAGCTAATAGTTCGAAATCATATTTGAACATTTTACACACGTCATAAACAACAAAATAATAATAAGCTTGGTGACATTGAATGTAGCATTATTTACTCTATCATGTTGCCAAAATACTTAATTTCTTACTATTTATTTATTGGTTGTATTTTTTACATATTGTGTAGTTAGTTGTAGTTATTTTGATTAGTTATATGCAATCCTTTCTACTTTCAACAACTATCCAAAGAATGAACAATATATATATATATATATATATATATATATATATATATATANCTTAATTAAGAAAGTGAGATTGGTTTCTACCAATTAACCCCTTGTGTTCCAAACATCAAATAAATTGATTAAGATCAGAGGTTGCCCATTTCCCTTCTTGACTTAAGCCTAAATGTTAATTAAGGCTAAATTTCCAAAATTACACATTTGCCCCTCAAGCTCTAACACTTCATAATTTATCAAGTTCAATTCAAATAACTTTGAAATTTTTATCTCACCTCATTCATGGGTCAATTAAGACATCAGAGGAGAAAATGTGATTTTTCAGAATATAATTTATTTTATATAATTATTTTCCTGCAAAAATAGGATTTTTCAAAGAAAATTCCTAACTTTACCAAGGTAAATTTTAATCTTTTGAAATTTTTACTGGAGGTAGACCTAGACTAGAGAAGCATTTGGACCAAATTTTATGATTTTTTAAATTCTCTGTGATTTATCAGAATTATTTAAAGTTCTGGGTTATTTAACAAAAATAAAATATTTTAAAAGATGAAAATTAAGTTTTGTGTCTTTGAAAAATCTCTCTAAGGTTAAAGAACCTAGAGAAGCAAATTTCATATTTTTCTAATTTTTTTTATTTATTGGAATTATTTTAATGAAAACTCATTTTTAGCCTTTAAAAATTATTTTTAAGCTTTGAAATTCAATATCTTTATTTAGAAAATCAGGAAAAATATTTTAATTTTTCCTAAGTGATTAGGAAGCAATTTATAACAATTCCATAAATTTTGTCATTTTTGTGTTTTTTATGATTTTTTAAATATTTAAAATAGACTAAAAATCAAGTTTTAATTCTAAATATTATTTTATTTTTATAAAATATCTCTGATCACAGAGAACTCAAAAAACTAAGTTTCCATATTATTTTATTTTTATAAAATATCCCTAATCACAGAGAACTCAAAAAACTAAGTTTCATAATTTTTAGTTACATTTTGATTTTTTAAAAATCATTTAAGTGTCAAAAGTGGTATTTATCTTTAAAAATCAACTTAAGTTATCAAATGAACTCAAAATATTTTGAAATTTTTATAGTGAGTTCTCTGGATCATAAACCACAGTGGAGATAAAAAATCAAGTCATTTAAATGTTAATATTTTCCAAAATAAATTATTTTATTGATTTAGTGTTTGTAAAATTAAAGTGTATTTTAACCCATGAAATTATTTTCAAAAGCTTCTCTGGTCATGGTGGACCTTCCAAAATTTTCTTAGACTTCTAATTAATATGCTAATTTCTATGATTATTTCAAGGAAATAATGTGCAATAACTTGAAAAATAAGGACCTCTGTATAGGAACCTCCTCTGACTTTAGAAAAATTAGAGGAAATTTCCCTTAATAGAGGCTACAACATGCCAAAATTTCATGCCAAGGTGATGTATCAATATGCATGGATAATCAAATGATCACAAATAGTGTTTAATTAATAAAAAATATTATATGCATCAAATGGACTTGAAATTTATTCCACATTCTTCTCCTTTATTCACTGAGCAAGAGGGTATTTTTATTTTATTTTTGTGATTTTTCTACACAAAGTTATGGATTTTATAAGTTTGGGGGTATTTAAATAAATAGAAGAAGCCATATTTATCTATTTAAACTACGCGTGCCACCTCAACCTACGACGGCTCCGAAGGCATAAAGTTAAGGGTATTTAAATAAATAGGAAAAAGCCCTATTTATCTATTTAAACAGCGCGTGCTTTTGGGGAGTTTAAATAAATAGAAAAGCCCAATTTTTCTACTTATCCACGCGGCACTTATCCATGCGGTGCCATGTAGATCCTAGGCATCTCCGAAACTCCATGCGGCGCGCTCCTGTTTGACGTCGTCGTCCATGCCAGCAGCCACGCGTCCCGACTTCATCTTAGCCATCCATTTGATACACGCATGATTGGATAGCGCGTGGTCATCGTCCCCAATGGCTTAGGCCAAGAGCCGTCCACATTCAAGGCTTATGATCTCTCTCATTTCTCAACCACATTCAAGGTTAAATTCTAGTCTTTGTGCGAAGAACACATACATATGGTTAATGTGTCATGAAATCAAGCCCAAGTAAATAGAGAATCAGAATAGGCTCGGGAGGAGAAGAAGTTTTATACCTTTGCTTTGAGAAGGGGGGCTTCAATTAGAGGTGCTCAGAATGTTCGTTGGGGTCCATGGAGGCTAGGGATTAAGCTCTTGCTGTGGTGTAAGGCCTAAGTATGAATTTGACCAAGCTCGATTTCAGGTGTTGGTATAGAGCTATGGTGGAGGCTATTTCAGAGGGTAATTTGATGAGGCTTTGTCTTCTCTTGCTGTTTTGATGGTGTGGGCACAGGTAATTGAAGTTTGGTGGAGTTTTGAGAGATTTACTGCTTCTGCGCTAATTTTTAAGCTCAAAATTAGGGTTATACAGGGGGAATCAAGGCAGTGGAGTGATTGAAATGGGCTATGGAGATCTCAAGGAAGCTCTGTGAGTGATTTGGGAGGCTCTCTTTAAGAAAAATTTAGCACACCTCCCATGGTCGTGGAGGTGAGTTTTTATAAAACTGGTCATGGGGTGGCTCTCAAGGCACAAGTTTGGGTGCATTGTGGTGCTTAGGTGGAAGACTCCTCAATTTGATTTGGATGAGCTGGACTCTAGGTTTGATTTTGGGTGAGGTGCCATGGGGGTGGCTCTTAGTTTTGAGCTTTTTTGGCCACTAGGCTGGCCGGCCGGCCAGGGGAAGGTGGCTAGGAGCTCAGGGAACCCAGGGGAATATGTCACAGCAATTTAGTGCAATAATACCTAATTTTGATAAGGATATCTTAAGCACATGCATTTTTGGAAATAATATCCCTTGATTTGGGGGACCTTTGGTCCAGATATCTTAAGCATGTGTATTTTTGGGAATAAGATCCCTTAATTTGGGGGACCTTTGGTCCAGTATCTTAAGCATGTGCATTTTTGGAAATAAAATCCCTTAATTTGGGGGACCTTTGGTCCATGTATGATTTATGTGGTTTCATAGTGTTTGGACTGGTCACTAAGTCCAATTAATGGCTGTGGTGGAGTTAATTTGGTGACTTTAGGGTGGTTAGGTCACATTTAGTGCATGGGTCCAAATGGGTGCAAATGACCAAGTCTTGGGTTTGTTCTAGGCTAGACATGTCAATTAGCTCAATTAATTATTTTTCATTTGGTGTAGATGATCATAAGGAACAACTTTCGTGAAGGATGGAAGTGGTCTTGAGCTCAATTGAAGGATCAATTTGAGGGAATTTTCAACTTTAATCAATTTGGTCATGTTGGGCTAGGCTTGGGTCTAGAGGTTAGCTTTGGGCTAAGTTCAAATTAATTATTGTAAATTGTCAATAGGGACCTCATGAATAGTTTTCAACATGAATTGGATGCCAATTTGGAGGTAAGGATATCAATTGGGTGAAATTTAGGGACTTGGCCAATTTGGGGCTAAATTTGGGAATTTTAGATTTAGGCCAAAATAAAAAGGATTTGAGGCTTCACCAAGGCCAATTGATGGTTGATTTTGATGTCTAAGAATTTTCAGCATTAATTGGCGCCAATTAACTAGGCTATGGGTTCAATTTGGTGAGATTAGGTCATGTGGCCAAACTTGACCTAACTCAATATTGGGCTCAAATCATGAGCCAATTAGGCTTGGATTTGGTTTATTTTGGGCATATCAAAAGTGAATTTGAGTTTATGATTGAAATTGTGGTCAATTGAGATCAAATTAATGGACATTTGAGTTGGAATTGAGGAAATTTGGGACTTTAGAGGCAAATTTAGGGATTTTGGTTAAAGATAGTCCAATTGGGTCATGTGGTAGTTGAGAGAAATGAAATTAAGAATATTTCAGATTTATTGAGATTTTCTGGGAATTTTTGGAATTTTTTGGATTTTGGGCTATGGAGGGGTATTTTCGTAATTTGGTCATCTTTGGAGATTTTGGGTAATTTTGGATAATTTGGAGGTTATCAAAAGGTTTGAAATGAATTTTGATCAATTTTGGGTATTTTGGATAAACTTGGGAAATTTGGCAAAGTTTAGGTTTTCAAAGGTGTTTAGGTAAATTGGGGTGCTTAGGGGCAAAAGGGTAGGTTGGGTATCTTCGTAGAGTTGGAGTGCCAACTACCATCAATAAGTCATGGACGAATGGAAACCTCATTTTGGGTCCTCTATGTAGTGGTCTTAGCTAAACCATAGCCCTTGGGCTAGTAGGTTTAGGGGACCATCTACATGAGTATCCCAAAAGATTAAGGGACCTAGGCTAGAAATTTTAGTTCAAGGTTGTGAGTGATTGTGGGTGCAGATAAGTGTAGTGAGTGCCTCAGCTCTAGACTAACATCTAGGGTCAACCTTAAGGTCCAGCGGTCCTAAGAGGGACTCATCTTGAATTTCCCCCATAGTGACCCCACCTACTAAGTATTTAGAGGTTGAGACCAACATGTGGAACTTCAGGTTGATTTGGAATTTCTAGTGGTGAGGGCGTCTTTTCTAGTTTTCTAAGAATAGTCAATAGTAAAATCCTATGGCTAGACCTTAAGCTACTAAAGAGGAAAAAACTAAACCTCAACCAAAAATGAGGTCAACACCAGCATGAAGTGCATAAGAAAAACGGTAGTCCACGACGACATTGTACTTGAACTGAGATCCCCAAAAACTTGGAGCTCATCATCCTACAATTATTAAAGTAGGAAAATTTAGTTTTTTTATTAGATAAATAAGAAAAGAAATGTTGAAATTTAAAATGAGACGTGATATTGTATCAAGAAACGAAAATCTGAAACATAAAATAGAAGAAAACCACAAAAAAGGTAGGTGTGAGGGCTCAGATACCTCACCATGCCAACAAATGTATGTGTCACTATAATACAATAGTTGACCTTATAAATAAATGAGTTCTTGGTTACCTTTAACCCTCATCTAATCAGCCTCCCGTGTGTCACATGTCCCAACCACCCAAAAGACCATCCAGAGTAGCTTAAAAGCATGCTAACCCGAAAAGAGCAGAGGTATTTGGGTTCCTTCACTGTGAATATACACAAAAAAGCCAATCTAGAAGTACCTCAAAACCTATTGCATCCATAAGAAAAATGCAACTTAATTGCCTTCATTGGGAGTTAACATGCAACACGAACCCACAATCAGGAATTTGCCATCCGGCAGAACCCATAAAGTTCATAGTCGCATCATGTACCTCACAAGCCCATCAAAAGGAAGGAAAAAAATCATATAAAACTCAGACATAAAATAAAAAAAATGCAATCACATTTAAGTTTCAAGTCAAAAAATATCCATGATAAAATTAAGTTATAATAAACATAGAAGTTCTTAAATTAATATATTAAGCTTATTTAAGATTCAAAAATGTAATATGTTATCTGCTCTCTCAATGTTGCCATCTCCGAGGCACCTTCACCGTCTTGTGTGTCAACACTATGTGATTCCATTTCTAGTTGTGGAATGGACTTTCCCACATGATATTTGAATGTTTTTGGCTGGAACTGTAGCTAATCATCTTCCACGAGAGTGAAGCTCACATCCGATCTAGAGGAGTGTCGTCGAATATAGTTGTGTAGTGCCACAGTGGCCACTATTATCTGCACTTGCTTCATAAATTAGTGAGTCGACATATCACGTAATATCACCCACTTCTTTTTCCACACTCTGAAGGATCTTTCGATCACGCCATGTAATGAGGAGTGCCTCTTGTTAAAAATTTCCTTCCTACATCGTGCATACCTCTGAATCTTTCAAAATCAAGAATGCGGTATATTGTATCTGGATATGACTTCAGATACCCTCTCTGTAATGGATATCCAACATCATCCCAATAATATTTACCTGTCAAAATGCACTAGTTAGTAAGAAATTAAAAAAATTATGGTGGTTGATATATTTTGAAACCTAGAGGTGGGTGTGGGAAGCCTTCTCATTGGTCACGTGTCGCAAACAAGAAAATACAGTTGTCATGTGTGTTGCCTTCCCAACTAGCCATCACAAAAATGAAGCACATTTTGAAGTCACAGGAGACCATCACATTTTGTGTAGGAGCTCCACACTTCCCAATCTATGCAACCTTCTCAGTGTTGGGTACTCATGCATCCACGTGTGTTCTGTCAAGTGCTCCAATGCAGTTATGTTAGATTTTATACAACTGTAAATGTCATGGAACCTTTTTTGATGTTTGGATATCATGTGTTATAGAAGCTTACCTAAAAAAATGTCATGTACCATCATTTGCAAAATTTTTCGGAGTTGCCCCGAATGTTGGATCAAATGGCTTAATGATCTTAGTAGCTAGATGACCAGACCCGCAATTACATAGATATTTATGTTCCATAAAATGCCAAAAATATGACCCAAATGATATTTAGCGGCTAGTGAGAACAAATGTAATATGATAAAAATTAAATAAATAGTTTTCCCACTAGGGGTACCACTCAAGTATATGTATCATTTCAAGTAATATAAAGTTTTCTTTAAAAACCCCAATATTGATCCCACGAGGAAGCGAAAAACAAGTAAACAATAGAATGAAATACAAGAATTTTGACTTTAAGAAAAAAATAGTTAAGATTACAACAATTATCTAAAGATAAAAATTAAGTTTACTAAATTCTACTATATGCAAGTAAAAGTAAATGTAATGACTCAGACAATATCTATAAAGGACTTTCTCTTTACTAATAATTCATAATCAGTGTAGGATTTCAAAATTTGTTTAGAAACTTAAATGTGGTATTGTTTCAAATAAGAGCATACATATTTCCTTACTTTCTTTTGAATTGTGCAATGAACATTGGCTAATCTAAAGTTGGTGTCGGCATATAAAGTAGTGCTGAGTAGGTTTTTGTCTCTCACTTATAGATTACCCACTATGCCCTCTCTTTAGGACCTACTAGTGACCTTAGTTCCAATCTCTATACTAAATTGATAAAAGAGTCTAGCATGTCACTCTAGAAAAATTAATTTAACGCTCATCAAATCTTATATCCTAATATATTTGTGCACCCCTTTAGACGATCGTAACTGCTCTTTCCAAGGTAGAATGTGATACCTATAAGTCAACAAATCTTAGCCCTTTTGGGTTTATATGTTCTTCAACATGTTTTAACAATACAAGTGGCTAATTTATAAAGTAAATGAAGGACCGATAAAAATATCATCACAATTTTTAGAAATAAAAGAAGTTCTAAGAAAATTAAAATCGCTTACTTAATTACTTAATATTGCAAGGAGAAAGAAAAGAAAACTACTCACGAAACATGTAGATAACAAAACAAAACATATTTATAAAACTTCAATCCAAAGTACAAAACATAAAGGCCTAGATACAAATACTTATCTGGAATATTCCCCAAGCACTCCACTGAAGTTCTCTGACTTCTTTGACTCCAACAGCACTTACAAGACTCACAAAATCCAAAAATAACAACACTCACAAAGAAAACTTCTCAGACACTTAACACACTCACATACTATGAGACTATTGATTTAATCTCCCCTAGCTTCTTGGAATTAATCCATATTTATAGAGCTTCAAAAATGACCAACGGTTGCTTCAGACATCTCTTCAAAATTCAGCCTCATTCAATGAATCTTCTAGAAGATAATTGTGGCCCCTAAGGGCCCAACTATCACGCCTAGGAGCCAACTACTTTCTGCACCTGGTTCCCAGGTGCCAGTTCAGCTGGTTTGGTATTTTTCTTCAATTTAGCCCATTTTTCTCCTTTTTAATGTATTTTTGCTCTTTTTACTCATAAAAACTTTTTTTTGCATCTACAACAAAAAACATAAAAATAACTTTCATTAAAGCATAATATCCTTAAAAATTGAGTATAAAATATGCATAAAAAGAGGTAATTTTAAGGTGGATCACTAGACTGATAAGCGATCTCAACCCCAATAAAAAATATCTACTGATTGTTTTTTATGAATGCTAAAATCACTCAATCGCTCCTCTGATTGATTAATTTTATGATAAAATGTAGAGTGTTATTGTTAACATCTCTCTTGTTATCATTCTTAAGGAGCCATGCAACCCATGTTCTCTATGTAGTTCATTGAGAAGATAAAAAAATATTACTTTATTCATAAGAACATGTTAGTGAACTGTGTGATGTGTCCTCGTAGTAGCTCGCCTACCCATTTTTCACTGCTATAACTTGATGTCATGCAGGGGGTTCAATCAACGTTAGAGTTGTAATATTCGTACAAAAGAATCATCACCGCCATAACTTTTCCTCTGTTTATCAGTTGTTGGCGATCCATCACGATAAATTCTCTATAAAGGCAATAAGTGTGAAGCACATAAAGTCAGAAAGAATATATTAGTACCGAAAGTAAATTATAATGAGCAGAATGCAAATTGACATCCACGTCGCAAAAGTGCATTGAAAAAAAGGAGATGAAAAATTTATGTACATAAAAAAAAACATAACAAAAAAATCTAGAGCAAACAAAAGCTACACATAATAACTCCACAACATCGTTGGTCCATAAAGAAATGAAAATCGTGAACTCGAAGATCGGGGTCCATCTGCATGAATATCTCTCTGTATGTCAGGTCTTCCAGCAAACTCAATGACTTCATGTAGAATATCTTATCCCACTTAAGTTCAAGATACATATAAATAACTTGAATAAAGTCACGTACAGAGGGGTCCCGTGAAGTACTGACCTGACTTTTAAATGATTATGATAGTACTTTTATTGAGATTCTGATGAAAACTGCTCCTTCCTTTTCTATTTTTTCAAACCTAGGCCGCTTTAACTAGCATTTGAACTCTTGCTTCCTCTGACTTGGGTTGGGGACTCCACCAAAATCTCCTAACTGCTCCTCCTCCAACTCATTCGAAATGCATATGAAGCCATGCTCACTTGGGGGTGAACGCATGAGTTCCCATTGCAACAACTCCACTGAACATACTGTCCAACTACTCCTCTAGAACTGGATCAATACCACTGATTGAAATTCTTATGGATTGAAACTGTCTGCAGCAAATGAATATTCTATTAGTTCAAGCAGCGTCATCTTAAATACAGTAGGATGGGAAGCATTCATTGGATATGTTATAACTTGTAATTTCTCTGCCCACCAAGCCTCAGAAACATCTATTGTCTGTTTCACAGGATCTCAACCCAATCATATGTAGGGCTGTCAATTTGGCTCGTTGTTCGTGAACAACTCGTGTTCGGCTCGTTAAGCAGCTCGTGTTCGGCTCGTTCGTTAAGCCCAACGAGCCGAACACAAACAAATTTTTAAGCTCGAAATGTAAACGAGCCGAACACGAAC
>JXCR01143527.1:132245-158654 GCA_002079205.1 Phalaenopsis hybrid cultivar
AAGCAATTAAGTTTTGGATGGAAGTTGTGGAGAGTATTGATCTTTAATGTTGGAAGAAGTTGTGATGATTTAAATCCATGCACTTCATTTACTTCTTGATTTGGCCAATCCAGATGTTAAAATTTATTGTGAGAACATGTAAGAACCGGACTGGTATTGTCTCAGTCAACAATTGGAAAGAATCACATGAGGTTGTATGAATGAGAATGTAATTCATAAGATTGAGTGCAAATAAATAGGGAAATATTCATCGATGGGTGTAGAGTTAGAGTACTTTAAAGTGACAGGTTAAAGCACCAACTTGATTTATTATTTTAGGTTCTGATACGAGAATGTTAGCCCCTAGGTTGAGGGAATCGAGGGAACTCTAAAGTGAGAGCTAGTATCTTCATTGCCTAGCCGGTCTTCATAACTACTCAAACTTTAAATTAGCCATTGTTCTTTGAAACATCTCTAGTAAGGGTAAATAATATTATTGTTCCTATTTGACATAACACAATTTGCATACTTCCACAACAAAATTCCTATGCTTATTACTGATTCATAATAAGAAGAAAGATATTTTCATATTAAATACTTTTTTTCTACAAAAATTTTAGTTATCTTTTTACTGTTTCGTTAAAATATAAAAAAGATATCAAAAATATTTTAATTTTAAATTCCTACAAAAATCATTTTTAGTTTAAGTAATTATCTTTTTAAAAAAGGAAAAATTTTCTGAAGGGTGCATATTGCATAATCTTCTCTGTGGGTTCGATATTCAGGTCTTAATCAAAAAGTCCTACATTACTTAATAACAATATGTATACTTGCGTAGTATCCCAATATAAATATATATAAATTAAAAAATTAAATTCTTATTTTTCTTCAAATTAAGTCTTTGCTTTTTTTGCAAAATAAGGAAACATAAGTGAAAAATACCATCAGAACTATAGCTATAATGTGCATAAGCATTAGGTATCCAAGGATCAGGCACCAAAATCTAAGATACCCTTTTGCCTTCGGGGCTCTCCACCTTATAACTCATTAATCAAAATTCAAATCACTTTGAGAAATTTTAGATAGTCTTATCTATGGGTCATAGTTTTTAACCTGAGTTGTTAAAATTTTTTCTGAAAGTTTCACTATAGCATTTAAAAAGCAAAAATTATAAAAGTCTTTAAGTTAAATTTGCTACCTCAAAGGAGTTATTTGAGGACAAGTAACATTTAAGTTTGGGGGAATTGATTCATCTAAAAATAACCTATTTTTAGTGTATATTTTATAAGCCATTTATGTACATTTTTAATGATATAGCACTTTAAAGGAAGGTATTTAACATATTTTTGGTTTCAGGTATATAAATTGGACATTTAAAGAAAATGAGGGAAAAATGGAGCAAAATTGAAGATATTTGTGTGGCACTATAGCGCCACCCCTTTGCGCCATAGTGCCAAAGACAAGACAGATCGACGCTATAGCATCGCAGATCGGCGCTATAACACCGCAAGCTGACGCTATAGCACCAGTAACTACTTTTCTAGAAGATCCAATGAATTTGGTCAAATTTTGGAGGGTTGTTTGAAGCAAACCTTAGTTATTTTATGTTTTCTGTTTTCTATTTAATGAGAATGATTTGGCCAAATTTGGAGATCTTTTGGAGCCTAAAAACTACAATTAGGCGGCAATAGTAAATTAGGTTTTTCATATTTAGTGTTCAAGTGCAAGTGTGAGTGTGTTTTAGTGTGGAAAAGTTTGCAGATTGCTTAAAATAAACTACAAAAGTTTACTTGGGGAGAAGACATAAGGTACTTTGTATTTGTGTTTATGTTTTTGTTGTAAGACTTGAATTTCAATACAAATGTTTTGTTTTTGTTTAATCAATTCTGAGTAGTTCCCTTTCTTTCTTCTTGAATAAGGGACTTAAGCTTGTGGGATGAGAATGTTTTAATGGTTTCTTTTTATTCTTAAAAACTGTGATGATATTTTTACTGAATCTTCATTTACTTTGCAAACTGGTCACATGTGAAGTTAAAATCCATTGAGAAACATAACGGCCTGGGAGGGCTATGGTTTCACTCAACTAGTGGATATCACACTTCATTCTAAGCAGAGTAATTGTGATCATCTTAGGGGGAGTGCAAATAAATTTGGAGAAAAGTTTTGATGGGCGTAGAATTTGTTCGATCTAAAGTGACATGCTAGATTCTTATTTATTTGGCTTAAGGTTTAGTACCCAGACCCAAGGATTCGACCATCATGATGGCATAGACTTAGAGGCATCTAGAGATGAGAGGCTAGATAACACTGATACAAAATCGATCTGTTAAGGAGTCAGCCTTAAGTTAGTTAATGTTCTTTGCTATAACCAAGAGGGGGTAAAGAATAAGGTATGCTTCTAGCTGTCACAATCCATCATTTTTTTCTTAAATCATTTGAATCCTACATAGATTAAAATCTCTTTGCAAGGGGAAAAGTTTTACATAATATTCAAACTCGTTGTTATATTTTGTTAAGCTATTACATTTAGTTGTTATTTCTTTATTAACTCTTTAGTATTAATTTTAGTGAGCATGTCATTTTAAAACTTTTATCTTTTTAAGTTGCAATTTAAATATAATTTTTGTAAGTTGATTTTAAGAGTTACCACATTCCTCGTGAGATCGATGATGGGGTTTTTAAAGAAAATCCAATATTACTTGAAACGATATGTATGCTTGCATAATACCCCTAGAGTAAAAAAATTATTATATAATTCATAAATTATTATATTTATTCACACTAGCTGCTAGATATAATTTGAAACATATTTTCTGGCAAAATTAAGAAGATTAAAAATATAAGTAATTGTGGGTCGGGTCACTTGGCACCTAGGAGCTAGATCCTGGCGACAGGGCAGCTGACTCTCTGTTTTCACATATAGGTCTGGTACCTAGGCATCGGAAGGTGGTGCTTAGGCTCTAGTTCACTTTGTGCTCCTTTGCTTCATTTGATCCAATTTTGCTCCATTTTTGTTTTTTTTTTTCCAAAACTCTATCTCTTGTACCTGCAATAAAAAATAAGTAAAATATCTTCCATTAAAATATAATATTTTTAAAAATGAGCATAAAATGTATATATAAAAGTAACATATTTTTATGTGTGTCACTGATCATACCGATCATTCTGCAATTTGATATCTAATGTCAAAGAAGGATGTCAAACCATGACATCATATCGATCCAGGAGATGGAGAATCGTAGCAGAAGATAACACGAGATGAGGAGCGGTAGAGAAGAGAAGGAGAATCACACCAGACCGATCCAGGCTTGTAGAATCACATCAGAAGAATCAAACGAGGGTATTATTGCGATAGGTAAACATATACGCGGGACGCAGGCTATGACCCACGTTCCACGTCTAACAAAAATAAAAAAAGCACGTATCCTGAAATGAACGTCAAACCCACAAAACAAACACCCACATGGCGTTTTGAAAAATCACAAGCAGCAGACAAGCTGCCCCAAATGGGCCCTAAACACCCGCCTTAGGTACATTTTATCCTTATCATGCCCAAACTCTAACAACTCATAATCACTTGCCTCGCTTCATACACATCAAACTCATATTAATCCAACAAAGAAAGGGCATGCCACCAAGCAGCCTCCATAACAAATCTTATTACACCAATGCGAAACACAACCTTTATACGTGGGTGCTTTGATAACATCAATGGAAAATCATAACAGTAATACTCAATTAAATAAATATTTAAATATCGTGCTTATTTAGTCGGTCACCTAGGCAGGCCTGATGGGAGAAAATGTGGGTGGCGCCCAGAGCGCTCTGCAAGTTTACTTCTAGAGTTCTGCCGAGCCGCTTGGTTTTCCCTCCCAGTTAACATAAAATAAACCTCGCACTCGAAGTCTCAACCATGCTCCACTTCTGCCATTTTCCCCTCTTCCCCATTTACATCAAAACAGAGGGAGCAGAGGAGAGAGAGAGAGAGCCAGATGGAGTTAGAAAGGAGGGCGGAAGAATCTTCTCCCTCTCATCAAAAATAGCCAAAGAAATCGTAAGAGAGAGCTGCAGCAGTAGAATCTAGTCTTCGTCCTCGTCATGCTTAAACCCGGATGAAGAAATCCTTTTCTTTCTCCAATGGCACTGGACCCTGTTTTCTCTGAGGTCCTCCCATGGCTCAAGACCCTCCCCCTAGCTCCGGAGTACCACCCAACCTTAGTAGAGTTCCAAGACCCAATCGCTTACATCCTGAAGATCGAACAGGAGGCCTCCCGCTACGGCATCTGCAAGATCGTTCCCCCTGTCCCCGCCGTCCCCAAGGCCATCGCTGTCACCAACCTAAACCTCTCCTTTTCGGCTCGCTCACCCTCTGGCGATCCCACATTCACCACGCGTCAACAGCAGATCGGCTTCTGCCCGCGGCGCCCGCGCCCTGTCCAGAAATCAGTTTGGCAGAGCGGCTGCCACTATACTCTCTCCCAATTCGAGGCCAAAGCACGTAGCTTCGAGCGTGCCCACCTTCGAAAGTGCCGCAAGAAGAACAAGTCTTCTTCCTCGCTTTCTCCCATTGAGGTTGAATCCCTCTTCTGGAAGACGGCAGCCGACAAGCCCTCCTCAGTAGAATACGCGAATGACATACCGGGCTCCGGATTTGCGAAGCTGAGGGAGGAGGAGATCGATATGACGGCTGCTGAGAATGTGGGAGAGACGGCGTGGAATATGAGGGGAGTGGCAAGGGCGAAGGGGTCGCTGCTGAGGTTTATGAAAGAGGAGATCCCAGGTGTGACATCGCCCATGGTGTATGTGGCCATGCTTTTTAGCTGGTTTGCCTGGCACGTTGAGGATCACGACCTGCATAGCTTGAATTTTTTGCATATGGGTGCGGGTAAGACTTGGTATGGAGTGCCGAGGGATGCGAACCTGGCATTTGAGGAGGTCGTCAGGGTACATGGCTATGGTGGGGAGGTGAACCCTTTGAGTAAGTGCATTTGCATTCTTCATGTTTTGGTGTTGCTTGAACCTGCATTTCTATTTTTACAACATGGAAGTGACTTTTGTTGGTTTGTTTTTTTTTTTCTTTATTGTTGCTTATTTGGGACATTTTGATGCATACCACACAATTCTTATGTTAGTACATATCTAACATGTAAACTTTGATATTTACTAACATTTCACACAAATCCTTACATTACATAAAAATACTCTAATATTTACTTTTTTAACAATTGTGTGTTATGTGTGTGAATCTCTCTCTTTTGGCCTATCTCTACTGTAATTCCTTGTTCTTTTTTTATTCTCTCTTCATTCATGAGTACCCCCGTAGTTTTTTATTTTGATGAGGGCTTGGCTAGTTTTGGTTGGGAAGCATCAACTAACATGAGGGCGTGGCTAGTTATGATTGGGAAGCATCAACTAACAGCTTTGGTGGGGGATTGGAAGTAAATCTAGCAGCTAAGAATGATTTTTAGTAAGTTGCTTTGCTTCTATTTTAGCTACAAAGTCATTGTCTTGTCCCCAAAGAGAAGTTAACATTAATTATTTTAACTTTCAATCAAGTCTGCCCATGGGATGCTGGAAGAAATTTTTTAGATTTTAATTCTATGTTAGTTGAGTTACCTTTTTTTTTAATGTGTAACTTGGTCTTAATTTTCCTAATTCCATTGTATGCTTTGGTTTGCTATTTAGGTTTGTGCTTCATCGGTAGCGTAGGCTTTTATTAAAAATCATTGGATTGTTACATGGGTTAATGAGATATGATCGCTTCACACACAATGATCACCTATTATCATTTTAAGTTTGGTGGGTTAGTAAACACTTATTAAATTAATAATAAACATGATTTAACATATGAATTGGCCTACCATATTATTCTAAAATACGAAATAATCCAATAATATAAAAGTCCATAATTACGGCTGGGCATGATGGCCCAATAACACAAGGGCCTAGTGAATTGAAAGTGCAATCAAAATGGAGAAAATGCCACTAGAATGTCTAGGGTGCACAAGATTAGACTCTGTGGCAGTGACGATTATGATGCATGTGCTATGCATTAGATATTATATGCATTCTTTTTTTTTATTTACCTAAAGACGTAAAGACATACTATAATAGTGGTTGCAATGTAATGTGTTAGCTTATTGACACCGAGGCTTGAAGTGTTTGCTATCGTAGTGTCCTTTGTGGTTGTTTTATTTTAGTCTTTTTTATTTGTCCTGCGTTTTCTATAGCTTTATTTCTTTGGATGACAAACTTGTAATTATGAAGGGTATTAGTTTAAGCAAAAAAAAACCCATAGGATGTTTTGGTTGGTAGTTTTTCAAGATTTTTCTAGTTTTTTCTGATTGGTGGCTTTGCATTCATTCCACCTCCGTGCTACTATATCCCGAGGTGGCTCTCAGGTGATGTCTTGTCATTAATATAGTTGAGTTCTCTCAGAAATCCATTTATTTTCTTGCAATTCTTCTTCCTATTCTCTATTTGTCCAAATCAACAAACATGCTATTATTATTTTGGTATTCGGGCAACATGTTTCCATGAAGAAATATTGCAATAACCTTTCAACAAGTGCTTTGAAAAAAATACAAAGTGAAATCAGGCGCTACAGGAGCGACTTGCGACCTTGGAGGAAAAAAAATTCAGAAGATCAGATAGTAGAATCAGGATTGAATGCGAAGGATGAAGAAGGTGAAAATCCTTTTCACCAAGATTTTTTCAATAATGAGGTGCAAATAGGTGTGTAAATGAGTCAAATTGAACTTGAGCCATGCCATTATTGAGCTCGGCTTGTCGGAAAAATTGTGCGCTCGAATTTGATCTCAAGAGTTCAGCTCAAGCTTGCCTCGTAGTGGTAGCAGCTGGCTCGAGAGCCATCTCGCGAGTTCGAAAAAAAATAAATTTTTATGGAAGCTCACTGGAGAATGTATTGGTGGCCGGAGGAGGAGGATGCAACGACAACTCATTGGTAAATGCATTAAAATGACTAGCGGTGGGCTAATCGAGCCAGCTCGCTAGCTGACGAGTCAAGCCAGGTTGAGCTCGAGTTCTTTTAATAAATAAGCTCAAGTGTAAGCTCGTGCTCATGCTTGATAAGTTCGGCTTGTGAGTTCGTTAACGAGCCAAGCTCGAGCCGGCTCACTAGCTGCTCTACTCATTTACACCCCTAGGTGCAACCCTTGCATGTGTAGAGGTGAGAAAGACATCACAATGTTGTTGATTTTTGAATCAAGATGGACATTTCGGGTTTTGAAGGCTGATTAGATTCAAATGAATTTATTATTTGGATACACACCATAGAGCGAATTCTTGAATTTAAAGAAATTCTTCCAGGATAAATTGTTAACCTTGTAGCCATTAAATTTAGGAAGAACACATCTCTTTGATGGGAAAATGTGAAGAGAACACAACAGAGGGATGATCGATCCAAGATTACCACTTAGAGCAAGATGAAGAAAGAATTACAACGTAAATTCCTTTCGGAACACCATAGATAAGAGGTGTTCCTTCGGCTATACCAATATGTTGCTGAATTTGAACTAGAGCCGAAATGTAACCTTTTTGAACTCGAAGAACATACAATTGCAAGTTTCTTGGATGGTCTATGACCATCTATGGCTAATATGGTTCAACTCCAACCTTTCTGGACACTATAAGATGTAATTAGCTTGGCTGCGAAGGTAGAAAAACAACATAAATTGGGTAGGAACCTTTCAATGCACATTCCTACCACCGACTTGTTCAGTTCTATCAAACCGATTCAAGCCAGGATGCAACCCGACAAACGAAGGGTTGAAAACAAGCATAACACCAAACTAACCTCTGGGGACTATTACCACATACATGGGAGGAACTTCATCCAATAGATGATGCTTTCAATGTCATTTAGTTGGCCACACAACCTCAAATTGTTTAAGTTGGCGTGCCACTTGGTAGAGGAATCCAAATTGGAGGAAGATGATGCTGTAGAAGAAGACAATAATATGATAAGGGAGCAAGTGATAGATGTGGACGAAGGGGAATTATTTGAGATAATATGTTTCCTAGGCGTCGAACAGTTTTCCAATAACTATTGGTTACTACACCATATTTTTAGAACCCCGTTGTATGGTATGGGATAAAGTTTGTAACTTTATCATCGACGGTGGAAGTTGTGAAAACTTGATTCCAATAGTTATGGTGGCGAAGCTTGGGCTTGCTACATAATTACATCCCCATCTCTATTGTCTCACGCCTCNTGCATACCACACAATTGTTATGTTAGTACATATCTAACATTTAAACTTTGATATTTACTAACATTTCACACAAATCCTTACATTACATANAGTGACTTTTGTTTGTTTGTTTGTATTTTTTTTCGTTATTGCTGCTTTTTTGGGACATTTTGATGCATACCACACAATTCTTATGTTAGTACATATCTAACATTTAAACTTTGATATTTACTAACATTTCACACAAATCCTTACATTACATAAAAATACTCTAATATTTACTTTTTTAACAATTGTGTGTTATGTGTGTGAATCTCTCTCTTTTGGCCTATCTCTACTGTAATTCCTTGTTCTTGTTTTATTCTCTCTTCTTTCATGAGTACCCCCGTAGTTTTTTATTTTGATGAGGGCTTGGCTAGTTTTGATTGGGAAGCATCAACTAACATGAGGGCTTGGCTAGTNATGTAATTCCTTGTTCTTGTTTTATTCTCTCTTCTTTCATGAGTACCCCCGGAGTTTTTTATTTTGATGAGGGCTTGGCTAGTTTTGATTGGGAAGCATCAACTAACATGAGGGCTTGGCTAGTTATGATTGGGAAGCATCAACTAACAGCTTCGGTGGGAGATTGGAAGTAAATCTAGCGGCTAAGAATGATTTTTAGTAAGTTGCTTTGCTTCTATTTTAGCTACAAAATCATTGTCTTGTCCCCAAAGAGAAGCTAACTTTAATTATTTTAACTTTCAATCAAGTCTACCCATAGGATGCTGGAAGTAATTATTTAGATTTTAATTCTATGTTAGTTGAGTTACCTTTTTTTTTAATGTGTAACTTGGTCTTAATTTTCCTAATNGGGATGCTGGAAGTAATTATTTAGATTTTAATTCTATGTTAGTTGAGTTACCTTTTTTTTTTTAATGTGTAACTTGGTCTTAATTTTTCTAATTCCATTGTATGCTTTGGTTTGCTATTTAGGTTTGTGCTTCATCGGTAGCGTAGGCTTTTATTAAAAATCATTGGATTGTTACATGGGTTAATGAGATATGATCGCTTCACACACAATGATCACCTATTATCATTTTAAGTTTGGTGGGTTAGTAAACACTTATTAAATTAATAATAAACATGATTTAACATATCAATTGGCCTACCATATTATTCTAAAGTACGAAATAATCCAATAATATAAAAGTCCATAATTACGTCTGGGCATGATGACCCAATAACACAAGGGCCTAGTGAATTGAAAGTGCAATCAAAATGGAGAAAATGCCACTAGAATGTCTAGGGTGCATAAGATTAGACTCTGTGGTAGTGATGATTATGATGTATGTGCTATGCATTAGATATTATATGCGTTCTTTTTTTTTATTTACCTACTAAAGACGTAAAGAGATACTATAATAGTGGTTGCAATGTAATGTGTTAGCTTATTGACACCGAGGCTTGAAGTGTTTGCTATCGTAGTGTCCTATGTGGTTGTTTTATTTTAGTTTTTTTTATTTGTCCTGTGTTTTCTATAGCTTTATTTCTTTGGATGACAAACTTGTAATTATGAAGGGTATTAGTTTAAGCAAAAAAAAAAACCCGTAGGATGTTTTGGTTGGTAGTTTTTCAAGATTTTTCTAGTTTTCTCTGATTGGTGGCTTGGCATTCATTCCACCTCCGTGCTACTGTATCCCGAGGTGGCTCTCAGGTGATGTCTTGTCATTAATATAGTTGAGTTCTCTCAGAAATCCATTTATTTTCTTGCAATTCTTCTTCCTATTCTCTATTTGTCCAAATCAACATACATGCTATTATTATTTTGGTATTCGGGCAACATGTTGCCATGAAGAAATATTGCAATAACCTTTCAACAAGTGCTTTGAAAAAAATACAACGTGAAATCAGGCGACTACAGGAGCGACTTGCAACCTTGGAGGAAAAAAATTCAGAAGATCGGATAGTACAATCAGGATTGAATGTGAAGGATGAAGAAGGTGAAAATCCTTTTCACCAAGATTTTTTCAATAATGATGTGCAAATAGGTGTGTAAATGAGTCAAATTGAGCTTGAGCCATGCCATTATTGAGCTCGGCTTGTAAGACAAATTGTGTGCTCGAATTTGATCTCAAGACTTCAGCTCAGGCTCGCCTCGTAGTGGTAGCAGCTGGCTCGAGAGCCATCTCGCGAGCTCAAAAAAAAAAAAAATTTTATGGAAGCTCACTGGAGAATGTATTGGTGGCCGGAGGAGGAGGAGGATGCAACGACAACTCATTGGTAAATGCATTAAAATGACTAGAGGTGGGCTAATCGAGCCAGCTCGCTAGCTGACGAGTCAAGCCGGGTTGAGCTCGAGTTCTTTTAATAAATAAGCTCAAGTGTAAGCTCATGCTCATGCTTGATAAGTTCGGCTTGTGAGTTCGTTAACGAGCCAAGCTCGAGCCGACTCACAAGCTGCTCTACTCATTTACACCCCTAGGCGCAACCCTTGCATGTGTAGAGGTGAGAAAGACACCACAATGTTGTTGATTTTTGAATTAAGATGGACATTTCGGATTTTGAAGGCTGATTAGATTCAAATGAATTTATTATTTGGATACACACCATAGAGCGAATTCTTGAATTTAAAGAAATTCTTCCAGGATAAATTGTTAACCTTGTAGCCATTAAATTTAGGAAGAACACATCTCTTTGATGGGAAAATGTGAAGAGAACACAACAGAGGGAAGATCGATCCAAGATTACCACTTATAGCAAGATGAAGAAAGAATTACAACGTAAATTCTTTTCGGAACACCATAGAAAAGAGGTGTTCCTTCGGCCATACCAATATGTTGCTGAATTTGAACTAGAGCCGAAATGTAACCTTTTTGAACTCGAAGAACATACAATTGCAAGTTTCTTGGATGGTCTATGACCATCTATGGCTAATATGGTTCAACTCCAACCTTTCTGGACACTATAAGATGTAATTAGCTTGGCTGCGAAGGTAGAAAAACAACATAAATTGGGTAGGAACCTTTCAATGCACATTCCTACAACCGACTTGGTCAGTTCTATCAAACCGATTCAAGCCAGGATGCAGCCCGACAAACGACAGCCCTAAAACAAGCATAACACCAAACTAGCCTCTGGGGACTATTACCACATACATGGGAGGAACTTCATCCAATAGATGATGCTTTCAATGTCATTTAGTTGGCCACACAACCTCAAATTGTTTAAGTTGGCGTGCCACTTGGTAGAGGAATCCGAATTGGAGGAAGATGATGCTGTAGAAGAAGACAATAATATGATAAGGGAGCAAGTGATACATGTGGACGAAGGGGAATTATTTGAGATAAGATGTTTCCTAGGCGTCGAACAGTTTTTCAATAAATATTGGTTACGACACCATATTTTTAGAACCCCGTTGTATGGTATGGGATAAAGTTTGTAACTTTATCATCGACAGTGGAAGTTGTGAAAACTTGGTTCCAATAGTTATGGTGGCGAAGCTTGGGCTTGCTACATAATTACATCCCCATCTCTATTGTCTCACGCCTCCAGTATGTAGTTGAAATTAAACCACCCAACTGTGTCAACTTTGACAATACAACTGCCGTACGATTCATGATGGATATGTAGAGACTTATTCATTTATTAAAGAGGGAATTCAAACTATTTTGGTGCCAAAGGTAGAAATTTTGTAGGGGACTAAAATTAACACTTTTACTCCATTGCTTACGAAAGATTTGAAGGAGGTGGTGACAGGATAACTCTTAATCATATTAAAAAATTTTGGACAAGAATCAATACCCCCTTTTGAAGGCTAGTGATTGATACAACAGTTAGAAGACATCTTCCCATTGGGCATGCCTGTAGGATTACCTTCTATGATAGGTACAGCATTCCATTGACCTTGTGTCTGGTTTAGTCATCCCCAACAAATCCACATATATGACGTCTCTAAAAGAACACAATGAGCTTCAACGCTAAGTGGAGGAGTTGATCCGCAAAGGCTTGGTGCCGCGTAGTGCTAGCCCGTGTGCAGTTCTGACTCTCTTGGTTCTGAAGAAGGACGGGAGATGATACATGTAGTCATGCTGTAAATAAAATCACTATCAAATATAGGTTTTTCATTCCTCGATTTGACGACCATTTTGATCAATTTGTAGGTTTCCCATTCTTCGATGCGGCTGAGAGAACAATGGAAAATTATGTTTATGATAAGAGATGGGCTATATGAATTGATTGTGATATCGTTCAAGCTTTCAATGCCCTAAACTTTTATGAGAAAGTTTGTGGTGATCTACTTCGACTAAATTTTGATTTATAGATCTAACAAGGTTGAACATCTGCAACATTTACATGATATTTTTGAGGTCTTACGATTACGACAATTTCCCAATAAGGTTGAGTGTTAATTCCTAGTTTCCCACATCAATTTATTAGAATTTGTGATCTCAACAGTAAGGATGGAGGTGGATTCCCTCCCACATAATTGTTGCTACTAGGGATTGACCGACACCTACATCCTTCACTGTAGCAAGACAATTCCAACATTGCTGCCCAATTAACCGAATTGCTCAAGAAAACTCATTTTTTGCAGATCTGAGCAATCAAAACTAAGATTTCATTTTCTGAAACTAGCCCAATGTACAACTCCAGCCTTAATGCTCCCATATTTTGATCTTTTGTTTGAGATGGAGTTTGATGCATCCGACTTCGGCATTAGAGTAGTCCTCAAGTCAATAAGGGCATCCCGTAACATTTTTCAGCTGACGAATTACCTTTACTACTCCATATAAAAATATTCAACATATCACAAACAATTCTATTCTATCGTAAGGGCTCTACAACGTTGGCGTCATTATTTTTTAGCTGAAGAATTTGTTCTCTTTACANCGAACTCCAATATAATTTAACTTCCCCTCCACAAACCGGTGGGCAAATGGAAGTTGTTGATAGAAGTCTTGAGAATCTACTTCGTTGCTTTGTGGGTAAGCACCTTGTATAATGGGACCTCATTCTATCATAAGTGGAGTTTTCCTATAACCGATCCCGCAACCAAACCTCTTTTTATAGTTCTTTTGAGTTGGTTTATGGAAGAATTGCTATATCTCTGCTTGGACTTACATTGGGTATTCCAATCAAGGCCACGACCTTAGATACGGAAGCTCGATTACAAGAAATCTAAGAGCTCCATAAATTGGTTCGGGAGAATATCATTAGACAAAATGAAGTTTATTAGCAACAAGCAAACAAAATTAGAAGGGCAAAGGAGATGAAGTTTGGATTCGATTAAAGAAAACATTTTCCTCTGGGGCTCAAGGTTAAAGCTGATGGAACTTTTCAAATTGTGAAGCGTATTAATAACAAAGCTTACCAAATTGTTCTCCTTGGAGACTACAATATTTCTACTAATTTCAATGTTCCTAACCACACTAGATTCCGATTCTAAAACTACTTCTTATGAAGGATCCATTGCAACCCCGGAGAATGATTCCGGACTTGAAGTGTTTGCTGTACTAGTGTCCTTTGTGGTTGTTTTATTTCAGTCTCTTTGATGTGTCCCGTGTTTTCTGTTGTTTTATTTACTTGGATGACAAATATTTAATTATGAAGTGTCTTAGCTTAGGTATAAAAGACATATCGGATGTTGTGATTGGCAGTTTTTGGAGAGTTTTTTAGTTTCGTTTCTAAAGGAAGGCTTGGTATTTATTTCGCCTCCTTGTTGCTGTATCTTGAGGTGGCTCTCACATGGTGTTTTGCTATTAATATTGCTGAGTTTCTCCTCTAAAAAATCCACTTATTTTCTTGCATTTCTTCCTGTTCTCTGTTTTTCCAAACTGACATACATGTCTTTATCACTTATGCTTTGGCTTTTTTATTTAGTGTTGATGCTTCTTGTCATGATGCAATAGCTTCAAGCCTCTAGTTCTTGTATTTGTTACGTAGTAGTTTATGTAGGTCATGATGCGCTTCTATTTTTATGACCAATGTTTCTTCTGGTAGCATATGGAAATGCTACAATAATTTTGGCAATATGGATATTTTTTATACCTTAAAGAAGTATTGAACTTTCTTTAATGGAATATATTGTTTCTTTGTCAACCATGTTGAGAGATTCTACCCCTCTTTTTCTTTATAAAAGAGGTCTTTGTAGACTGGGTGAATATGATGCGATACTGTCAACTATCAACATGGTCTGACCATTTAGTCAATTTTGTTTGGTAGGGCCAGTCTCATTGATTAACTTAAAGACGTTGAACCAGACAATAGAAGAGTTGATTCGTACATGATTCCCCCATTCTATAGTACTGGCAGCAAGGACCACTTAGTCATTTTGGTTTGAAGGGCTGTCTCATAGGCTAACTTCAAGGATCTGAACTAAATAATAAAATAGTTAAACCATACCTATTGTCATGCTTTTCTAGAATCATTGTCATTTATGGATAACTTAAATTTTTAATTATTTTGAAATGTAATTAGGATAAGGTTGCTTTCATTCTTAATTTGGGTTTTAGTTCGTTTAAATCGATGACCTCATATGTGTATTATGGGTAAATTACACCCAAATCCCTTGTAGATTAAAGATCATTTCATTTTTGGATATATTTTTTAAACGGTACATTTTGGTTCTTGAGTTTGATAATGCACTTTAACAGGATGCCTTCATGATTGTTTTATTAAAAATCCCCTGAATTTTAAAAAGCTTCGCGTATAAGATGAACTGGACTATCTAATTGAACTTTTAGCAACAATGGCTCTAGTTGTTCACTAACTCATCCTCTCCAGCAAATAGCTCCAACAGTGCTTATGCTTTGTTGTCGGGAAAATGAAGGAAACGAAGCTTCACAGTGTTCATGTATGTTTTAACTATACCTTCAAACATATGAAGAAGTATTAAGGACCCTGTTGTATGGTTTTTAAAAGCATGGGTTAAGATGAAACAACTATTTAATCTTAGGTACCCAAATATCAAACATTTGTTCATGGATCATATGTATGTTAACAGGATTTTACTTTTACTACAGATTTCAACTGATGCTAAACACTAGGTGCATCTTTGAACTAACTGTTAAATTGGAGTTGTAGGTGACATGAAAATGCACCAATAACCCAATTGTTAGGTTTTGAAAAATGTGAATTTGAAGTGACTTCTCAACCATAGGGCTCTAAATATAATTTATTGAATGGATTACTGGTTTTGAAGTTATGGAGAGCTCAAGAAAAATCTCCTACGGCCATTGCTTTGACTTCCTAATATTGTTATTATTATTTTTTTTGAGGATTTAGCTGCTCGATGTCTTCAGATTTCAACATCAATAACTTGAGAAATGCTTTTGTTGGTATCTTTTTGCTTGAATCTGTGTTTTTAATTTTCACTATTCTGTTGCATACCTCTGTTTCACAAACTACATGAACTTGTTTTCCGTGCAAGCATTCTAAGAAAAAATTACTGCAACGTTTCTGCACTTCAACATGGCTATACCCCTATTGAGCCATTTTTAGGCTTTAATTATTTCCATGAAGGCAGCTAGTATACTACATTAATTTTTTAAAAAGTGAAGCATTTTGGTAAAATACTATTAACTTGATTACAAAGGGAATGAGAAGTTCATAAGCTCTTTTAATTTAACTGAGACAAAAGTCTATTGATGTTAATTCCGATATTTTGATACATTAGCAGATTGCTGTAGGAAAGAATAGACAACAATATCATCTATGTTTGGGCTTTGGATATGGAATCATGGGTGTTGTGAAACGCAAACTGTGAACTCTTCAATTTTTACATTGATGGCTCAAGTTGAATGCTTGAATCCTTTACGGGTAACTAAATACTGTTAATTATTATTAAGAAAAGCATGTTTGTTGATTTAATGATGCGTGAAATTCAGCAGATTGATGTAATACTATTAAAAAAGATTACTTGTTCTAGAAGGGTAATTTTACCTGTTAGTTGGGTGATTTTCTATGGTTTAGTTGTAATGAGGGTGAGCCTGTACTGCCATTGTTGGCAAACTAGCATTAGTGGAGTGAAGGGATTTGCCTATCAGGAGGCATTTCTCTCTAATCAAAAGTTGAATTGACAATGTTTCTAGGGAGTACTGGAGTAACAACTTTATGTGTAATTTCATTTCTTCAAAAAACTTTGGTTTGCATTTTGTTCATTACTTTGCATCATGGTCAATAATGCTCATGGCAAGAGAATCGCTTAACATTTTTTCTTACTTGTAGTTGTAGCAATTATTCTGGTATATAGTGTTGCATAATGAAATCATCGAGTACTTCTCATGCATACTTTGTAACTTGTGGCAGTAACATTTGCTACGTTAGCAGAGAAGACAACCCTTATGTCTCCTGAAGTGCTTATTGGTTCGGGAATTCCTTGTTGCAGGTGATTTTTAGCATGATGAGAGTATGTCTTTAATTGTACTATTTTGGTCCTGGCTATCAGGCGGGTGATTCAGATAAGTTAGGTAATCTTTTTTTTAATAGGTTGGTGCAGAATGCTGGAGAATTTGTTGTTACTTTTCCAGGATCTTATCACTCAGGTTTCAGCCATGGTATTGCAACTTTGTTCGATAATGTTCTACATTTTTTTTTTTGTTCATTTAGAACTTGCTCTGAAGTTGTATTATTGCTCCATGTGGTAAGTGAGGTTCATTTAAGTTTCCCTTGAAATGTTTTTCACTGCAGATTTTATTTTTCAAGTTCAATTTACTTTTTTTTGACCATCTTGATTGATAGATCTTAGATTCAAGTATTATTGAAGGTTTGGTTCTATTTGGTCATGGACCCTTCTGATGTTTTTTGGCAGAGATATAAAGCTTAATATAAGTGTAGTTCAGATTTTCCATGATCGCTAACGCTTGGATTTTTTTGGCGTTATTTGGTCATGGACCCTTCTGATGTTTTTTGGAAGAGATATAGAGCTAATATAAGTGAAA
Organism: Phalaenopsis hybrid cultivar; assembly: GCA_002079205.1. NCBI lineage: Eukaryota > Viridiplantae > Streptophyta > Magnoliopsida > Asparagales > Orchidaceae > Phalaenopsis > Phalaenopsis hybrid cultivar. The sequence continues at coordinate 149,356 of JXCR01143527.1, forward strand.
TTCAGATTTTCCATGATCGCTAACACCTGGATTTTTTTGGCGTTAATTTAGTTTATCCATTTGTTTTCTTATCGCTTGCCTTGAAATCACCTGAAACTAGGCTGGCTTTACTACATTCTCTTACTCACAATCAGAACAAATTTTACAATCATAACATTGGTAGGAATAAAGAATTACTTCTGAATGTTAATTCATCTACTGCTGTAATTCCTGATATATTTTAGTTATTCCCCTCTGTACAATCCGTTCAACACAAGTCAAATCAAGCTATGCCTCCTGGTTTGAGCTTGTTCCTGCAGTAGAACTGCCAACTTAAACAAAGCTGAGTTGCTAGAGCATGTTTTGTTGGATGATCTTGGGTGATTACAATTAACAAGAAATGATGTCAGTGATTGCTACCAATGGTAAAATTAAAGTTGTATTTTATATTCCCTTTAATTTGATAAGCACAAATTTTCACCTTTTATGATTGCCAAATTATGTATTGTGTTTTTTAAACAACTTATCTTAGAATAAATCTAGATTAATTATATTTTTCTTACATTGCAATGATGTTATATTTCATGGATATGCTTACATAGCACAATTTTCATGCAAATTGTATTTATTAATTTGTATTATGCTCTATGTATCTGTATGGACTAGGCACTGCAGGTTAATTATGGAATCTTTCGCAAGCTGTTTATCATGAATGCTGATATATGAAGCTCTGTGAAATTGTGAATGCCACATATGCAGAAGACTTGATCATTATGGCCGGAATCTTTATTGACCGTGGGTCTGTTAACTTAAAGCTGTGATACTCTATAATCAAAGTAGATCCCACACGCAATTAGCTGCTGTTTAGAGGTAAAGGATGAAACGATGCATAAAAGCACAACCTTGTAATTCTCTAAGATAAAATTAGGTTTTGGAGGCAAGCCTAAAATATCACATAATGTATGTTCTTTTGAGATTAATCACTTGATTCAATTATTTAAAAGCTGGAAGGCTTAGTGGAAAAGAAAGAGTAATGTAATATTGATATAAATGGAGACAATTTTACAGGCCCAGTCAACTGTGATCTTACTACACATTATCATCATCTTAAGGATGCTAACCGAGCTAAGCATAGGATGATGGTGTACATCTTCCACTAAAAACTCGTGTGAAGTTCTTTCTTAAAGATGTGTTGGTTTTCTCTATTTATTGAAGAATAGCTATTGAAATAAAGATGAAATATGTTTATAGTGTCAGGAACAAAGAGTTAGACAGACTAGCATACAATTGATAGATATCTGACAAGTTTTGGCAATGGCTGTTTGCAACGGTCAATGCAAAAATCTTATTTTTGGGATAAGGTGGAGTTTGATACTGTGTGGAGTTACACTTTTAGAGCAACAGAGAACACAAGGAAGGCTTTATGTTTTAATCGAGCATCTCATTCTTTTTTTATGCAATAATTACTTAACAAAAAATTAATTAGTTTATTGTTAGTAACTTATCCAACTTAAAAAAAGAAAAGTATTTTCAACCTGCAAGTCAGATTTATTGATGATGACTGATGTAAGCAACTCTATTAATTAAATATTCAATTTTTTATAATATAATTCAAAAATTTGGATTTTGTTTTATTAATGTTATTTTATGGCTTATTTATTTTCATAGGATTGATGTTCTACCAAATATGTTGTTGCTTTATTTGCTTGTCATCCTATGGCCCTTTCACTCTATACCATTATTCTTAGCTCTTGATTGTGGCAATGAATGAATATTAAATAAAATGAAAAATTATCCCCGTCAAGTTGCTGACTGTTCTTCCTTCTCACTTTCTAGTCTTTCCCTCCCTTTATTGTGTCATTCTATGCCTCTCCTTTGCATTGAGTGAATTCGAGCTGGGAGTGATCCCTGTCTTCTAAATTCTAGTCCTCTGAGTGATCTGGAATCTTCCTTATGCCACATGCATGCCATGCCACACAAAGTTGTTTTAAAGTAATATACTTTTCTTTTACTAGTTATATTTCTTGGCTTCATGTTCTCCTTCAAAGTTCATCTACAAAAGTTTTTTGATGGGCTTGGACTTAATCCGTTTCTAATGTTTGTAGTTTATATGGATTGATTACATATTAAGTCATTTTATTAGAGGATTTACTGCATTATTGCCTCTTTAATAGACATCCTAAAGTTGTACAAAGTCTGGTAGATTCCTACCGTCACTAGAACAATGGAGTCCCTCATATTTAAGTTTCAGATTTCACACGAGTTTCATGAGAACTTGGAATGTTTTGAAGCATGGTAGTTTATTAAGTTCTTAAATTCATCTTGTTGTGTACTTTTTGACAGGCTCAGTGATGCTTGGTAAATGTACTCCAATTATGATGTGAATTTTTATGCCATAGTGCAAGCTTCATGGTATCGGCATTATTATCTTCCTAACTATGAGCTTGTCTTGTATTCTTCCACCATGCTTTGCAATGTTTTCTTTCTAGAAAGGAATTGAATGCCCACCATGCAAAATCGGTTGCATTTAAGCAAGAATATTCATTATTCTTAAACATCATTATGGAGTCGAAGATATTGGTGTTAATACAATCAATATTGTCGTCTTCTTGCTTAGCACTATGAATGTGAAGGTGGCACCATTTTAGAGCTTCTATAAGTGTTTAGGAAGTGAATTTTGTAGGTAAGTGGTTGTGGAATAGCAAGGGAATGATCATGTGTGAGTTTGATAGAATTTGGATGGGACTATAAGGCGTTTGGCCGTTGCCTGGACTAAAAATAGTGAAAAAACCATGAAATGTTGGCTTTGATGGGGCACAATTGCTAAGGGCTTAGGGTGTAACAACCAGTAAAAAAAATAAAATTAAGTTATAATATTACTGATCAAAAGGACATAAGAATAAGCACCGGTTTGTTTCGTCTTTAAGAGCCGTAGGTTCCTTTCAAAGAGAGTAGAAATCGGAGGAAGAAAGAAGGGGAGAAATAACAAGAAGAAACGAAGGAAAGGGTAGCATGCGGCTCCCGTGCAACATGGGAAGTGGAAGATGGAATTGAGAAACCATTGTGTGAGGGAGAACCTACCGAGAGGGATTTTGGTGTGGGTGTTTGCGTAAGAAGTTGATGCCACTGTTTGTGTGGGTTCGCTTAAGATTGACGAAACCGGCATTGTGCGTTAAGGAGTATACACATTGACGAGGAAGCGTGCAAGACTAGTAGGAAACATTGCTTGCGGGAGGAAGGTGGTCAGACGGTTTGGTGGGTCGTACTCATGTGCAGAGGAGGTCGAAGAGGATCACACGCGTGTTGTGCAGCATCGAGCTATGACCGAAGAAGGCAGAGGAGAACCTTTTTGCATGTTGTTAGGATAGCTGGTCGAAAGGTATAATGAATAATTAAAATTTTTTATTTATTAAGTTATATTAATCTAATGTTCTATATATAACTTGAAAGGAAAAGAAGTTAGTGAAACATGCGAGTGAGGAAGGAGATCGATATGAGGAACTTATAAGGCAAATGCCAAGTAATTTATATATTTAATGTTTTAAGATTAATTTTATTATTATAATATTTAAGTACTAAATTATATTCATGTTAATTAATGTTAGGAAATCAAGATAAAGCAAAATTTCAAATTGTTGGTCGAGTAGTTTTAAAGCTGTGAAGGTATTAATTTGAAGGAGGCGACATAATTTGATAACAATAAAATCGTTTCGAAACTAGGTGAGTAATTACATTTTTAAAGTTCAGCAATTAACTTTATTTCAAAATGTATGTTTGATTTTTTTGAGACTTCATTTATGTTTTTTTTTAATGAGATTTAGATTGTAGTTGATTCTTTATATTGTCAGATTAAAAAATTATGCATGTGAAACACTTGCACAATGAAATTAAATCACATAAATTTTCATATGGCCAGTTATGTTATCTGCATTTTAAATGTAATTATCTTAATAGTTGCATAATAAGCTAGTTTATGAGGATACTAAGTTACTACTCGATTTATATATTCTAATAAAGATGTATATGATAGTTCAATGTCTGATTTAATGTATATGTCAGTTTACAATTTGACTTTATTTGACCTTTAGAGTTATAGTAAAGGTGCATGATTTAGATTATCACATAACCTTAGATTTTAGCAGAGTTGCATGATCTGAATAATTAAATACAAGCCTCTCATGAAAATAATATATTTTTTAAATGATGAAATGAAATATGATATATATGGATGCTTGTATATGCATGTTCAAAAGAGTTCACCTCTTAATGCTACAGATAGCGGACACCATTGTACTTGCATGCCTATGATTTCTCTACTACCCAAGATAATTGTGATACTTTGTTCACTAACCGCTGTGTCGACGAGATAATATTGGTCAGGGGCATGTAGACTACAACTTACTTCCCCAAACATTTGTAATGTTTACATTACTAGATGATGTGTCAACGGGAAAATATAGGTCAAGGGCAGGTAAGGGCTTTTCCACCCTAGACAATTGCAATGTGTACATCACTAACTGCTGTGTCGATGGGAGCCTATGGGGCAATATCGTCCGAGAGTGTGTTATATTGTTTTGACGGTGATCCATAAAGCAGACATATGTGTATGTAAAGAGTATAAAATATGGTAAAGTTAAAGTTAATGTACATATAAATTTAGAGTATTTTCAATGCATTGATTTATTAAAAGATTTCATATGAAAGATTAGCATCGTAAAAGATATCTTATAGAGATATAGAAGACCAACATGCATTTAATTTTTTTTCTTTGGATTACTGTAGTTTAGAAGTGTAATTATTCATGGGCTATCTTTAGATATCTCATTATATTGTTTTAATATTCTTATGGTTTTAAGATTTTGATTAAGATTAACATAAATGATCAAATGTGTATAGAAGATGAGAATAACAACCTGAAATGTACAAATTTTTTATGTATTAATTTTAATTGTTTTATTTAGTGACTCTTTCATGATTTTTTTGAATATTAAATTGTTAGTAATAGAAATAGAATAACAGAAAATTGATTTTTCACTGTCTTATCGTTTGTACCCGTCTTGGTTAATCTGAAGCTCTTGATCCGATCTTGACGTAAGATTTTTGTTGTAGGTGTCGGGACGGATTTTTTGTGGAGGTGGGATGGTTAGCTTTTGAATATTTAGCATGAGGGCTAGGAATTGCGGTGGTAATGGTTTGGGTATTGTATTGGTCGAAGATTTAGGTTACATGAATTTTAGACTTACAGGTAGAAAAGATGTTTCCCTAAAGTTTTTGGGTTTGTAGAGCTTTAGTACCAAGTAACACTGTTCTAGGGCTCTTAGAAAGTGTTTAGGAAGTAGATCTAGTGAGGAGGTTGTTGTGGAATAGCAAGAGAATGATAAAATGCTAGGCTGACGACATTTAGAAGGTGATAGGAAGTGTTCAATGGCTGTTCAGGCTGAAAATAATGGAGAGAACCATGAAATTCTGGCTTTGATGAGGCATGATTGTTGAGGGAGCTCCACCACTTGTGCTTGAACAACCTATTTTTCTGAATAAGCTATAGACACACCACTTGTAAAATGATAATACACAACACTTCTTAGGGCATATATGAGAGAATATCTCCAATATACTCAAGTTCAAGCAAAGTGTTATCAACCGGGTTTCACATAAATAAATTTATACTAAAACCTGCCTACTTAGAAGAAAAAGGAAAATGAATAAGGGTCTACAAGACCCATGCAGACTGAAATGGTGGAAAATTTCTGCTACAATAGTCTAGCAGGATGAGAACCTGTCCGGCTTGGTCTTGAAATCGCGATTCTGTGATCTACTATATAATGCGGGAGCTGCTCCGTTAGAAAGTGTATGGATTCAGAAAAAGGAAACATTATTATATAGTATGCTCTTAATTTTTCTAATTTATCTTTTTCTAAAAGGTGGTAAAATTTTATTGGCTTTAGATTAGACATTGCACAATGGAGTCCTATTGAAAGGGTCAAATTATCTTCATGCTTGTGATGTCTTTTTGCCTAGGAGTTGCATGCACGAAGTTTAGTTGGTCATGTCGTACATATTACNGGGTCAAATTACCTTTCATGCTTGTGATGTCTTTTTGCCTAGGAGTTGCATGCACGAAGTTTAGTTGGTCATGTCGTACATATTACAACCATATATTTGGTAGGGGAAAAACAAGATTGGAATCTACTTGTGGAGGATGTTACTAAAATACTGAGCCAAAGCTGACCTTGCCAAATGGGAAAATCTGTTAAGCAAACATTGGGCTAATGTACTCCGTTACTTGTGCTAATGTGCTATGGCTATTCATCAACATGGATTTTGTATCAGGATTACCCAAATTTGTTCGTAGATATGGTTCTATATTAGTTATAGTCAACAAGTTTTCTGAATTTGTATATTTTATTCCCTGTTGTAAGATTTTTGATTCTCTTATATGGCCATTTTTTTAAAGATATTATTCTCCTGCATGGTTAAATTTGATAGAGATGTAAGCTTTGTCGTTTTTTTTTGTAACTTATGGAAATTGTTTGTGACACAACCAAAGATTTCNATGGGCTAATGTACTCCGTTACTTGTTCTAATGTGCTATGGCTATTCATCAACATGGACTTTGTATCAGGATTACCCAAATTTGTTCGTAGATATGGTTCTATATTAGTTATAGTCAACAAGTTTTCTGAAGTTGTATATTTTATTCCCTGTTGTAAAATTTTTGATTCTCTTATATGGCCATTTTTTTAAAGATATTATTCTCCTGCATGGTTAAATCTGATAGAGATGTAAGCTTTGTCGTTTTTTTTTGTAACTTATGGAAATTGTTTGTGACACAACCAAAGCTTTCGGCTGCTTTTCAACTCCATACAAGTGGATGGACAGTTTTGGATAGATATTTGGGAAATCTTATGTGGTTTTATAATTAATNNNNCACCTAAGAAAACTCTCGATAAAAATCAGGGAATAATGTCTTCAAAGAGGTCAAAAGGATAGGACTTTACAACGAAATCGGACAAAGAGGTGTGAAGGGGGAAAGACTCAAATCTGGAACATTCCTGAGGAATTCAAATGAAGAGAAATTAGGAGAGGCCATAGATCCTGAGGAGAACCTCAGTGACTTCCCAGTCTATCCTGTGGTTTGGCTCCAATTTTGAGAAGAAATTATTAAAGTGTTTCATTCTGCCATTTTTATTTAATTAGGGCTTATATTTGCGTGACGGGATCACACAAATTGCCTAGAAGATATGAGGGTTTACGTCGTATCGGACGACAACCTCGGAACCTAAACGAGTTAGGGCTTAGATCGTACAACAGAGCTATACGAATGTGGAGGATTTAGAGTTACACAAATTGCCTAGAAGATATGAGGGTTTACGTCGTATCAGGCGACAACCTCGGAACCTAGAACGAGTTAGGGCTCAGATCGTACAGCAGAGCTATACGAATGCCTAAAGAAAAGGCGGAGGATTTATGTTGCGCTAGGGGGCTTAAATCGTACAGCAGAGTTATACGAATGCCTAAAGAAAAGGGTGGAGGATTTATGTTGCGCTAGGCAAACAACGTCTAGAAGATATGAGGGTTTACGTCGTATCGGACGACAACCTCGGAACCTAGAACGAGTTAGGAATCGTATGGCAGAGCTATACGAATGCCTAAAGAAAAAGGTGGAGGATTTATATTGCGCTAGGCAAACAAACAGAGCTATACGAATGCCTAAAGAAAAGGTGGAGGATTTATGTTGCGCTAGGCAAACGACCTCGAGCTTACGTCGTATCGGACGACAACCTCGGAACCTAGAACGAGTTAGGGCTTAAATCGTACAGCATTGTACGAATGCCTAAAGAAAAGGTGGAGGATTTATGTTGCGCTAGGCAAACAACCTCGAAAAGATCGGACGACAACCTCGGAACCTAGAACGAGTTAGGGCTCAGATCGTACAGCAGAGCTATACACAAATTGCCTAGAAGATATGAGGGTTTACGTCGTATCGGACGACAACCTCGGAACCTAGAAGAGTTACACAAATTGCCTAGAAGATATGAGGGTTTACGTCGTATCAGGCGACAACCTCGGAACCTAGAACGAGTTTAGGGCTTAGATCGTACAGCAGAGCTATACGAAGCGACAACCTCGGAACCTAGAACGAGTTTAGGGCTTAAATCGTACGGCAGAGCTATACGAATGCACGTCGTATCGGACAACAACCTCGGAACCTAGAACGAGTTAGGGCTTAAATCGTACAGCAGAGCTATACGAATGCCTTAAAGAAAAGATGGAGGATTTATGTTGCGCTAGGCAAACAACCTCAAAAACCTATGGATCGTTGTTTAAATTCTAGGAAAAAAAGGATGGTTTTGTTGGGGAAGATGCGTTATGCTGTTGAAGATGGCCGTGCTGCCCACAGTGCTAGCTCCAAATTTCTCGACGTGACGAGTTTAAGTTTTCTAGGGTGTCCGGTTATATTATCAAATCAAACGGCCCTGGTTGTAGTTCTCTAAACATCCTATGTAAAAAAAGCCCGGTTATAGTATCAAATCAAACGGCCCTATGGTTGTAGTCCTCTAAACATACTATACAAAAAAGGGTAAACATGTTTAAAGTTATAAAGATGTAAAACGTGCAATACAGGAATGAACAGTAGCATGCAAGTGGAGCAGTAGTAAGTCCGGTTGTAGTATCAAATCAAACGGCCCTATGGTTGTAGTCTTCTAAACATCCTATGTAAAGAAGGCCCGGTTATAGTATCAAATCAAACGGCCCTATGGTTGTAGTCCTCTAAACATCCTATGTAAAAAAAGGTCAACATGTTTAAAGTTATAAAATGTAAAGCGTGCAATACAGGAATGAACAGTAGTATGCAAGTGGAGCAGTAGTAAGTAAAACAGGAGCAGTACAGCATGCTATACATGAAGAATAGTAGCAAGTAGAAACAGGACAAGTGTAACATGCTATACAGGGAGAACAGTAGNTAAAAATGAGGTGAAAGAGAGGAGACACTGATCCATCTAAAACACCGAAGGAGACTGGATCAGTTCTAAAAAAAAACTCCTATCGAAAAGACCCGAAAAAGTAGGGCCCGGGGCCTTCCCTGACAAACACAAAATATTCCCTCGCGCTGATTCTCCNAACTCGTCTAGAAGGGTGTCTTGAACCTCACTTAGGGGGCTATTTCCCAGCCTAAACAGATATTCGTCAGGTAGACAACGTATTTTAAAAAAACTTATTTTAAAATTTATATTTTTGACATACACATAAATCTTGAAAAAGATTATCAAATCTTGTTTTATAAAGAAGAATGTATTTTATATTTTGAAATAGATTTT
>JXCR01143529.1:11123-33697 GCA_002079205.1 Phalaenopsis hybrid cultivar
CGGCACCCTTCCGAACCTCCAACCTCCTCCTCTTCTTCTTCTTCTTCTTCTTCAAATTTTTCTTCTTCTTCTTTAATTTCTTCTTCTCCTTCTCCTTCTTCTTCTTCTTCTTCTTTCCCTTCTTCCGATTTTTTTTATTTTTTATTTTTATTTTTTATTTTTATTTTTTTATTTTTTTTCTCTTTCTTCTTCTTCTTCTATTTCTTCTCATATTTTTTTCTTCTTCTTCGTTTTCTTCTTCTAATTTTTCTTCTTTTTTTATTTTTTCTTTTTCTTCTTCTTTTTTTCTTTTTCTCGGCCAACTCCGTCAACCCCGTCAACCTCGACGAATTTTCTTCACCCCGCCGGCTTTCACATTGCCAGTGTTGTGTTTCGTCGGAGTAAAACGACGAAGAAATACGTCAATTTTTTTGGGGCTTTATCCAGCGCCTCCTCCGCTTTCAGCATTCACCGTCGAAAAATTAGCGTCCGTCACCTCGCCGGACAGCGAGCGTTGCCACTGTTCGAGGAGGCACGTGCGTATTTTACCTTGTGGGTTCCCCTCCTTCACCGTCGTCGAGCGATCCGCGCTCGAGAAGGTACCTTTTTTTAGTGTCGCATATTTTTATATACTAAATTATTTATTTTCTGGTACTTCGCATATCTCACTGATTCTTATCATATTCTCCTTGTTGCATGATTCATTGTGGGATGCACTGGAGCACGGACTTGACGTCGACGACTTGAAGCAAATAAAGAGAACGCGCCTACAACCTTCGCGGTGGTGAGATCCTTTAAACTTCTAGCTAGCCTTAGGTTTAGTGGTGTCTAGGCGTGTGGGTTCGATCGCCCACACGGGGTGCGTGNAGAGTATAAGTCCTTTTGTTTGGAGTGTTTCCAGCTTTGTATCTGAACCTCCGCTTTCTCTTCTTTCCAGAGGCATCCTTGTCACTTCAGCAGGTAGTCCCACCTCTTGGAGCTCCAGCTTATAGTCATAGGATAGAGTTTCCTTCCTTTGACCTTAGGTTCCCGTGGATGATGCAATTCACGGATTGCTGACCGGGGTTTTCAGGACGTGTTGGGTCGACCACCTTCACGACCAGGTAGACTTAGGGTCCTAGTAGCTGTGTCTGACGGGTCCGTGGTACCCCATCCTTGCTATTTCAGCAGGTATAAGTCCCACCTCTTGGAGCTCCAACTTGTAGTCATAGGATAGAGTTTTCTTTCCTAACCTTAGGGCTACCGAGGTTCCCGTGGATGATGCAATTCACGGATTGCTGACCGGGGATTTCCTATCGAGGTTCTCGTGGATGATGCAATTCACAGATTGCTGACCGGGGATTTCAGGACGTGTTGGGCAGTGGATGATGCAATTCACGGATTGCTGACCGGGGATTTCAGGACGTGTTGGGTCGACTACCTTGACCGGGGTTTTCAGGACGTGTTGGGTCGACCACCTTCACGACCAGGTAGACTTAGGGTCCTAGTAGCTGTGTCTGACGGGTCCGTGGTACCCCATCCTTGCTATTTCAGCAGGTATAAGTCCCACCTCTTGGAGCTCCAACTTGTAGTCATAGGATAGAGTTTTCTTTCCTTCGAGTTTCCTGTGGGATGATGCAATTCACGGATTGCTGACTGGGGATCTCAGGTTGTGTTGGGTCGACTACCTTCACGACCAGGTAGACTTAGGGTCCTAGTCGTGTATGACGGGTCCGTGGTACCCCGACCCAGTTACCTCTACCTTTTAGGATCATTCTACCTTCCTTTTTGTNAGTTCCCTAACCAGCCCAGCGTCAATAGCATAACATATATGTGTGGGCCGTCTGGCTCTTCCCTTCTCTTGGTTGAAGGGGTTAAATACATAAATACATAAGAGTTGTGTGGTATTTATGAAAATGTCCCTTTATTAGAATATTGATAAAAACTAATGATTCACCAAAGATATTGGCTGACACGCCATTCCTGTTGAGTGTAGAATTGATCTTAGTAACAGATTATTGGCTCACAAACAAATCCATATCCAACACTATAAAAAAATATCCAAAATCAATTTCAGATTGGTTAGAGACTCCCAGGAGAAAAACCACAAAAAAATTAAAGGCTTAAAAACTACAAAATTAAAGCACAACACAGCTAGTACCTGTTCCCACAATTAAGAAGCCCCCTTGGCGATATGCCCAACACCTCGCATTGGAAAAGCTTCACGACGTCTTCATAAGGAAAAAGCAACTAAACAATATAGATACAATCCCATTAAATAAGTTAATAAGGATTTAATAAGCCTACAAAATATGATTGAGTTGAATAAACCTTGTTTCTTTTATAACCATTGATCAGCCCAACAAGACGACCATTCGAAATTTTGGAAGAACTTCTTGATGTTTCAGCCATCACCTCTTTCATATTCGTTATTCCTTTGGAACTCCGTTCAGGGCTGCTTGTGAGAACAGCGGGCAGAATTTCTATAGAAACATAAAAAAAAATTTAAGAAAGCAATGAATAGAATACAGGAAGATTTACATGCATATCACTCAATTCCTATGTATTTATATATCCAATACGCAAACAGCAATTTTACATATATTTCAATTTTTTTAAGTTAATATGGTGGTATTTTTTATGTGATGTGATAGATTTGGGTGATATAATAAAAAAGCGAACTTCATATGTTAGGTATGTAAATACATAGAAATTGGGTGGAATGCATATAACTGCCCCGAAAATGCATTATGACAGTTGTAAAAAAGATATATAGAACATACTCGATTCATTATCGACGAAACATTTCCTTATTGTATGAGATTGGCATTGTCTTGGTGCTCTTGCTGCGGATTTATCAGGATCCAAAATATATGGGGGTTTTTTATAAATCAAGTTTTCTTTAACCGAGTTCTCTTCAGCTGAGGACCTCAAGCATGGTGTTACAAATGATGATGAAATTCTATCTTCATGATCAATATTACCCAAAATAAAACTCTTTGCCGTTTCGCCTCCATTTGTCCCATTTTCATAGGAAGCAGTGGGGTTTCTTTGTTTAAATGAGCCATTTGCCACTCCTGTTGATTTCTGGGACAAACACGCAAAAATGAAGAATCAAAATTTATCATTGCTTCATAAAAATCACAGAAGATGGAAAAAAAGGGTAATTTACATGCATGCCACACATTTCTTATGTATTTACAAATCCTAAACCTAAATTTTCATGTTCACACATACATAACACTTTAATCGTTAATATGACAACAAAAATACCAGCCCTGCTAACTTTTAAAAGTGAAGTATGCCTTTCATGCATAAGTTTATGACACCAAATTGATGCAAATGTAAGTAAGAGAAAGTTAAATTCGTAGCACACAATTCTTATGTATGTACAAATCCACACCTAAACTTTTATATTTACATGACACTTTGGTGCTATAAACCTATGCACGAAAAATGGATTTCACTATAAAAATGCAGTAATAGTACTGTATTTGAAGTGATTTTAAAGATTTGAGTGCTGTGTGTGTAAATATGAAAGTTTAGATGTGAGAATCTGAGATATGTAAATAGATAAGAATTGTGTACTATGTATGTAAATGCCCCTAAATGTAAATATCAAACTTTAAGTATTAGATACGTGAATACAAAGGACTCTGCGGTATGTACGTAAATTTCCCCTAAAAATACCAACCTCAACTTCAAACAAAGCATCCTGATGTGAAGTGTTTGTGGAGCTCCCACCAACCAATCGAGCATCAGTGCAGGTGGTATTTGTGCCAACAACAATGCAAGCATCATCGCTTAATAGTTCTCTTTTCGGTTTACCTCGAACTCTCTTGCTATTATCTGATGAATTTCTTTCCCCATTCGGACTAATAGATGCATCCATTCTCCAATGGGAAGAAGCTTCTTCTGGGAAATCAGAACGAAGATTGATAAGCTGAGATTCTTTGGTATTATTTCCGATAAAATCTCTCGATCCGTCTATCGTAGATCCTCGACGGATCGATTTGGCGATAGAATCGAGACTAGCAGAAAAATTCACAGCATCATTTTTCCATTGCTGGCATTCTTGCTTATGTACCTGCCTCCAGTGTACTATTTGGCATTTCCCGGAACTGCAATAACATGATAAATATAATTTATGAAGATAATGAAAATTTTTATGAAGATATACATATATACCACTCAATTTTTATGTATTTACATATCTAACACCTAAGCTTCAATTTTTTACACACACATATATATATCACCTTATCTATGCATGAAAAAATGTATTTCACTTTTTAGAACTTAAAATAGAAGTATTTTTTATGTGATATGAAAGATTTTGGTGGTATAAGTGTAAGAAAGTAAAGTTTAGATGTTAGATATGTAAACAAATAGGAATTGAGTGGTATGTATGTAAATGCCCCAAACTTCCAAATTATGTCTGATAAGCAGCTCAAAAGGGAGAATGATGTAAAAAGCCGCCTTCCAACAAACTTTACAGAATTATGCTAATCATAATTGTTAAAAAAGAAGGTAAAAAGTAAAACAAATGACAATTAGAACTCTAAATTGGAGGTTTTGATGTTGTCAATTTGTGCACCATCCAAATGTTTCAGTAGGCGGTACGAGAAAGCTCAAATATATTCCTCACCAGACTTAGATTGAAAAATACTAACGGAGAGGGAATATTTTCTCTTTTTTTTTCTTTTTTTTTTTTGTCAGAATAAGACTGCCCCTACTTTTTGTTATCCTTTTCTATGGAACTCCATCTTTCGATGTTTTTGAAATCCTCTCATCTTTCATGGAAACTTGCTGACATAAATTTCTTTGCATCCAAACGAAAAGGAAAGGGAAGCAAATTTAATGAAATATCATAAGTTCACACCTTGCTAATTAATTTGAAATCATTCATTTTAAGATGGCATCCGCCCTATCTCAATCGTTTTTGTGGATTCTTTAAATCTTGTTTTTCATTCGTTCTTATTAGTCCGGCGACAGAGGTCGCGAATGCTTGTTATGGCAAGTGGCAACCGACTGTGTGACAACCTGGTGGCATTTTCCCATGGCAACAGGTGTCAATGGCTACGGCTAGTGCGGTGCATTTGAAAATCAGACATATTTTGAATTCAACATAGTTAAACTAACAGATCAATTTCAAATACATCAAAATTTTGCACTGCATTACTTTGTTATCTGACCAAACACCATACTTTCAAAAAACATTGCAAAAGAAATGCATTATCCCAGTAATGCAACAAACCAAACAGCACCTAAATTGAAGCCATGTGCACTTATTTGAGAAGTTCATGCCTCAGTTCAGTTACTTCTAAAAATAATTAAGGAGCCTTTTCTCTTTTCTTCATGATACAACTAATATTATATTGGACCCGACATATCACAATCACCGCGCCCTTACAACTACAGATAAAACTGTCATTAAAAAAAAGGTTGGTTATGCCTTTATAAAAGACAACTTCCTCTTTGACTGCAAAAATGGTAAAAGCATTTTACAGCCGTTATGACAATTTTAACTGGATTGATGCCTAGCCAAATCACTAAAACAACCAATTCAAAGCATATTTTCGCTGTTTTTTACTTGTTTTATGTTGGAAAAAGAGAACATAATATTCATCAAGTCCATGTTTCACAAACTAAGCTACTCAATAACATCTATCAAGATAAAACTTTTTAATGAAAATAATCATAAAATCATTTTCCCGCAAATATGCAACTTGATAGTTCTAAAGATGGTAAGAAAATACGAAACATAAGAAGAAAAGATAAAATCAAGAACAAGAAACTAGCAAAACTGCAAATATTAATAAAAGAGGGGCATTTACGTGCATAGCACACAATTCTAATGTATTTACATATCTCACACCTAAGCTTTCATATTTACAAGTAAAACATAAATCTTTATATCACATAAAAAAAGCACTATTACCACTTTTTAAAAATGAAATACACATTTTCATGCATAGGTTTAAAACAAACTGAAGTGCTATGTATGTAAATGTTAAAAGTTTAGGCATGAGATATGCAAATACATAAGAAATGTGTGTTACATATGTAAATTTCATAATAGAAAAACCATGACCATACCAGTATCCAACAGACTTGCATCTTGAACATCGAGATGTTGCAGGGGCATAGCATTNCTTGCGAGGTTTATCGTACGTAGACTCTCCACGTTTTACTTTTTCTCTTATTTGTGACTTTGTCGTATGTTCCTTCTTATTCGGTTCCTCTCCTCTTCAAATCATTTATATGGTTCGGGAGGGAGATTTATTCGAATGGGAGAATTATACGACGATCGACAAGCTGGCGACTCCCTTTTAAAAATAAAAAAAGAGAGAAAAATGAACGGAAAACAATGTCATTTAAGATTGTGGTACTGATAATTAAGGTCAGGCTTGTAGTGTTTAAAGATGTTAATCATCGATTATGTTGTCTTCTAAATCCGATCAATTGAGTTTAAATATCGAGCCTATGTCACTACTAAGCCTTTAACAATCATGATGGGTGAAATGGTGATTATCAAAATTTTAATTTCAAGTAATGTGCATTCTTATCAAATGGTCGCATCATCCTCAATTTCGGGCTTAAGAAAAGTAAACTATTATCTTTATGACTTACGCCCATTACTTAAGAATCATTTAATCTAAGTTGACTCCCGAGTCATGAAAATTAGGAGGGTTATGATTTTGTTGATGTTGTGCAAGGGTGGTGAGTGAGTTTCTACATTTTAACCTCATTTTATTCCAATCATCTAAACATATTCATTAAGATCAAAATTACCCATTTTGCCTTGGTTAATCCTAAATTTTGATTAAGGCACCAAAGTCTTAAAGTTACCACTTTACCCTTGGGGTACTTCACCTCATAACTCTTTAAACACAACTCAAATGACTTCGAGGGTTTAGAGTGTCATATCCATGATGTAGCTACAATGTTTAGAGGAGAACATATGAATCTCTCAAATTTTTGATTTAATTTAGATAATCATTTAAATTTAGAAGATAGGATTTTCAAAAATTAATTTATTTAATTATCCAAAATAAAATTTATATTTGTGAAAACATTATTAGAGGTTTTCTAAGGTCGAAGAAACACTTAGACAAAATATCATGATTTTTTTTTAATCAAATTTATATTATTATTATTATTCAATTTTTAATCAATTTCAATGATTAAATTGAATAGAAAATAATATTTTAATTGCAAATATCTTTTTTATATTTTTAATACACTTCTCTGAATTCAAAAAATCAAGAGAATCAAATCTTATATTTTTGTGATTTTTAATTTACTTATTATAATTATTTTAGTGGGAGAACATGAAAAATTCATTTTTTAAGCCTCTAAAATTTATTTTTAACTTAGAAAAATTAGGAAAAATATCCTAATGAATTTTAAGTGATCGGATAACATTTCCACTCATTTTGAATCATTCCTAATGAATTCTAAGCAATCAGGGGACATTCCCGCTCATTTTAAATCATTTTTTGTATTTTTGAAAATTTTGACTATTTTAATTATTTTTAATTCAAAATATATTTTAAAAATGAAATATTTTTAAAAAATGGGTTTTATTTTTATAAGACGCCATTGATCACAAGAAACTCAGAGAAACGATTTTCATAATTTTTCTAAGCATATTTAATTTAATATAATTATTTTTATACAAAAAGGCAAGGCTTCCTTAAAAATCCATTTTAATGCTTAGACTGAGTCAAATAATTTTGGTATTTTTACAATGAATAAACATGATTTTTATGGACAACGGAGAAGTGATTTTGTCAATTTTGATAAGTGTATAATTTACATAAATTAATATAAGGTATATGCATTTAATTAAGTATAGAAATTCATAAAATGATACCAAGCATCACAATATTTCTCTTAGACTTCTCTGACCAGAGGAAACCTACTAAAATTTTTCTCATAACTTTTCAAGTGATTTTTGATTTATATAATTAAAATAAGTCAAAATGGTCACCTTAGCTTGAAAATTAGGGTTAGAAGCATAGAGATGCTCTCTGACTTTGGAAAAATCAGAGAACATCTCCTTTGTGATGGAGAATAAACCCTCAAAATTTCAAGGCATGGTGAAATATTTTAAGCCATGAAAGATTAAAATACCGTAGAGGGTATTTAATTCATTAAAAATAATATATTTAAAAAATAATTTGTATTTTTAGTCCACATTATTCTCTTCTGTTCACTGAGCAAGAAGGTATTTTTCTTTTATTTTTATGATTTTTCTATGAAAAGTTATGAATTTTTAAAGATCTGTTATTTATTTAATTAAGAAAAGCTTTAATTTTCTATTTATCCCAATCACGCGTCGCGTCATCCTCGTCTTCTTTGAAGCATCATGCATCCTTTTTTGGTTCGGCATCGCATCCGACTTGACAGCTACGTGTCCCGCTATTCACGCCCAAAGGCTCAATCCGGCTCGATCTCGTCCGTCCATCTGATACACGCTCGATCAGACGGCTCTCCGTCATCGTCCCTGATAGCCAAAACCCGTGAACTGTCCAAGTTTAAACCCTAATATCTCGACCTAGACTCAACCAAATTGCTTCAGGTTTGTTCCTACACCTTCATCTACTCAAGACGAGTACATCTATACAATTACATTGATATGAATCACAAGTTTTTTTCACAAAGGTTCAAACCGAGCCCAAAATTATGTGAGGCCTCGATTGGGTGCTTGTAGAAGCTTTAGTGGAGTCTGACAAACCTTGTGGATGTGTTTATTTTCTCTGGTGAAGGCTCCAAGTATGAGTTCGATCAGAGGGTGGAGCGGCCTTAGTCTAAGGTTAGGTTAGAGGGCTCAACAGTGGGGGATTTTTATGGGGATGTTTCTCTCTTGCTCTAGTGAAGCTCAAGAAAAAATAAATTTGGGGTTTGAGAGAGTTTTGAGGAAGGCCAAATTTCGCCCTGATTTTGAGCTCAAAAATTCAGCTCAAGTGATGGGGAAGATGGCCAAACAATGGTTGCAAGGGGGTTGTGGAGTCTTGGAGGAGGTCTGGAAACAATTTTAACAGGGTTCCCTTAAGAGAACTTTTTATGGTCCCTTTTAGCCATGGAAGAGGGGTTTAAGTAAAACAACTTAGGGTGGTTGTCATGGCCTTCATTTGGGTGCAATGTGGTGCTTAGGTGGAGGGCTTCAAGATGCTAAACACCAACCAAAGCTAGACACATTGGATGGGTAAAACTGGGTTTGAACTTTGGCATGGGGGTCTCAGTTTTGGCTCCTTCGGCGACTAGGGTGGCTCCTTCGGCAACTAGGGTGGCTCCTTTGGTGACTAGGGTGGTTGGCCATGGTAAGGGAGGTGCTTAAGTGGCTCAGGAATCTCAGAAAAATATGTCACAACAATTAATCTGGGCTGATGATAAGTTTTGGCAAAGATATCTTTGGCTTAAGAAATTTAGGAAACAAATCCCTTGATTTAGGGGACCTTTGGTCCATGGCTCATCTTGGTTGTGTTAAGTGAGTCTATCTTGGTCACTAGGATCCAAAAGTTGGTTGTAGAAGTCTTGCCTTGATCAATTTGACATGGCTAGGTCAATTATGGTGCATGGGTCCAATTTGGGTTCAAATGGCCAAAGGTTGGATTTAGGTTAGGCTAGACATTACTTTGAGCCCAATTGATTGATCAATATTGTGTAGATTGTTGTTATGAAGATTTTTGGTGTAGGATTGAAGTGATTTTGAGTTCAATTGGAAGCTCAATTTGAAGGATTTTGGGATTTTGTCATTTTGGACACGTTGGACTAGACTTGAGTCTAGGTTGGGCTAAGTCCAAATTGGTGGTTAGAAATGGTCCATAGGAATGTCATGAAGAGTTTTCAACAAAAATTGGGTGTCAATTTTGTGGTTAGGGTATTCAATTTGGTGGAATTTGTGAACATAGCCAATTTGGGGCAAATTCAGGGATTTTTTTGGACTTGGATCAAAATTGAGTGCAATTGAGGCTTTACCATGACCAATTGAGGGTTAAATTTGATGTTTAGGATTATTATGAAGAGTTTAGGATTCAAATTGAGGCAAATCAAGTAGACTATGTGATTCAATTACGTAAGATTAGGTTATAGGATCAAAATTGGGGTTTGACCTAGATCAAAATTGAGCTCAAAGAATGGGCCAATTAAGCTTGGATTTGGTTTATATCGGTCATGTGAAAAATAAATTTGAATTTAGGATTGAAATTGAGTGGAATTGGTGCCAAATTGATGGACATTTAAGGTGAATTTAGGGAAATTGGGCATTTAAATACAATTTTGGGGTTTTAGTCAAAATGAACAAATTGGGTTCAATTGAATGTTTCAAATTGGCTTTGGAGACATTTTCAGTGATTTTGGATGTTTTGGGAAAGTTTGGGGTGCCAAGGGTATTTTCTGTAATTTTGGCAAATTTGGGGGTATTTTGGTAATTTTGGCAAATTTGGGGGTATTTTGGTAATTTTGGGTGGTTTTGGGCAATTTGAGTATTTTCAAATGGTTTGAAATGATTTTTGAACCAATTTGGGTATTTTGGGTGAATTTGAGGATTTTTTACCAAATTTAAGATTTCAAGGGCATTTTGGTAATTGGGTATATTTAGGGGCAATAGGCAAAGTTGGACATTTTGGTAGAATTGAGGTGCCAACCACCTTATATGAGCCATGGACCAATGAAATCCCTATTTGGGTCTTCTATGTACTGGTCTTAGCTAAACCCTAGGTTAGGGCTAGTGGGTTTAGGGGACCATCTACATGAGTCTCCGAAAAGAACAAGAGATCAAAGTCAACAATTTGTGTTCAGGGTTTTTGAGTGATTATGGGTGAAAGTGAATGTAAGTGAGTGAACTAACTCTAGACCAACACCCTGATCAACCCTATGGTCAAGCAGTCCTATGGGAACTCTCCTTGAGATCCTCCATACTGACCCCACCTACTAAGTGCTAGAGGTTAGAATCAATATGTGGAACTTCAAGTCGAGTAAGGAGGAGTTTAGAATTTCTAATGGTGAGGGTTCCGTTCTAGTTTTCTAAGAATAATCAACAGGAAAGTCCTATGACTAGACCATAGGCAAAAAAAGAGGGAAAACTAAACCTCAACCAAAAGTGAGGTCAACAAGTGCCTTCATGTCGATCTCATATATGTCAAAATTTATAGCAACATGAATTCCATATATTTGATTATAGACCTCAAAACAAATTTTTTTAAAAAATGCAAAAAATAAACTTATATTACACTCATGGTTGTTTAAAAGGCCATCCAAGTGAGATAAAATACATGTGGAAGAATTAAAAAAAAAACACTAAAACAGATAGAAATTTCACATGAATATCATTGCATAATGAGTCATTACAATAGAAGTTAAGCATTTTCACCATATATTAAATATAAATGATGAAAAGTAATAGAAAATATCATGTCACCATTTATTAATGCATTTGTAATATGCTCTCGAAATTCAATAATCTCTGTAGCATATTCCATGTCCTGTTTGCAAGACTTTGTTAAATCATAATCAGCTTGTGTTATTGACATCAAGAATTCTCTCATAGTAGGATCTTCCAAAAACTTCATTGAATATAAGTACAAAGACATATATTCATAAATGGTTGCAGATCTTTCCAATATTTTCATAACTAGTTAAATATAAATTGTAGGCTCTCTAGTACACACATCAACTAATCGCATCATCTCACTTCGTAAGAACACTGCAACATCTTTTTTTTTTCATTCTTTGGGCACTTTGATTGATTAGGTGCAACATGATTTATGAGAGGATTGGACTCATCAATTGAGTCCTTTCTTTGCTCATAATTTACATGCTCAGCTATGCTAATGTGCGCTTTTTTAACTTGACGTCCATGTATGATCACTGGTGGCTACAATTCCACTAAACAATAATCTATCTTCTCTTCAAGCTAGGGTTCAATGTCATTAAATGTAAACTTAATTGGCATTTAGCACGACCTACAATGAATTGATAGTTGAAACGTTGATAAAATTGAAATGACTTCAAAAATTTTTGAAATATTTTGAATGTTGGATGATATTTTACCTTCAATCTCTCTATCCATAATTCTTCTAAAGGATCAATGGTTTGTATGATATGATCCATGCCTAAGTCAGTTGCCCATTGGTTTAACTCTTTACATAATTTCCACTCTTTTTTTAACCGATCTCATTTATTCTTCAGTTGTAATCTATCATACTCTCTTTAAGTGTGTTCTTTAAATTTTTTAATCATGTTTTTCATCATTCTTTGCTAAAATAGGTTGTTGTCTTATTTCTCAATTCCACCTCCTTAGATCGTAAAAGATTATCTTCAGATCTTTTTCCCACATAGCAGTCAAATCCACTTTCTTTTATCTTAATCATCATTAACACTAGTTATAAAAAAAAGCAATCAATTGGGCAAACCATATATGCTTAGATCACTTTAAAATGTTCAGATTAAAAATTGTATACATAAACCTATGACCAAACATGTTGCAAAAAATGGAATAAGAAAATCTAAAAATCCATTACAAAATTAAAGTGATTCACTACATACCTGGTTTGTTAAAAACCTACGACAATGTGCTTCACTATATATTAAAAAAAAAACTTCATCAAGTGAATTACATACAAAGTTGAAGTGAAATAAGTAAAGAAACTTCAACTCACATTTTAATAAGAAGACTCTCTGTGTAGCCATGTACATAGATCCCAACATTTCTTTTTATATTTATAACACCCACATTTCATATCACATAAGAAATAATTCCTTTTTCACTTTTACAAAAGTGAAATGCACCTTTTAATGCTTAGGTAAGATGACATCTATGTAAAAAAAAATTGAAGCTCAACTATTATATATGTAAATACATCAGTATTAGTCACTTTGATTTTAATATGTACATTTCATTTCTCCTATAACAATACAATCATATAAACAATTGATTTTTCCACTTGTCCCTTATCTCACTCTATATAAATAACAAAAAATGATAAGTTTTTAACTCATGTGGGATTTAAAATTTCATTTCTATCTAGCTTTGCCTTAAGCCTCAATAAAATATTGCTTAATAATAAGATTTTATGAGGATATAATCAAACAGGGAAACAATAATAACAAGAATTTTAATAAAATATTTAATCCTACCTTGCTAAATAACTAAAATAATATATGTAAATCATACATAAGAAGATTTTCATATCACCCACATTTTTCCTTGAATCCAAATAACATTAGCTATTTAACAATAAAACCTGAGTAGGATTTAACCAAACTTCCAATAAAACATAAAAAATGTGGAGATGGTTAGGTTGTGCCAATGACAATAAAGATACACAAAAAGCTAAAGTTTCACACAGATTTATGAATTGATTAAAAACCTAGCCACAACCATGAGCACTATCTGAAGGTAGTAGGTAAAAGTTATGCATATGGGATTGTGTAGCGAACTTTGAAAATTCTACTATCATGAGCACTACCTTCCTAATCAGTCAAGCCAAAAGTAAAACACATATTGAAGTCACATACTGATCCCCAATACTGTTTATATGCAACAGTATAACAATGTATGCGATTATATTTTACTTATATTTCCTTACTTTACAACAGTACCAAAAAATTGATCATGAAGAAAATAAGAATTTAACTCTTATATATATATATATATATATATATATATATATATATATANTCAAAGTCATGCAAACTACAACAAGTAAATAACTTATGTCTAATTTCTCCCCAAGAATACTCCTCGAAGTTCCTCTGAATCTCTTCCTTTCTTTACAGCACACCTCTAAATTTCTCCCCAAGAACACTCCTCGAAGTTCCTCTGAATCTCTTCCTTTCTTTACAACACACAAATTCCTCTTCGAAACAACAAGAAGAAAGAAATCTCTCACTTTCCCTCCACTCTTACAATCTCTCGAAGAATTCCTCATAATTTTGAGGCTCTAGTAAACTCTCTACACACTGATGGAACCTTTCTAACATTCAGGACCTCTCTAATTTTTGACCAAAATATTCTTTTAAAGTTGTGGATGAGCTTTCCCAAGAGTTGCCTAAGCATCCCTTCAAAATTTGGCCTTATCAAAAGCCTGATTGGGCATAACCGCTGACCTCGCCGTCGGCGGCCTCGAGGGCGCTGTCGGCGGACATTCATAATGAATTATATCTAGAGTCTCGGGAAAATCTCGCCGTCGGCGGGGTCGATGGCGCCGTCGGCGCCCTAGTTCAATTGTGCACATTTTGGTCCTTTTAGCTCCAAATTTGCTCTTTTTTGCATCTTTTTGCTCAAATGACCCTAATTCATCAATCCTGCAACAAAACATAAAAAATACATTTCTTTAAAGTGCAATATCATAAAAAACAACATAAAATAGGTATGAAAAATCTCAACATATTTTCCTCTGGTCAATGCAATAAAGAACATTGAGTAATATAAAGTTTGAATAGTTCTGAAGACCTGCTAGGCATGGAAGATATCAGCTCTCACTCTAGAGTTCCGTCGATTCTCTCTACCTGGGGGCTAACATCTCGTATAAGGACCTAAAACAATAAACCAAGTTGGGGGCTTTAACCTGTCACATTAAAGTCCTCTAACTCTACACCCTATAAAGTTTATTTCCTCATTTATTTGCACTAAATCATATGAATTACATTCTCATTCATACATCCTCATGTGATTCTTTCCAATTGTAGACTGATACAATACCAGCCCGGTTCTTACATGTTCTCACAATAAATTTTAACTTATGAAAAGGTCAAATCAAGAAGTAAATGAAGTGTGTGAAATTAAATCATCACAACTTCTTACAACTTTAAAAATTAATACTCTTCACAACTTTATCCAAACTTTAATCACTTATCATTTTAAAGAGAAAAATAAAGAAAATTACTCAAAATTCATGGAGAAAATAAAATTGCACTTTAGTTTAAAAGTAGAAATCATTGTCAAACCAACAAGAAGTTTCGATTAAAACCAAAAGTAGTTTAAAAACAAAGATAATAACTTATCTCAAATCCTCCACCTTACTCTTGAAGTTCCTTTGAATCTCTTCTCTTTTACAATACTCTATACTCTCAAAATAAAACTAAAAATAAAAAGGAAAAAATAAATTTGTGGTGCTTGAATCTCCCCACAAGATTCTCCACGATCTTCTCAGGACTCAGCACTCTCTCCTTCTTCAAGCACCCATCTCAAATGTCTCAACTTTCTTCTTTCATAAATTTCCCAAGAGGTGCCATGGAAATTCTTCAAAATGTGTCCAAATTCGATGTATTTTCCAATGGATGCCTTCTTTCACAAGTCTTTTAATAATATTTTCATTTTTATTGGTTATAACCATCCTCTGTAGCCGATAGGTGCCTCAAATGTCTTTTCAAAATTCAACCAAATAAAGAAAATAACCAAATAACTGCCTCTGACGCTTAATTGCGGGGCCTCTGACGCTTAGACACGGCCTTCTCTATTTCACTAGCGCTTAAGTGTCGGTTCTAGCGCTTAGGCGCCAAAACACTTTTACACAAATTTCACATTTTTGCTCCAAATTTGATCATTTTTACTCATTTTAGCATTTTTCATATTTTTACTTGTATTTGAAAGAAAAATACACAAATACCTTCCATTAAAGCACAATATCTTAAAAATAGGTATAAAAATATGTCTAAAAATACTATGTATTTTAGGTGTATCACATGCTGCCATCACATTCTGTATAGGTGAACTACAGTGTCCAATATATGTGAGATTTTCAACATTTGAAACATGTACATGAACATATGTGCCATCAATGACACCAATACAGTCCTATATGGAATGGTAACAATTTAAAATTTGAAGTTTTTTTTTTTTAAATTTTACTTTTGATGCAAAAAAAAAAAAGAATAACAGATCTCCATATACCTTGAAGTAAGACATATATCTAGAGTCACAACATATTTGTAGGAATATTCCCGATAGTAGGGTCTTCATGCTTGATAACTTTGGAAGACATAATTAACAATGCATTTAAACCGATAGAGAAATATTTATTAATGGTTTTGAATAAATGTTGAAACCTTGCCATGTCGAACTTATTGATTCATTGTGTGATAAAATATAAAGTGTTATGGTCAATACCTCATTCGAAATCATTATAGAGGAGTCAACGAGACCATTACTATTGTGTTGTTCATTCAACAAATCAATAAAAATTACTTGGCTCATACAAAACATGTTATGAAATCTGCTAGTATACCCCCCAAGAAGTTCTTTGACCCATTTGTTCCCGCTAAATGTTGATGTCATGCATGACATTTGAGAGATGGCTGATTCATATTACGCACTGAGTATACACACAACTGCTGTAATAATTTTTCTGCAGTGCTCCATATGTACTCCCTCAGTGAGATTCATAGCTAGAAGAACAATATATATTAAGATATCACAGTTGTAATAATAATAGTACGTGCATTTGCTGACATAAGCTCACCCATCACATTTCTTAGCATCAATAATAACAATTCTGTAAAAAATAGATGATAACATGAAATTATAATAAGAGTAATTTTTTAGGAAAAAGAAGAACAAATAAAATGTTCTAAATGGTTATTATGCAAATATGGGCATTTCAGGGAGAATACAACTAAACAATATTAATCAGACATTGTAATTTTCATAGAATAAACTTAAGTAATTGACCATTCTTTCTGATGCCATGGATGTGAAAATATCCCTCTTTACCGGATCTTCAATTAGCTTCAGTGAATAGAAATAAAAGAGCATATCTTCAAAAACTTCTGAGATCTATTCGAGTATTTTGATTAAATTAGGAATATATGAAGATTGTTGTGAATTGGCGGCGTCTAAATTCGTGCTTGTTGTAACTAGCTCATATATTTAACTTTTTAAGTACTAGTTGCCATTGCTTTTAAATAAGGTGGTGTCCCGTGCATTGCTAGATTCACTAATATCATTTATGCATTGTGGTGATATCTCAATTGAATCAATCAGGCTATCTCTAGGCTCTTTTGAACCCTGTGGAGTTCAATAATAGTCACTAGTCGCAACAACCCCACCAAACATAACATCTAGCTTCCACTCTATCATTCATATAATCAAAAGAATGAACTTATGCATAAAAAGTGTGCATGCCATGAAAATTTAAATATATATGTCTTAAAATAGATTTGTCCTCTAATTTCTCTTTATACTAATCTTTTGATACATCTTTGGTGTTTTAAATTGGATCCCAAACAAAGCCAATGGATCCTGCTTTCAGCTCTTTCTAGATCTTCCAGTATTTTTTAATTGGTCTCATTTATTCATTAATTGGGTTTGATCATACACGCTCTCGGTTTTCTCTTGAAAATTATTTGTAATGTTGTGCCAACCATCTTTGATGAAGTATGTCGTTGACTTATTCCCTAATTCAATCTCTTTCATACATATAACACAAAAAATAATATTATTTCTTTGTCCCATATAGTAGATGTTGCACCATCTCTTGTATTGCCCATTTGCTCACATATATTCAAAAAATTAAGCNACAACGAGCTGTTCACGAACAACGAGCCAAATTGACAGCCCTACCAGCAACATAGATAAATATAAAGATTCCACTCCAACTATATTGATAATGTGCAAATTTGTAACATTAACTAGTTATATCAGTGCTAAATTGATTCATGTTGAAAAATAAAAGTTGATTAGAACATGATTCCTCATTCATCTCACATTTATAAAGAGAGCAACCTATATCACTCCATGATATTTTTATATGCATGTATATATGCATTTCATGTCATTTATTCCTATTTTATTTTAAAAGCTCAAACAAATCGTACGGTAAGAAATGAAGCGACACCTCTAAGCTCTGAGTGAGCTAATGGAGTTTGTGGTATAAGAGGAGAGGCCGAGGGAGAGAGGGAGAGGGAGAGCGAGGGCAGTACGACCTAGAGAGAGAGAACTGGCGAGACGTCGCCCTTTTCGTCACTTATTNTCAAAAATAAAAATAAAAATAAATTAAATATGACACCATTTCAATTAATAAGATTTACATTTATAATGAGCTATTAAGGGAAGAGACATGCTTGTTTTAAATAATTGGATTTTCACTATATGATATGCATCTCATATCATTTATTCCTATTTTATTTTCAATTTGATTTTAAAAGCTCAAACAGATCGTACAGTAAGAAATGAAGCGACGCCTCTAAGCTCTGAGTGAGCTAATGGAGTTTGTAGTATAAGAGAGGCCGAGGGAGAGAGAGGGAGAGCGAGGGCAGTACGACCTAGAGAGAGAGAACTGGCGAGACGTCGCCCTTTTCGTCACTTATTTATTTGAGGTACTGAGGAATCGGCGAATCTCGAGAGAATACAGAGCTGTGTATGGCGGACTTCATCTCCTAATTCCCAGAGGTAAGCAACTTTTACTCTCCTTCCTCTCTCGCCATGAATCCCTCCTCTGTGTTGTTAACGCAGTTTGGAATGGCTTTTTATGGGATTTTTTTTTTAATTTTTTTTGTTTTCGATGTCCTTTTTTTTTTTATCAGAACTGTACCTCGCAGTGGGTTTGCTCGATGAGAGACAAAATAGTTTGATTTCATGTGAGTTTGTCGNATTTTTTTTGTTTTCGATGTCCATTTTTTTATCAGAACTGTACCTCGCAGTGGGTTAGCTCGATGAGAGACAAAATAGTTTGATTTCATGTGAGTTTGTCGGAAATAGTCGCTCCCATTGATTAGTTTTGGTTTTTAGGGGTAAAAATGAGGAACTTGGTGAAGTCTGCCTTCTTTAAATCTACATTTTTCATCTTCAACACTTATTTTTGTAACTTGAGGTGCAGCTGTGGGTATCTTTTGTTATTTTATTATTTCTTTCAATCGAAATCTTGTCTTTTTGCAGATTGATGGTACGATTGTTTCCATTCTTTTTTTTCTCAGGAAAAAAAATTATTGAAACGATTGTTAAAATATATTTCTGTTTAGCGTTTTCTTCTTTATTAATGCAAACTTAGTTGTATACTGGTTGCGGGGTTGCTTTGAGGTATTACCCTAACATTTTCAGGTTTTAATTGAGCTTGTTTGGGTAGTAAATCATGATATGAGGTATTTCTTATGGCTGTCCTCCTTTTTTTTAAAGCTTATTGAGGCTATAATTGACGAAATTTGGACTGTACTTCTCAAATATAGAACAAGGTATCGCTGATANTCTTATTTTTGTAACTTGAAGTGCAGCTGTGGGTATCTTTTTGTTATTTTATTATTTATTTCAATCGAAATCTTGTCTTTTTGCAGATTGATCGTACGATTGTTTCCATTCTTTTTTTTTTCTCAGGAAAAAAAATTATTGAAACGATTGTTAACATATATTTCTGTTTAGCGTTTTCTTCTTTATTAGTGGAAACTTAGTTGTATACTGGTTGAGGGGTTGCTTTGAGGTATTACCCTAACATTTTCAGGTTTTAATTGAGCTTGTTTGGGTAGTAAATCATGATATAAGGTATCTCTTATGGCTTTCCTCCCTTTTTTTTAAAAGCTTATTGAGGCTATAATTGACGAAATTTGGACTGTACTTCTCAAATATAGAACAAGGTATCGCTGATATCCATAAATGATTCCTCATTTACTAAGATCGGTAAGCTTCTTTGATTTCATTTGTACATTTTATCAGTCCTGTTATCATAGCTTAATCTGCATGTCATTGATGTATCATTCTCTTTGTTTTCAGAATGTGTATACGGAAAGAACTGAATCCCCAAGTTTATGAGCTTCCTAAAGGTAGATTATTGAGAAAACTGTCTTTTTTTTCAAATATTAATGGTTTACTAATCTTGTTTTCACCTAATTTCATTTGCTGTTAGGTTAGAATTAAGGTTTTTTTTGAATTTTACCTTAGCGCCAGTTCGGTAGAGGTTTTTAATAGGATTTACCACTTGATTTACTAAATTTAGCCAAACTAAAAAATGCAGGAGTTCCATGGATTTACGAATTTTCGGATTTAGTAAATCCAAATTTGCCTTTGATTCGGCCTAAATCTGGATTTACTTTATATGAGGGATGGGTGGATTTAAGGATTTACGGATTTAGAGATCTACTAATTACTACCAACTTTTTTTTTTTGGGCATTTACATGCATACCACACAATTCTTCTGTATTTACATATGTCATGCCTAAACTTTCATATTTATACACATAATTCTCAAATTTATAATATGACATAAAAAATAGTACTATTACCACTTTTAAAAAGTCAAATACACGTTTTCTTGCATATGTTTAAAACACCCTAGTGCCATGTATGTAAATACATAAGATTTGTGGGCTAATTATGTAAATTTTCCTTTTTTTGGGTTGTTGGTTTGTAGTGGTTAACTAAGTAGACTGATAATTATTGAATTTTCTCTTTGATTCACNTCAAATATTAATGGTTTACTAATCTTGTTTTCACCTAATTTCATTTGCTGTTAGGTTAGAATTAAGTTTTTTTTTTTTTAAATTTTGCCTTAGGGTCAGTTCGGTAGAGGTTTTTAATAGGATTTACCACTTGATTTACTAAATTTAGCCAAACTAAAAAATGCAGGANAAATTTTGCCTTAGGGTCAGTTCTGTAGAGGTTTTTAATAGGATTTACCACTTGATTTACTAAATTTAGCCAAACTACAAAATGCAGGAGTTCCATGGATTTACAAATTTTCGGATTTAGTAAATCCAAATTTGCCTTTGATTCGGCCTAAATCTGGATTTACTTTATAT
The DNA here is from genome assembly GCA_002079205.1 of Phalaenopsis hybrid cultivar. Taxonomy (NCBI): domain Eukaryota; kingdom Viridiplantae; phylum Streptophyta; class Magnoliopsida; order Asparagales; family Orchidaceae; genus Phalaenopsis; species Phalaenopsis hybrid cultivar. Next base: position 31,819 of record JXCR01143529.1, read on the forward strand.
GAGGGATNGTAAATCCAAATTTGCCTTTGATTCAGCCTAAATCTGGATTTACTTTATATGAGGGATGGGTGGATTTAAGGATTTACGGATTTAGAGATTTACTAAATACTACCAACTTTTTTTTTTTTTGGGCATTTACATGCATATCACACAATTCTTATGTATTTGCATATGTCATGCCTAAACTTTTATATTTATACACATAATTCTCAAATTTATAATATGACATAAAAAATAGTACTATTACCACTTTTAAAAAGTCAAATACACGTTTTCATGCATATATTTAAAACACTCTAGTGCCATGTATGTAAATACATAAGATTTGTGGGCTAATTATGTAAATTTTTCTTTTTTTTGGGTTGTTGGTTTGTAGTGGTTAACTAAGTAGACTGATAATTATTGAATTTTCTCTTTGATTCANCCTTTTTTTTGGGTTGTTGGTTTGTAGTGGTTAACTAAGTAGACTGATATTTATTGAATTTGCTCTTTGATTGACTGATTAACTTTACTTTATAAGGTGTAGAAGCTTACTAAACTTGTAAAAAAAAATTGAAATTTTGAGAGGTATTTGGTGTAGTTTGGACATGAGTACGTCAGGTGGACATGCTAAAGCCAAGGGAAGCTGATATACCTGCTCTTTTTATGGTTTTGGTTGTGTTGCCTGTCATCATCTACATTATTCTCGGCAAGTGGAATGATAATTCAAAGAAGGTGGTGAAGGCGAACATACTCGCTCAGATAGCAGCAGAAGAGTCTTTTAGAGAAGAAGAAATCATGGCTTCAGCTGATATTTTACCTGTAGTCCCTTTATGTAAGTTTGACACTCATGTGTGCGCCAAATGCTATGCCCCTGCAACATCTCGATGTTCAAGATGCAAGTCTGTTGGATACTGGTATGGTCATGGTTTTTGTATTAGGAAATTTACATATGTAACACACATTTCTTATGTATTTGCATATCTCATGCCTAAACTTTAACATTTACATACATAGCACTTCAGTGTGTTTTAAACCTATGCATGAAAATGTGTATTTCATTTTTAAAAAGTGGTAATAGTGCTTTTTTTATGTGATATAAAGATTTAAGTGTTACTTGTAAATATGAAAGCTTAGGTGTGAGATATGTAAATACATGAGAATTCTGTGCTATGCACGTAAATGCCCCTCTTTTATTAATATTTGCAGTTTTGCTAGTTTCTTATTCTTGATTTTATCTTTTCTTCTTATGTTTCGTATTTTTTTACCATCTTTAGAACCATCAAGTTGTTTCACATTTGTGGGAAAATGATTTTATGATTATTTTCATTAAAAAGTTTTATCTTGATAGATGTTATTGAGTACCTTAGTTTGTGAAACATGGACTTGATGAATATTACGTTCTCTTTTTCCAACATAAAACAAGTAAAAAACAGCAAAAATATGCTTTGAATTGGTCGTTTTAGTGATTTGGCTAGGCATCAATCCAGTTAAAATTGTCATAACGGCTGTAAAATGCTTTTACCATTTTTGCAGTCAAAGAGGAAGTTGTCTTTTATAAAGGCATAACCAACCTTTTTTTTATGACAGTTTTATCTGTAGTTTTAAGGGCGCGGTGATTGTGATATGTCGGGTCCAATATTATATTAGTTGTATCATGAAGAAAAGAGAAAAGGCTCCTTAATTATTTTTAGAAATAACTGAACTGTGGCATGAACTTCTCAAATAAGTGCACATGGCTTAAACTTAGGTGTTGTTTGGTTTGTTGCATTACTGGGATAATACATTTCTTTTGCAATGTTTTTTGAAAGTATGGTGTTTGGTCAGATAACAAAGTAATGCAGTGCAAAATTTTGATGTATTTGAAATTGATCTGTTAGTTTAACTATGTTGAATTCAA
>JXCR01143529.1:47025-58289 GCA_002079205.1 Phalaenopsis hybrid cultivar
CATTTGGGTTCAATTTTTGTTGAGTTTTCTGGAAGGACAGTTGTCGACATCTCAAGTTCTCCCTTTTAGGGCTTTATCCAAGGGCAGGTGGTTCTATAGCTGTATCCTGCTCTGGTTGTGCACAACCAAACCGGTTCAGGCAAGAGGAGAGGGCGGGCCAGCCAATATGTTTGGGTATATATATATATATATATAATGTTGTGTTTTTGTCATTAGGGTTCAATTTTTGTTGAGTTTTTGTAGGGACGGTTGTCGACATCTCAAGTTCTCCCTTCTAGGGCTTTATCCGAGGGCAGATAGTGTTACGACTGTTTCCTGCTTCGGTCGGACCGAACAAAACCGGTTCAACCAAGTGAAGGAGAAAGCGGGTCGGCCAATATGTTTTGGTTAGTATTGCCGCCCAAGAGGAGGGGTCTCCTCCTAGTTATGTATGCATATGTGTATTTATCTATCTAGACACACACACACACACGATGCATCGTCTCGCTCTGCTTGGGTTTACTCCTCCAGTCGCGACTCCATGGCGATGAGGGTAGCCGCAGCGGTTCGTAGACTCCTGTTCGAAGAAGAAGGGTGGGGGATCGCGTCGCAGTGCCCCAGCCTCTCCCTCGTTCGCTTCGCTCTTCGGTATCGTTTGATCGCGTCATTTTCTTGATCGTCTCATGAGCTCATTGGGAAGGTACCGGCGGAACTGCAACATGCATAGTGTCGCGATCCTTCCTGTGACGTGCCGCTTGATCCCTGCTTGACCTATCGAGCAACAAAGAGCTCCGGTTGAAGTCACGACTCAAACCCAGGAGCTTGTCGCTGTTTAACTGCTCTCTTCCATGGCCACTGCTCCTTCTCAACCACCGACTACTACAGTTTTAAACTTTGGGAACGTTTCTTTTGTTGATATGATTGGCTCTATGGGGGTAAGCTCAGGTTTTTCCTCATGTTTACCATGAATCATTCGAAGCTCAGGAAGACTGCAACCTTATTAAGAAGATGGGTAGGAAGAGTGGCAAAATGACTCTATTCTTCTCTAATGTTGAAGTTTCCAACCTGGTTAACAAGTTAAAATTCACCCTCATCGGGATGTTCCAATCAGGACATCCCAAGATGAAAATTATTCGAAAGGCTTTTATATGAAAGTTTGGGCACACCTCTGTCAAATACTTCAGGCTTCACCCACATTTGAGATTGGCATGTCCTAACAACATCATCCATGTGGAGGAAAATATAGCAGACACTGTTAATCTTTCGGAAATGTTGATTGAGAATTTGACTCATAAGACTACTCACCAACTAGACCAGCACCTTCCGTCTACTGTTTTTGAGGCAGCTCTTTCTACTAATTTTGTTGTAGCAGATGCTAGCCGAAGTATCTTGGAACCACCTATTGCGAGAGAAGAGGGTACTCAAGTTATGGAGGTGTCCTGCAGGTGAGTCAGATCAACAGCTTACCTCCATCGAAGATCCACATATTGTTCACACGGGACTACCTCTGGCAGATGATTAACAGATTTACAAATCTAAGAAGAAGAAATGAATGTCAGATCTCAGTAACTCTCAGTATGATTGTATCATTGTTTCATGCGAAAGCCCACATCTCAGTATGTTGCTGGACTCCCTCCCTAGATCCAGGGAAAGGGGAAGCGGTAGATCCATCGACTAAATCCACTATGATTAGGAGTTGTTTCTTTTTGTTTTATTTTTTGGGGAATATGATTGTAATCCCTGTGAGTGAGCTCTTTATACCCCACTCGCTAAAACCTTTGTATCATCTCTTTTTTATCAATGAATTTTGCCTTTATATATATATGTGTTTGTGTGTGTGTGTGCAGGTGCGCGTGCGTGTGCGTGTGTTGTGTTGTGTTATTGTCATTAGGGTTCAATTTTTATTGAGTTTTTTGTAGAGACGGTCGTTGAAATTTGAAGTTCTCTCTTTTTGTGCTTTATTCGAGGGCAAGTGGTGACTATCTCCACATATTTTTCCCGTTTCTTCCACCCACTTGCTCGCAGCCAGCATTCCTGCGTCCCTCCTCTGCTTGCTGATGCCCAGCCTGCACTCCGTAGCAGCTGCTGCTGCAATCCCTTTTTCCTCCAGACCTGCTGCCGCCCCTGCCCCACGGCCCTACCTTTTGTGCAGCCGCACAACTACATCCTTCTTGCTACTGCCAGCCCTCACCCTATACCTACAACTCCCCGATTCCACCACCTCAACCTGCAGCCCACCACTTTCGTCCTTGTCACAGGTTGTCACTTGCGTGTTGTGTGGTTTTGTTTCTGTTTTTAAGTGTTTTTGCTTGTAGCCCTTTTTAATTCATCAATAGTATTTGTTTTCCAATTTTCGATTGGATTAACTCCAGTATTAAACCTTCATATTTACATACATAACTCTCTAATCATTGATATCACCTAGAAAATACCACTATTAGCTTTTTGAAAGTAGAGTACACTTTTTCATGCATACGTGTTCATGGCACCGAAGTATTTAGGTGTTAGATATGTAAATACAACATAATTTTGTGGTATGCATGTAAATTTCCCTATAATTAATGGAAGGATACAGGTCATGTGAATGAATTGGTTTGCTTTGGCTAGGGTGAAATTGAAACATTTTCTGTTCTGATGCATTTTTGCATCAGGAATGCAAGATAAATGATCAAAGTATAATATTATTTTATCGAAATTGAGGAGGACCAAATCTTTTGTATAAATAGGGTTTGAGCATTATTTTGTTATGCAAACGAATGTCTCAAATCTCTGTTTTAGCATCTTTTTATTTTGATCATTTGTCTTGACCTTCTGATGCAAAAGTCCTTCAAGAGCCCTTGATACGTTTATTTTCTCTGTCACATTCCGAACTTTTATTTGTAAGCAAAGATGTATGAAATGATCTAGGCATTTTTATCAGAACCAATTATTGTTACTCTCGAGTTAGAAGAAAGTTTTTCATAAAAATAAAAGAAGATTTTCATACATACCACTCAACTCCTATGTATTTGCATATCTAACACCCAAACTTCAATTTACATACAACCTTACCTATGCATGACATGGTTTGTTTCACATTTTAAAAGTTAAAATGGTGGTAATTTTGGTGTCATGTGAAGGATTTGGGTGGTATAAATGTATACATCGAAGTTTAGGTGTTAGATTTGTATGTAATACATACGAATTAAATGGCCCAAAAATAAAATGTATAGATGAAACCTTTGTTCTTTTCAATTCTTAACTAAATATGGGAACTGTTTTTTACTTTTGCACTTCGAGTCTTTAAAGTTTCATTTAGCTATAACTTTTCGTTTTAGAAGACCAAGTTTCCCAAGAAAGTCCATAAAAGCATCAAATTATTTTTAATCTCCTGACTTTTTAAATAGTTTGAAATAGCCCCAACCCATATTAAAGGAGTTTAGGGACTAAATTGATACTTTTATAGGCTTTGGGACTAAAATGATATTCTACAAAGAGTCAAGGGAGTACTTTGACAGTTCTCTCGATTAATATTTAAATAATTTTGTTTTTCCTGAATATTTTTCAAGAACATAAGATACAAAACACTTTAAATTGATGAACTTGCTGTCATGTTTATCTCACTCATGTGAGTAAGTTTCTCTTAAATTATCATTCATCTATTTAATAACCCTTCTCTTGCAGTTGCTATGCCAATGCTGTCTTGCAGTGTCTGACCTTCACAAAGCCTATAATGGTCTATTTACTTCATAGATCTCACTCAAGAACCTGTAATTTAAACTGTCCCACTCAATCTCGTACCGATTTATATATGGAAAGGGTGCATAATTACAACCTTGGATGCTTCGTGTTTTTCAGGTCAAATAAGAGACTGGTGCTTGATGTGCGANTGTGTTGTGTTATTGTCATTAGGGTTCAATTTTAGGGACGGTCGTTGAAATCTCAAGTTCTCCCTTCTTGTGCTTTATCCAAGGGCAAGTGGTGACTATCTCCACATATTTTCCAGTTTCTTCCACCCACCTGCTTGCAGCCAGCATTCCTGCGTCCCTCCTCTGCTTGCTGACGCCCAGCCTGCACTCCATAGCAGCTGCTGCTGCCCTTTCTTTTTCCTCCAGACCTGCTGGCGCCCCTCCCCCACAGCCCTACTTTCTGTCCAGCTGCACGACTACATCCTTCTTGCTACCGCCAGCCCTCGCCCTATACCACGATTCTACCACCTCAACCCGCAGCCCACCACTTTCGTCCTTGTCACAAGTTGTCACTTGTGTGTTGTGCGGTTTTGTTTCTGTTTTTGAGTGTTTTTGCTTGTAGCCCTTTTTAATTCATCAATAATATTTGTTTTCCAATTTTTGATTGGATTAACTCCAGTATTAAACCTTCATATTTACATACATAACTCTCTAATCATTGATATCACGTAGAAAATACCACTATTAGCTTTTTGAAAGTAGAGTACTCTTTTTCATGCATACGTGTTCATGGCACCGAAGTATTTAGGTGTTAGATATGTAAATACAACATAATTGTGTGGTATGCATGTAAATTTCCCTATAATAAATGGAAGGATACAGGTCATGAATGAATTGGTTTGCTTTGGCTAGGGTGAAATTGAAACATTTTCTTTTCTGATACATTCTTTCATCTGGAATGCATGATAAATGATCAAAGGATAATATTATTTTATCGAAATTGAGGAGGACCAATTTTTTTGTATAAATAGGGTTTGAGCATTAATTTGTTATACAAACGAATGTCTCAAATCTCTGTTTTAGCATCTTTTTATTTTGATCATTTGTCTTGCCCTTCTGATGCAAAAATCCTTCAAGAGCCCTTGACACGTTTATTTTCTCTGTCACATTCCGAACTTTTATTTGTGAGCAAAGATGTATGAAATGATCTAGGCATTTTTATCAGAACCAATTATTGTTACTTTCGAGTTAGAAGAAAGTTTTCATAAAAATAAAAGAAGATTTGCATACATACCACTCAACTCCTATGTATTTACATATCTAACACGCAAACTTCAACTTTTTACATACAACCTTACCTATGCATGACATGGTTTGTTTCGCATTTTAAAAGTTAAAATGGTGGTAATTTTGATGTCACGTGAAGGATTTGGGTGGTATAAATGTAAGCATTGAAGTTTAGGTGTTAGATTTGTAAATACATACGAGTTAAATGGCCTAAAAATAAAATGTATAGATGAAACCTTTGTCCTTCTCAATTCTTAACTAAATATGGGAACTGTTTTTTACTTTTGCACTTCTAGACTTTAAAGTTTCATTTAGCTATAACATTTCGTTTTAGGAGACCAAGTTTCCCAAGAAAGTCCATAAAAGCATCAAATTATTTTTAATCCCCAGACTTTTTAAATAGTTTGAAATAGCCCCAACCCATATTAAAGGAGTTTGGGGACTAAATTGATACTTTTATAGGCTTTGGGACTAAAATGATATTCTACAAAGAGTCAAGGGATTACTTTGACAGTTCTCTCGATTAATTTTTAAATAATTTTGTCTTTCCTGAATATTTTTCAAGAACATAAGATCCAAAACACTTTAAATTGATGATGAACATGCTGTCATGTTTATCTCACTCATGTGAGTAAGTTTCTTCTTAAATTATCATTCATCTATTTAATAACCCTTCTCTTGCAGTTGCTATGCCAATGCTGTCTTGCAGTGTCTGACCTTCACAAAGCCTATAATGGTCTACTTACTTCATAGATCTCACTCAAGAAACTGTAATTATAAACTGTCCCACTCAATCTCGTACCGATTTATATATGGACAGGGTGCATAATTACAACCTTGGATGCTTCGTGTTTTTCAGGTCAAATAAGAGACTGGTGCTTGATGTGCGAACTCGAGCAACACATCGCAGAGCTACTCGAAGGAGGCGGCCCTCTTTCTCCAAGTAAAATTCTTTTAAATATGAGTGTTGGTTGTCGAATGGGTGGTGGAAACCAGGAAGATGCTCACGAGTTTCTAAGGTATGGAAGATTAAAATTTTAGGGGCATTTACATACATAGACACAGTTCTTATTTATTTACATGTCTCACACCTTAACTATCATATTTACGTACATAGCACTCAAATATTTAATTTCACATTAAGAAGAGCACTATTACCATATTTTGAAAGAGAAATACAGCTTTTTAGGCATAAGCTTAAAGCACTAAAGTGCTATACATGTATATGAAAGTTTAGGTTTGAAATATGTAAATACATAAGAACTGTGTGCTAAGTATGTAAATTTTCCTATTTTAAAATGTTATGATTTTTTTCTTTACAATCTGCAGTTTCTTTTCATATGAAACTAGAGTTACTGAATAAATCATTGTTAGCATGCACCAGGCTTTTAGTTATGTCCATGCAAGCTGTTTGCCTTTGGGATCTAGGTGGTNGTTAGGGGCATTTACATACATAGACACAGTTCTTATTTATTTACATATCTCACACCTTAACTGTCATATTTACGTACATAGCACTCAAATCTTTAATTTCACATTAAGAAGAGCACTATTACCATGCTTAAAGCACTAAAGTGCTATGTATGTATATGAAAGTTTAGGTTTGAAATATGTAAATACATAAGAATTGTGTGCTAAGTATGTAAATTTTCCTTTTTTAAAATGTTATGATGTTTTTCTTAACAATCTGCAGTTTCTTTTTATATGAAACTAGAGTTACTGAAAAAATCATTGTTAGCATGCACCAGGCTTTTAGTTATGTCCATGCAAGCTGTTTGCCTTTGGGATCTAGGTGGTGAGAAGAAGGTTGATCCTGGATTGCAAGAAACTACTCTTGTACAACAGATTTTTGGCGGCCGCCTTAAATCTAAGGCAATGTTTCCATCCCTTGACCTATATTGTTGACATTAATTAACTTTAGGAACTGACTAGTAACGGTTTTAGCTGCTTTAGTAAATCATTTAAATTTAGATTTACTAAATCCTACCGACCACATGATTTAATAAATCCAGAATTGAAGGCAAAATTGAGAAGAATACTGCAAAGAAACCAGATTTATGGAATGCTGGATTTAAAAATTTAAGTTAAATCCCACTTAAATCAGCTACCAAACAGCCCCTTTTATTTTTCAGTTTTTTCTTTTTCTTTTTAAAAGTTTAACTAACTTCTTCAAGTACTTGAATTAGGTTAAGTGCCTGAGATGTCATCATGAGTCCGAACGATACGAAAATATCATGGATCTTACTCTGGAGATCTATGGTTGGGTTGAGTCATTGGAGGATGCCCTCACACAGTTTACCGCTCCGGAAGATTTAGATGGAGAAAACATGTATAGATGTGGCAGGTTTGGCATAATACTTTTCCTTTTTGTTTGAATTTTTATAAGACATTTTTTAAACTCTGCAAACCATTTTAGGTGTTCTGCATATGTTAGGGCAAGAAAACAGTTGAGTTTGCATGAGGTACCCAATATCTTAACGATTGTCCTCAAGAGATTTCAGGTAACAATTTGGCATTGTTCGTGAAATTTAAGTTTGCATTCGTAATTTTACTCGCCAATTTTATTGATTTTTTCTTGCCTTGTATGAAATCTATTTTAGAGAAACAGAAGATATGATGAAGTTTATGGAAATTTTTTTAGTTCAATTAATTAGTATTATCTTTTAGTCATATGTTTTAAATTTTATATTGTTTCTATTCATGTATTGCTAAGGTTAACTTCCATCAACAACTCAATTGGTTTCATTTTATTTGTGATACAAACCGAACCAAATTTATGATGAATAGTTGAAAGTGGCAATCATAATTTGCAAAACTTAGAATAATTTGAATGATGCAATACAAGATCTACGTTATGATTATTCTAGATAATTTATCATGCTTAAGATTCTTTTTAGGATTTTATTTTCTTCTTTTTTGTATTTAAATTTTTACAATTATTTTTATGTGTGGAAGAGAATTTGCAGTGGCGGAGTGATTAATTAACATTTTAGAATTGCACGAGAACCCATCACACACTCAAATAATAAATAATGATTGGCATAAACATCAGAAGATGTTTGTGAAAAACCTGGAAAGGGAAAAACCATTAGACCTGGCCTAGTTGAAGAGATTCATTATAAATTAGTGATTATTGATATAGTCCCTTGTCCTACGGGCGAGAAAGAGTTACATAGCCTCCTGAGCTACAACGTCGATGCGTGGATCTATTTTTCGCCCCACAGTAGGGAAAATTGCAGAAATAGTTAGGGCTTTAATGCGTCATCTTTGGGGTCGGTGTGATGCCCTATAGTTAGGGCTTCATCGCAAGAAGTGGGCAACGGTTGATGATGATCGACAGTGCTTGATGACGAGTTGTTGACAGTGATTTGCGGCTGTAGGAGCAACTGTTCGCCGGATTGTCGGTGCAAAAGTGACTTTGGACTTTTGTTTCTTCTCCAATTTTCAAGTTCCAATCCCTTCTCAAGAGGAGGTATGACACTATTTATAGAGTTTCAGTTACAATTAATAAAGAAATCTGAATCACTTTGATTGGACGACCCAAAGAAATTTCCTCAATCGGACGGTTTGTTTGATCTTCTAAATATGTCTGAAAAGCTTCATAAGTTGTTTAATGGCTTGATCGTGGCTTGATTTGGCTCAAGTTGGACCAATTTTGGTACCATTGGGGTCGCTTGTCGTGTCAGTTAGTTTGATTGTATGTTTGTTGAAATCACAGTTTTGGATGACTCTTAGTGAAATTTTGAATATTTTTTGCTCAAAAATTGCCTCGAGATTCGGTTTGGATGTTAGAAATTGATGTTATATTAGTTGCCCCGTATTTTCATTTTCAGTCGAGATTGATTTCTTCATCCGAAAATATTGAACTTCAAAACGGTCTTCTGATTATATATAAACTAAAAAATATTTGAATATTTACATTCATACCACATAATTCTTACCCAGTCTATACGTCTAGTTCTGTTTTGTATGAGTTTTGGTGCCAGTGCCAGACGTATGGAATTATGTATATAGACTGGGCATAGGTTGTGTCTCTCGAGACTGGGCATAGGTTGTCATAGACCCTGAATGATACTTTATAATTTGCTAGTTGTTTCTTTTGAATTTATTGTCCCCCGGTGAGTGTGTTTTCCACACGATCTTATAAAACTACCTACGTTTTGAATCTTGAAGAGACCAACTTCTTGTTACGGTTGAGGAAGAACTCCAGTATGGTAGGGGGCATTGAGAAAGTGTTATTTGTGAAGTCCCCCCNTGGTTGGCTTAGAACTCAACCCTAGGGTCTAAGGTGAGTCAAGGTAGAGCTCATTTGAGCATACCAAGCTTAATTGGTTTGGATTTGGTCATAAGTCCAAAATGGTGTTCATGACCAAATCTTGTGTTTGGGCTAGGTTAGGCATGTCAATTAGCCCAATTAAATATGTCATTTGGTGTAGGAAATCCTGAGGAACAAATTTCATGAAGGGTGAAAGTCATTTTGAGGTCAATTGGTTAATCAATTTGGTGGATTTTTGATTTTTGACCCATTTTAAGCATATTGGGATACGTTTGGGTCAAACTTGGGGTAGCCTTGGGATAAGCTCAAATTAATTTTTGTGGTTGTTGAAGAACATCATAATGAACAATTTTCATCAAGGATGAAAATTGTTTTGAAGTTGATTTGATGGTTAATTTGAATGGATTTTGATGGATTTGGGTTTAGACCTAAGTTAAACCCTTAAGGGTTAAATTTGGGTCTAACTTGAGCTAGCTATGGGCTAAGCTCAAATTGATTGTTGTTTTTTGTCCAAAATGACCTTATAAAGGATTTTCAACAAAAATTGGATGCCAATTTGAGGTCTAAGGCATTCAATTGTTGAGATTTGGGGTGTTAGCCAATATTGGGGCTAATTTGGGGATTTTGTCAAAGATGGTCAAATTGACCAAATTGGAGCAAGGTGTAGTTGGACAAAATAAAATTGGGAATATTTTAAATTTATTGGGATTTATTGGGAATTTTTTGGAATTTTTGGAATTTTTAGATTTTTAATTCATGGAGGGGCATTTTGGTAATTTTGATATTTTTAGAAATTTTGACAAATTTGGATGTATTTAAGGTGTTTTAAATGGGTTTCGATCAATTTTGGGTATTTTGGCAAAATTTGGGAATATTAGCCAAATTTGGGTCCCAAGGGCAGTAATTTGGAGGTGCCTAGGGGCGGGTATTTTGACAAATTTTAGAAATATTAGCCAAATTTGGGTCCCAAGGGCAGTTAGGTAATTTGGAGGTGCCTAGGGGCAAAGTATCAAGTTAGGCATTTCACATAGAATTGGATAAATATTCATTCTAAATGAACCATGGATTAACCCAAGTTAAGCATTCCACATAGAATTGGATAAATCCATTCTAAATGAACCATGGATTAATGTTAGTTAGGCATTTCACATAGAATTGGATAGATATCCATTCTAAATGAACCATGAATTAATGGTAAGCATTCCACATAGAATTGGATAGATATCCATTCTAAATGAACCAGGGATTAATATATTGTGAAAGCATTTCACATAATAGGGCAGTTAGGTAATTTGGAGGTATCTGGGGCAAAGATCCAAGATTGGTATTTCAAGTAGGAATAATTTTTGATCAATTTTGGGTATTTGAGAATTTTGGCCAAATTTGGGTCCCAATGGCAGTTAGGTAATTTGGAGGTGCCTAGGGGCAAAGTGGATATATTCAAAGTGTTTGGAATAAGTTTTGATCAATTTTGGGTATTTTGGCAAAAATTTGGGAATTTTGGCCAAATTTGGGTCCCGCGGTTAGGTAATTTGGAGGTGCATAGGGGCAAAAGACCAAGTTAGGCATTTCACATAGAATTGGATTAGATACGCGTTGAAGGTGCCTAGGGGCAAAAGACTAAGTTAAGCATTTCACATAGAATTGGATAAATATCCATTCGAAAAAACCATGGATTAATGTATTGTGAAGATATGGTGTACCCTAGTTCTAAGTCAACACCCAGGGTCAGGCAAAAGACCAAGTTAAGCATTCCACATAGAATTGGATAAATATCCATTCTAAATGAACTGCCTAGGGGCAAAAGACCAAGTTAGGCTTTTCACATAGAATTGGATAAATATCTGATTAATGTATTGTGAAGATATGGTGTACCCTAGTTCCAAGTCAACACCCAGGGTCAACCCCATTGTGAAGATATGGTGTATCCTAGTTCCAATTCAACACCCAGGGTCGACCCTAAAGCCAAGATAATGTATTATGAAGATATGGTGTATCCTAGTTCCAAGTCAACACCCAGGGTCAATTCTAAAGTCAAGTAATCCTATATGAAC
>JXCR01143529.1:66779-128388 GCA_002079205.1 Phalaenopsis hybrid cultivar
TAACCAGAGGAAAATATGTTGAGATTTTCATACCTATTTTATACTATTTTTAATGATATTGCACTTTAAAGAAAGATGTTTTTGATTTTTTGTTGCATGAATGATGAATTAGGGTCAATGGAACAAAAAGATGCAAAAATGAGTGAATTTGGAGCGAAAAGGACCAAAATGTGGAGATTTGAAGAAGTCCGCCGACGGCGCCCTTGACGCCGCCGACGACGCCCTCAACGTCGCCGACGGCGAGTTTTTCCCGAGGCTACAGGACAAAATTCTCCAAAAGTCCGCCGACGGTGCCCTCGACCCCGCCGACGGCGAGCTCTGCGGTTATGCCTACTCAATCTTTGGATAATACCAAATCTTGAAGGGATGCTTAGGCAACTCTTGAGAAAGCTCATCCACAACTTTAAAAGAATATTTTGACTGAAAATTACCGAGGCCCTGGATGTTAGAGAGGTCCTGGAATGAGGAGAGACTCTAAATTGAAGTGTGAAACAAGTGTAGAGAGTCTAAAATTGTGAGGAAATCTTCGAGATATTGTAAGAGTAGAGGGAAAGTGAGAGATTTCTTCCTCCTTGCTACTTCGAAGAGGAATTTTGTGTGCTGTAAAGAAAGAAAGAGATTCAGAGGAACTTCGATGAGTGTTCTTGGGGAGAAATTAGAGATAAGTTATTTACTTGTTGTAGTTTGTATGACTTTAATTTTATATATAAATTTTGAGTTTTGTTGTGTTTTTCCTATGAGATTTGAGTAGTTTTCTTTGTCTTTCTCATTGTCTCGAGATTTGTGAAATGGTGATTTAAATTAGTGAAGCCATGAAAATGTTTAAGAACTTGTGATGATCTTTTCACTTCGATCTTAATATACTTTCAATCTGGTCAATTGATTTGTTAAAAATATGTTGAGTTTTACAACTAAAGTGAAGATTACATTCAAGATTCAGGGAGGTCAAAGCCCTTGGAAGTTGGGCGCAAATAAATAAAGAGTTAATATTATTGGGCGTAGAATTAGAGATTTTAGAGTGACAGACTAAAATCCTTAATTCGGTCCTATCATTTGTTGAAGTCTAGATGTTAGCCCTCAGGCGAGGGGAACGTGGGAGCTCCGAAGTGAGAGTCAGTATCCTCCCAGCCTAGCCGCAAATTCAGTAAACAAGCGTAGGATTAGTCAATGTTCTTTATAACTGGACCAAAGAGTGAAGAATATGATTGCTCCTATTTGGCACATACAATATTTAATGCATCTCATTCCTTTACATCTGAACCAAAGTGTAAAAAATATGTATGCTCCTATTTAACACAATAAAATTTGAACTAATTCACTTTATCCATTCACTATAATTTCTTGACAAGGAGAAGGGTAAAGAATAGGTATGCTCCTATTTGACACAATCTAAATTGAACTAATTCACTTTATCCATGCAATATAATTTGAACTAATTCACTTTATCCATTCACTATAATTTCTTGACAAGGAGAAGGATTCTTTCTTATATATTGAATATCACAAATTAAACCCTACTTTCTATCTTTAGTTTTTTATTAGTTTTATATTGTATATTGAATATCACATTTAAACATTCATTAGTATCATTAGCTATTTAATAGTTATTAAAATTACATATTTATTTCAATTGCCTGTTAGTGACATATAAACAAATTAAACTTAGTTGTTGTGATTAAAGTATTGCTTTTCTAAAAATCTTAGTCTGCAGTTCTAAACTTACTCCATATAGGATCGATATTTAAGACTCCATTAGAGCCCTATATTACTTGAGCGATACATATATTTGCGTTGATAAGTGTGAATTTACAATTATTGAATATTTATTACGTCTATATTTAACATATACTTTTGAGCATATATAAAGTCGTCGGTAAACCTCTCTGAATCTTGTATGTAATCTTCACTTTAGTTGTAAAACTCAATATATTTTAACAAATCAATTGGCCAGATTGNAAATCTGCGGCTAGGCTGGGAGGATACCGACTCTCACTTTGGAGCTCCCACGTTCCCCTCGCCTGAGGGCTCGTAGCTAGGCTGGGAGGATACCGGCTCTCACTTCGGAGCTCCCACGTTCCCCTTGCCTGAGGGCTGACTAGGCTGGGAGGATACCGGCTCTCACTTCGGAGCTCCCATGTTCCCCTCGCCTGAGGGCTATTAGGCTGGGAGGATACCGGCTCTCACTTCGGAGCTCCCACGTTCCCCTCGCCTGAGGGCTAAAAGCTGGGAGGATACCGGCTCTCACTTCGGAGCTCCCACGTTCCCCTCACCTGAGGGCTAACATGTCTGGGAGGATACCGGCTCTCACTTCGGAGCTCCCACGTTCCCCTCACCTGAGGGCTAACATCAGAGGATACCGGCTCTCACTTTGGAGCTCCCACGTTCCCCTCACCTGAGGGCTAACATCTACACGCCCAAACTATGGGACTGAATTGAGGATTTTAGTCTGTCACTCTAAAATCTCCAATTCTACGCCTGATAATTTTACTTCCTTATTTTTTTGCTCCCAACTTTCAAGGACTTTGACCTCCCTAAATCTCAGATGTAATCTTCACTTTAGTTGTAAAACTCAACATATTTTAACAAATCAATTGGCCAGATTGAAAGTAAATTAAGATCAAAATGAAAAGATCATCACAACTTCTTTAACATTCTCATAGCTCAACCAATTCAAATCACCATTTTGCAAAATCTCAAGAGAAGGAGAAAGATAAAGAAAACTACTCAGAACTCATGGAGAAGATATAACAAAACTTAGAACTTATATATAAAAGAAAAGTCATACAAACTTCAATAAGTAAATACCACTTATCTCTTAATTCCTCCACAAGCAAACTCCTCGAAGTTCCTCTGAATCTCTTCCTTTCTTTACAACACACATCATTATTTTTTGAAGTGGTAAAGAGGAAGAAATCTCTCACTTTCCCTCCACTCTTACAATCTCTCAAAGAATTCCTCACAATACTAACCCTAAATTAAAATCTCTACACTCTACAAACAACAAAAACTCAGCGGACACCACCACGGGGAACCTTTCTAATCTCTAGGAACTCTCTTTAGCACTTCCTTTACTCCCTAGATTCTTTCCCTGGCTCCCTTTTTTTTGGCCCAAATGTTTCTTTTAAAGTTGTAGAAGAGTTTTCCAAGAGTTGCCTAAGCGTCCATTCAAAAATCGTCCACATTCAATGCACCTGCTAAGAGAACCGCCTTTCTTGTCATCGGCGGCCTCGATGGCGCCGTCGGTGGCCTTCTAGAATATTTAATTCCGGACTCTCAAGAAAAAACCCGGCGTCGGCGCCGTTGGGCTCGTCGTCGGCGCCCTAGTTTATATCTTCATATTTTTGTCCTTTTGCTCCAAATTTGGTCTTTTTTGCATCTTTTTCCTCCAATGACCATAATTCAACATACCTGCAAGAAAACATAAAAAAAACTCTTCTTTAAAGTGCAATATCATCAATATTAATATAAAATAGGTATGAAAATCTCATCATATTTTTCTTTGGTCACATGCTTATGTGGAGTAATAAGCATCAGGCATGCACGGTGGAAAATTAACAATCAACATTGGCGATTTTATGAGCATGGGCAGACCAGATAGATATAATATGCATGTTTGTTAAAATTTTTATAGAAGCAAAGCAGGTCACATTGCCAATTGATTTTGTGCTGAGCCAAAGCTGGTTAGATTAGTGTATGCGATTAGATTTATAATATTTCAATATGGGATACTACGCAAGTATACATATCATTATTAAGTAATATAGAACTTTTTGATTAAGTCCCGAATATCAAACTCATTGGAAGGATTAGTTTTGGATAACAAAATACATAGTAATATATATTATTACTCAAACTTAAGATGCTATGATAGGAATAAAAGTTCAATTTTTTTTGTAATTTTTGATAATTGAAAATAAAATAAGCAACTAATTAACTTAACTAAAATACTTGTAATATGAATGCAATATAAGTAAAATATCTTTTTTCCTTATCATGAATCAATGATAAACATAGCAATTGAGTTGTGGAAGTATGCTAAATGTTTTGTGCCAAATAGGAACAATAATATTCTTTACCCTTACTAGAGGTGCTATAAATAACATTGGTTAATCTATAGTTTGAATAGTCTTGAAGACCGGCCTAGGCAGGGAAGATACTAGCTCTCACTCTAGAGTTCCCTCTTCTCCCTCCACCTTGGGGCTAACATCTCATATCAAAACTTAAAACTATAAATCAAATTGGGGGCTTTAGCTTATTACACTAAAGTCTTCTAATTCTAGACCCTTGAAAATATATTTCCTTATTTATTTGCACTCAACCCCATAAAATGCATTCTCATTCATGAAATCAATATGTTTCAACCATTTGTTGACTAAGACAACACCAACTTAGATCTTACATGTTTTCAAAACAGGATTTAACATCTTAATTGGCTAAATCAAAAAGTAAATGAAGTGCAAGGTCTTGAATCATTACAACTTCTTCAAACAATGAAGTCTAATACTTCACACAACTTCTTTTAAACATTTAATCACTTATCATTTGTCGATGCTATTTTGGGGTTGGAGGGGAGTTGCCCGTAAGAAGTTGTCGGCTGCCGGAATTGAAATTCCGTTGCTCGCTTTAGAAGGACATTGAATTATGAAATCAAACTGACCCCATATTTTTCATAGTTTAAAATGAAAGAGCACTGCACCTCAAATCATGTATCTATCCCGAAGGATAAACACAAGACTTAAGGATGAGGCTCGATCAAATAAACTAAGGGATATATGACGTCTGTTTGGTCTGCGAAACCTTTGTATTTGCCGACAAGTTCCCCTATTTAATATGGTCCGTTAGGTCTGCGAAACCTTTGTATTTGCTGACAAGTTCTCCTATTTAATATAAAGGATTAAATAGGATCCGCTGGTCTGCAAAACCGTTGTATTTGCCGACAAATTCCCCAATTTAATATAAAGGATTAAATAGAGTTTATATTAAGCTGGGTTCGGACATGCTTCCTATAAGGGCAAGCCCCTATAGTTAATTACATCTTAAATGACCAAAGTCANGGGCAAGCCCCTATAGTTAATTACATCTTAAATGACCGAAATCACTTAAGAATACTCTAGATAAAAATCAAGAAAAATTATCTTCAAGGACTCCAAAAGAATAGGACTTTTAAACAAAATTGGACCAAGAGGTGTGCAAAAGGGTATGATTCAAACTTGGGATATTTATTAAAGGATCCAAAGGAAGAAGAAGTAGGGGATGCCCCAAATCCATAGGAGATCCTCGGTGGCTTCCCAGTTTACCCTATAGTTTGGCTTCAGTTTTGGGGAAAAATATTCAAGTGATTTATCCTACAAATTTTATTTATTAGGGCTTACATTCGTGTGAAACGATCACACAAATAGCCTGGAAGATGTGAGGATTTAGGTCATGACAAACGACAACCTCAGAATGCTAAGACGAGTTAGGGTTTATATTGTATAGCAGGGCTATGCAAAGGCCTAAAGGTAAGATGAGGATTTATGTTGCATAAGCAAGCAACCTCGAAGTCCCATGACTTTGTTGTTTAAGTCTAAGGAAGGAAGATTGGTTTAATTGGGGAAGACAGGTTTTGCTGTTGAAGATGGATGTGTTGCCCACCATGCTAGCTCCAAGCTCCTTGCCGCGACGAATTTGAGTTATCTAGTGTGTCAAGTTATAAAGTCAAATCAGGTAGCCTTATGGTTAAAGTTCTTTAAATTTTACGAGGGCATATTAAAGTTCATTAGAGCGACAATGGTTAGGATCCTACGGTTCCCTCATTCCGGCACCACTATTTTCTATTGGATTCACTTAGTTCAAATGAACTTNTTCAGGAAATATTATCTTCAAGGAGTTTCAAACGGTGAAACTTTTTGAAGAGATTGGACGTAGAGGTGTGAAAGGGGATTGACTTAAATTTGGAATTTTTTGTTGTAGAGTCCAAAGGAGGAAGAACCAGGGGGTGTCATGGATTCAGAGGAGAACCCTAGTGACTTCCCAAGCTATCCTAATGTTTGGCTTCATTTCTGAAGAGAAATATTTAGATGTTTCATCCTGCCAATTTTTTTAGTTAGGGCTTACATTCCTGTGAAACTTTCACACAAATAACCTGGAAGATGTGAGGGTTTAGGTTGTGAAGAACGACGACCTCGAAATCCTAAGATGAGTTAGGGCTTATATTGTATAGCAGGGCTACACAAAGGCCTAAAGATAAGGTGAGGATTTACATTGCATAAGCAAGCAACCTCGAAGTCCTATGTATTTATTGTTTAAGTCTAAGGAAGGAAGATTGGTTTAGCTGGGGAAGACAGGTTTTTCTATTGAAGAACTGTTTAAGTCTAAGGAAGGAAGATTGGTTTAGCTGGGGAAGAAAGGTTTTGCTGTTGAAGATATCTAAGGAAGAAAGATTGGTTTAGCTGGGGAAGACATGTTTTGTTTTTGAAGATGGTCGTGCTGCCCACCATGCTAGCTCCAAGCTTTTTGCCGCGATGAGTTTGAGTTTTCTAGTGTGTCAAGGTATGATGTCAAATCAGGTGGCCTTATGGTTGTAGTTCTTTAAATTTTTTAGGGGCATGTTAAAGTTGATTAGAGCGACACCAGTTAGGATCCTACTGTTCCCTCATTTTGGCACCACTATTTTCAATTGGATTCATTTAGTCCAAATGAACTTACTAAACTCAACTTAATGAGTTCCATAATTTCATTTAGACCGTGGGAAGCCTCGTTAGCAACCGTAGGTTACCTCCTCCAAGGAATTCCCCATCATCTGATAGAGACGTCTTAATTTAGTTGTAATTGTACTTTTGTATGATGTTTATGATTAAATTTTGAGTTGTTTTATATTTCAATGTTGTGACAGCAAATTTTATCTTGTTTTAATTTAGTTTTAATTTTGGTTTAGGTTTTGTGGCTATCCTGATAGTTTTAGTTTTCGTGGAGGGTGACATCGTTGTTTATCAGGCAAATTTTGTAAGCATAAAAAGTATAGTATGAAAGTACAAGAAAGACAATGCTGAAAACTGTAAAAGCGTACCTGGCGAGTCTTCTCATTCCACCACCTGAAACTCAAAATACATGTTAGGGCATTTTATATGAAGCATGAAAGTAAAGTTTTAACGACCTATCTAACCCTAGGTAATATCTTGGTGGGTCCCTATTTGATCAATTAAGGATGATTTTATCAAGCAAAACATATTAAGTTTGGTAGACCTCCGAGGTATCCAACAGATTTTGATAAAGAAGTAGGTTCGTGCTACTCTCTCACCGCCTAGTGAAAAGTCTCAAGCTTATTTAAACTTATTATGTTGCTTGATAACTCATCCTATAAATACCCTTGGTGCTCAATGAGCATTGATGTCTCAATTATCCCTAAGAATAGGGTAATTATCACTCGAAATTCAATTTAAGAAGTATGTGGGTGAAGACCCTTAAAGAGACAAGTTTAAGAGAATTAGCCAAATTTTAAATTAGGCTTGTAGTGTTTAAAAGATGTTTTAATGATGTTTACTTTTCTAATCCTTATTTAAATGAAACTTGATTTAGCCTAAGTCACTACTAAGCTCTTAAGATTTTGGTGAGTGTCTTAGTCATTGCAAATGAAATTGACTTATACGTGATGGTGATTAACTTAGGTGAGTGTCTTAATTAGGTTTGAAAAGATTAAGCTTTAGGTGGTCATAATTCATGATTTAGTGATGGTGATGATTCATGTTTATTTATAAAATTCATTTGAACATCAAAAAGGGGTATTAAATTAGTGAGTTATTGACACCTAAAATCATACCCCTAAGTCTAGGATCATTTAATTGGTTAAACTCCCAAATTTATGTAATTTAAGAAAATTTCAAATTTATCCTTTTTAATCAGGACAAGTGAGGTTGGTTTCTACCAGTTAACCCCTTGTGTTTCAATCATCCAAATATTTTAATTAGAGTCAAAGATTTCCCATTCTCCTTTCTAAAATTAGGCCTAAATGTTAATTAAGACTAAATTTCCAAAATTACACATTTGCCTCTAAGGCTCTATCACTTCATAATTCATCAAATTTAATCCAATTGACTTTGTAATTTTTATCTTACCTCACTCATGGGTCAATTGAGACATTAGAGGTGAAAGTGTGAATTTTCAAAATTTAATTTATCTATAAAATTAGTTTTAATGCAAAAACAAGATTTTTCAAAGAATTAATTCCTAACTTGACCAAGTTAAATCCTAATGCTTTGAAATTTTTAGTAGAGGTAGGCTTAGAGTAGAGAAGCCTTTGGACCAACTTTCATGATTTTTTGAATTTTATTTGAATTTTAAGAATTATTTTAATTTATGGGGTGTTTGTTAATTATAAAATATTTTAAATTTGGAAAATTAAGTTTTATATTTTTATTAAATCTCTCTGATGTCAAGAAATATAGAGAAACAAATTTCACATTTTTCTGATTTTTCTTTGAATTATTGGAAGTATGTTAGTAAAAAACCATTTCTAGCCTTTAAAAATTATTTTAAGCTTCGAAATTCAATATATTTATTTAGAAAATTGAGAAAAATATCCCAATTATTCGTAAGTGCTTAGGAAGAAATTTAATACATTTCCAGGAATTTTATTGTTTTAGTGATTTTTAGGGATTTTTAATTATTTAAAATTTTTAAAATAAGGCTAAAAATCAAGTTTTTATTTTAAATACCGTTTTATTTTAGAAAATACCCCTGATCATAGAGAACTTAAAAAACAAGTTTTTCTAAATTCTTTAGTTATATTTTTATTTTAAAAATTATTTAAGTGCAAAAATGGTATTTATCTTGAAAAAATCAACTTAAGTTACCAAATCACTCAAAATGCTTTGAAATTTTTATGGTGAGTTCTCTGGATCTTAAACAGCAGGGGAGACAAAAAATTAAATCATTTATATGTTTATGTTACCCAAAATTTATTCTCTTCGTGTTTTAAGGTTGGTGAAGATTAAGTGTATTCTTAATGACTTAACTCATGAAATTATTTCAAAGGGGTCATCTGGTCATAGTGAACCTTCCAAAATTTTCTTGGAATTTTTTGAGTAACATGCTAATTATCATGATTAATTTATGTAAATAAAAGACATAAACTTAAAAAATATAGATCTCTGTCTAGGGACCTCCTATGGCTTTCGAAAAATCAGAGGATGTTCCCTAAGCTAGAGGCAAGAACATGCTAAAATTTCAAGTCATGGTGTTATTACTACATGCATGGAGAATCAAAACATTCAAGTCAATGTTTAATTAATTAAAAATAAAATATGCATCAAATGGACTCCAAATCATTTCCGCTTTGTTCTCCTCTTTTCGCTGAGTAAGAGGGTCTTTTTATTTTATTTTTCTGGTTTTTTAGACCAAGATATGAATTTTTAAATCTTGGGCTATTTATTTAAATAAGAAAATCCCTATTTTTCTATTCAAATGCGCGGCACTGACTGGATCCTAAGCAGCTCTGAAGGCACGCGTGGTGCACTCTGGTTGAACGCCGCCATCCACGTAGCCACTGAATTGGCCTGTTGTTCATGTAAGGAAGCGCTATCTGGCTCGAGCTCCTCCATCCATCTGAAACACACGCGATCGGACGGCTCCCCGTCACCATCCCCGATAGAGGGATTCCGTGACCGTCCACATTAAAACCCTAAGATCTCAGCCTAGACTCAACCAAATCACTTTGGGTTTGATCCTATGGACTTGTTTAAGTGAGACAAACATGTTCATACGGTAATCATACAATTAAATCAAGCCTAATTAAATGGAGAATCAAGATAGGCTCGGGAGAAAGAGGAGATCAATACCTTAGCTCTGAGAAGTGAAGCTTCAATCGGAGGTGCTCGACACATTTTTTGGGGTCCAAGCAGGCTAGGGATTAAGCCTCTGGCTGTGGTGCAAACCTAGATAGGAATTCGACCAAGCACGATTTCATGTGTTAGTCTAAAGCTATGCTAGGGGCTTTGTGGAAGGGGAATTTGATGGGGCTTTTCTTTTTTTCACTATGATGAAGGTGTGGGTGAGTTTAATTTGATTTTTGTGGAGTGTAGGAGTGTAATGAGCTCTATCTAAGTTCTAGGCAGAGATTCAAGCTGAAAATTAGGCTCCGACAAGGGGATTTAGGGCAATTTGGTGGTTGGATTGCATTGAGGAGGTATCAAAGAGGCTTTGGGATCAATTTGGGGAAGTCTCTTAGAGGAAATATCAGCACTACCTCCATGGCCGTGGAGGGGAGCTTTTATAAAAAATAGCTTAAGGCTTGCTGCCATGTTCAATTGGGGGGTGAAATGTGCTGTCTAGGACGAGGGCAGAGAGGATCCAAGATTTAATTTGGATGAGGTGGCCTCAAGGTTTGAATTAAGTTTAATCCCATGGGCGTGGCTCATGGTTTGGCCATTTTCTGGCCACTAGGCCGACAAGCCAGCCAGGGGGAGGTGGCTAGGAGCTCAAGAACCCAGGAGAATATGTCACAACAATTTAATGTGTTCAGGCTTTGTTTCGGCAAAAAATATCCTAAGCTTAAGAAAATATGGAATGAAATCCCTTAATTTAAGAGACCTTTGGTCCATGGCTTTGTTTAGGTGGTTTTAAGAAGTTTAGGCTGGCCACTAAAGTCCAAATAATGGTTGTGGAGTCAATAATTTGGTGACTTTGGGGTTGTTAGGCCATCTTTAGTGCATGAGTTCAATGTGGGTTCAAGTGATCAAAGCTTGAGTTTGGGCTAGGCTAGCCATGTAAATTGGCCCAATTAATTGATCAAAATTGTGTAGATGATTGTTATGAAGTTTTTTGATAAAGGGTTGGAGTGATTTTGAGCTCAATTAGAGGGTCAATTTGGAGGATTTTTTAAATTTGGTCAATTAGGGCATGTTGGGCTAGACTTGGGTCTAGGTTGGGTTATCCTTGGGCTATGCCCAAATTTAATGGTCGAAATGATCAAGGGAGATGCTTTGAATATTTTTCATGAAGGAATGCAGTGGAAATTTTGGGGCTAAGGCCATCAATTTGGTGAGATTTTGAGACATGGCCAATTTAGAGCAAATTTGGGGCTTTTAAGACTTAGGTTGAAATCAAAAAGAAATTGAGGCCTCACCAAGGCCAATTGAAGGTCAAGTTTGATGTATGGGAATATTATGAGGGTTTTTCAACACAAATTGTGGCAAGTTAAGTAGGCCATGGTTTCAATTTGGTGGAACCAAGTCATGGGGCCAAAATTGAGGTTTTGATCTAAATCAAAATAAGGTTCAAATCATGGACTAATTGGGCTTGGATTTAGTTTATATTAGTCATACAAAGAGTGAATTCAAGTTTATAATTGAAATTGGGGTAAATTGAGACCGACTTGATAAACATTTGAGGTGATTTGGGGAAAATATGGGCCTTAAAAGGTCAATTTAGAAGTTTTGGTCAAAGATGGTCAAATTGGCCAAATTAGGTCATGTGGTAGTTAAGTAAAATTAAATTGGGAATATTTTTGAGGAGTTGAGAATTTTAGGAATTTTTTTGGAATTTTTGGAATTTTAGGCTAAGGAGGGGTATTTTGGTAATTTGGCCAATTTTTTTGGTGATTTTGGGTAGTTTGGGTGTTTTCAAGGTGTTTGAAATGATTTTTTAACTAAATAGGGTATTTTGGGTAAATTTTAGAATTTTGGCCAAATTTGGGGTCCCAAGGGTATCTAGGTAATTTGGGGGAGTTTTGGGGCAAAAGGCTAGGTTGGGTATCTTGGCTGAGTCGGAGGGTCAACCACCATCAATAAGCCATGGACCAATGGAAACCCCATTTTGGGTCCTTTATGTAGTGGTCTTAGCTAATCCCTAGCCTAGGGCTCGTGGGATTAGGGGACCACCTACATGAGTCTCCCAAAAGTATCAAGGGACCAAAGCCTAGAAGTTTAAGATTAAGATTGTGAGTCATTGTGAGCGCAAATATGTACTTTAAGCCCTAGACCAACACCCAGGGTCAACCCTAAGGTCCAACAGTCCTAAGTGGACTCTCCTTGAGCTCCCTTGTAATGACCCCACCTACTAAATGCTAGAGGTTAGGACCAATATGTGGAACTTCAAGTTGAGTAAAGAGGCGTGTAGAATTTTTAATGGTGAGGGTTTCTTGTCTAGTTTTCTAAGAATAGTCAATAGGAAAGTCCTATGGCTAGACCTTAGGATACTAAAGAGATAGTTTTCTAAGAATAGTCAATAGGAAAGTCCTATGGCTAGACCTTAGGCTACTAAAGAGGAGACCTCAACCAAAAGTGAGGTCAATAAATGGACCCCCAATAGGTGGGGTGTGTTGGGCAAGCACACAAAAGTGAGGTCAACAAATGGACCCCCAATAGGTGGGGTGTGCTGGGCAAGCACACCGCGTGAATTGGCGTTGGCCGACAAGATCAACAAAACCAATATAGACTCCTAAGTCAATAGACCTGGAAGTATGTGTAGGGCTGTGTGGGAGGACCAAATCGAGATGCAAAGCACAGAGGCTCACGTCCAACTCAAAAGAGTAACAACAGTGTAGAAGATGACAACCATTAAGGATATTATGCCAGAAAGAAAAGACTATACTAGTTTGAGTTACCACTGGGGAGTTATATTTGAACTGGCAAGTGATAGGGAGAATATATATGTCACGTTAGGAAGGAAAGCACTGGGACTCACATCCAACCCAAGAGGTAACGACGAAAATATATGCTACGTTGAGGAGGAAAGTCACATCCAACTTAAGAGGTAGCGGAGAAATATATCAATCACGTTAGGAAGGAAAGTATTGGGACTCACATCCAACCCAAGAGGTGATGAGGAAAACATCTGCTACATTGAGGAAAGCGCTGTGACACACATCAAACTCTAAGTGGTAGCGGGAAAATATATCGATCATGTTAGGAAGGAAAGCACTGAGACTCACATCCAACCTAAGAGGTGACGAAGAAAATATCTGGTACATTGAGGAGGAAAGCGCTGGGACTCACATCCAACTCAGATGGTAGAAGGAAAATATATCGATCACGTTAGGAAGGAAATCGCTCAAACTCACATCCAACCCAAGAGGTGATGAGGAAAACATCTACTACATTTAGGAGGAAAGCGCTATGACTCATATCCAACTCAAGTGGCAGCGGGAAAATATATATCGATCACATTAGAAAGGAAAGCACTGAAACTCACATCCATCTTAAGAGGTGACAAAGAAAATATCTACTACATTGAGGAGGAAAGATATGGGACTCACATCCAACTTAAGTGGTAGCGGGAAAGTATATCAATCACGTTAGGAAGTAAAGTACTGTGACACTCAAGAGGTGACGAAGAAAATATCTCCCTATGTAGAAAATATGCAGATTCAAACACGTAAATTCATGGTGAATATGTCAATAGAATATAAAAATATGTGACGAAATTAGAATTTAGGTACTAATTCGGAAATCAGAATTGAAATTTAGGTATCAATCTAGAAAAGAGAGTCGGAAGTTAGGGACCGACCTCAAATATAGCGAATCAGAAACATAGGACTGATTCAAATATGTGAGAATTGAAATATAGGGACAATTCCCAGAAGAGAGTATCAGAATTTAGGTACCAACCTCGAATATGGTGAATGAGAAACATAGGACTGATTCGAATATGTGAGAATTGAAATATAGGGACAATTCTAAAAAAAAGTATCAGAATTTAGGTACCGACCTCGAATATGGTGAGTCAAAAATATAAGACTGATTCGAATATGTGAGAATTGAAACATAAGGACAACTCTCAAAAAGAGTAACGAAATTTAGGTACCAAACTCAAATATGGTGAATCAGAATTTAGGCACTGATTTGAATATGTGAGAATTGAAATATAGGGATAATTCTCAGAAAGAGTGTCGAAATTTAGGTACCGATCTCGAATATGGTGAATCAAAAACATAGGACTGATTTGAATGTGTGAGAATTGAAATATAGAGACAATTCTCAAAAAGAGTATTGGAATTTAGCTACTAACCTCGAACATGGTGAATCAGAATTTAGGTACTGATTTGAATTTGTGAGAATTGAAATATAGGGAGAATTCTCGAAAAGAGTTTATTGTGTTGAATTTGTAGAAATGTGTTATGTGAAAAGGTTGATATTGTTGACAAAGGTTTGTAGAGTTTTGTGGGGCTTTGTGCAGAATGCAAAATTCTGCGGGGTTGTGAAGAGAGTTAATCCAGATAAAGATGGTTGTGTTGCGCATACAAATAGTAATAGACTCTGAAACCAAGAGAATCCACTCAACAAATTCATTTTCTTTTCTTGTTGTTTTTATCACATTTAATTTTTCAAAATATGTCTTTAAAATTTTAATTTTAGTCGGTTGATTTTCAAAAGAAATTTGTTTTGTTGTTTTTTCATTTGTGATTATTTTTATTTGAGTTTTGTTTTATTGTTAAAGATTCATTGTTTCGTTCTTCATTCATTGAAATTCTGAACCAATGCATGGTTCGTGGCTTCCATCCATCGCACAAAAAAGGTAATTGACAAAAATTCACATTTATGAGAGAAATCTTCGTTAATCTGCTCCAGTTAAGATGTCACAGATCAAACATAGGCTAATGCCTCAAAAAGGTATAATATATAGTCCATATCAAAGTACATCCAAAACATCTGATGCCATGTATACATCGTAGGTTGAGTATGTTTGATACATATCATGTTGCTGTACAAAAAGTGAACCCTCTGAACTTCTGTATCAAGTATGATGAGCTCCTGATCGAGCAGACTTTTTAAGCCATGGTCTAGGACAACAGTTCCCTTCGCATGTACTTAGAGGTACAACCCTCTCATAGCTCGTACGGTAGCAATTCTTCTAGTTCTAGGTCTACCTGAAATCTATAGGGTGCTTTACTGTCGTCCATCCTACAAAAAATTACGGACACCCTACGGTGTCGCACCCTAGGATGCAGTGCTTAGCGACATCTGCCCCGTTTCCTTTCAGGACCAAAATTGAACCAACTAGCAGTGGAATCTCTATGGCTCCTCTGGACTCACCAGGGCCGACAATGTCAATTTATTTTCTAAATAATATATTGCTTTTGCTCATGAATGAGACCATGTAGAACAGCCTCAAAAAATTGTGGTGGTCTATATGGGGAGGAATGTAATCACCCTCATCATAGATGTTGATGATGCAACTATTCAGGATGCAGGTAGCTGACAGTGTGTTTCATCTGACCATCCTCTTGATCATCCACTTTATTATAGGAGGTAGTGGATCTACCTGGTCATGTCTGAGGATCCCCAGCGGATTTCCTCGTCTGTCATTTGTAAAATTATAACAGCAGCCGCACTGAATGGTCATTCTTCTTTTTCCTCTCATCCATTTCTTCAGCTTAGAGTATGTTCTTTCCATGAGAAGGCCTGCTCGGCCTCTATCCCTCAAGTCCAAGATGCAGTCAAGAATGCTTCTTTCGTCACTTTCAGAGAAAACCCAGGTATACAGCTCCAGGACTTCCAATATGTTGACGAATCTTCCTTGGAGTTCCTCACCGAATTCAAATTCTCTTTTATTCACCTTACGTATTTTATAGTACTCCATCGTGCTATGAGTTAGCAACTATCGTGGGCATTCCTTCATCTGGATATCGGTAGGAACCCAAACTAGCACTGGCTCATCTGGAACATGTGATTCAACATCTAAAGGGATGTACGACTCTAGACTCCATGGTATATACTTGTCTGTCTCCAGTGGGACGTATGGATCATCCATCAGAAAATCTGCGGTCTGAGATTCATCGGTGGTGGAGGTATACTCCTCCAATGTACTATAGTGTTATAGATGTAGGACATTGCAATCCGGGCATCCTAGAAATGCCCATTTGGTTGATTTCCTTAGAAGTATCTCGGCGTTGCACGTCGGACAATTCGTGCATAAGGCATCTGAAGCTGAAGGTGTCTTTGGCTCTGCGATGAACCCCGATTCTTCATCTATGGCAGGTAGGCTTGAAGAAGTCTCTTTCATGACTAGATCATAGATATTCCCCTTAAAAATAGGGGTGAGTAAGTTGTTTGCTTACTTCTGACGTCTGTGTTCTTCCCGTAGAAAAACCCTCTATTTTCTGTGGCTGGCATTTCTGCGCTGAGTCCTGCGAAGCGAAGCGTCTGGAAGTCGTTCATTGTTGGCAGCTACTAGGCTTCCGGCTAGTGTAGCTATCATGGATGGTAGATGACTGGGCCCTTCCCTCGGCTCCTGCTCTATCATCACATTTTTTCCTTTATGTGATGTATTGTATTTGGTGGCCACCCTCAGCAGTGAAGGCAATCCCTCCTTTTCTCGGCAGCTGACTACATTCATCAGAGGACCTTCATAGTCCATATCGATTTAGTTAAAGTCCATGTCAAATTCTATGGTCCCACCCTGCGGCGCCATTTCCTAATTCAGTGCGAGGCTCCAGCCATCCTTGAAAGCGAAGATCAGCCTCTGTTCAGACATTTTTCTGCAAACAACAGGAAAAATGTCAGTGGGCCGAAACTTGACATGAACGAGAGCAAAACAAAGTATTTATTAAAGTAAATTTTAGTTTTTTTTGGTGAAGAGAATTGTTTATTTTATGTATGAATTTTGTTTAATTTAGTGGAATATTAAGTTCAAAAGTAGAAAGGAGAAAATTTGAAGTTTAAATTTTTTCTCAAAATTTTCATTATATTGAGGTTAATTACAAAATTTTGACCCGGTCATAGACATTTGGCCATATAGATAACCCCAAAACAATCAAAGTTTCAAAGTTTCAAAGCAAGCAAAGGAAAGCGGCATTAGGTTGCATAATATGTTTTCAGGTATCGTCCATTTATTAGTAACATGGGTCTCTCGCCCTGGAAGTCGACTAACTGATAGGCTCCTCATGTGTAGATTTTTTCAATGATAAATGCTCCCTCCCAAGTTGGCTCAAATTTTCCACCTATTTTGCGGCGTGAAAAAATAAGTCTTTTGAGCATAAGTTTGAGGTCACCAAGTTTGAATTTCTTTGGGCTGACCAATTTGTCATGGGTTTATACCATCTTTGCTTGATAAAGCTCCAAGTGTTGTTCTGCTTCTAGTCATTTTCCCTTAAAAATTTCCAATTCTTCAAGTATTAATTTATGCACTTTTTCCTGTTGTGAGTTGGTTGGAAACAAGAACTCTAAGAAACGGTGTCAGGATTTCTAGCGATAACACGACCTCGGACCCGTACACGAGCATATAGGGTGTACACTAAGCGGGAGTCCTGAAAGTCGTCTGGTAGTCCCACAAGTCTTTTAATAGTTTGTTGTGCCAATCCTTTTTGTTTTCATTCAATATTTTCTTCAAAATCTGTACCATTATTTTGTTGAAGGCTTCAGCCAGACCATTTGCTATGGGATAGTAAATCATAGAGTATCTCCAATCTATCCCATGTCTTTTGACAAAATTATTGATTTTAATGCTTTCAAAAACTGTCCCATTATCATAAATTATTCTTCATGGTAGTCTGAAATGGTAGTCAATTTGGCTTTTGATAAATTGAAGGACATGTTGGCGGTACCACCTCTGCCCATTTAGAGAAGTAATCTGTAGCGGTGAGAATAAATTTGTGTCCTTTGGAAGATGGAGGGTCTATCGGACCTATTATGTCCGTGCCCCAACACCCGAATGGCTACAAGGCTACAGTTGGGTGTAGCGCATTCGAAGGCTGGTGTAAGACCACCCCATGCACTTGACATTGGTGACATTTTCTGGCTGTATCCATGCAATCAGACATCATTGCTGGCCAATAATATCCGAGTCTTTTGATCTTCATTTTCATTTTCGGCCCTGATTGATGAGTGCCACACAGTCTGGCATGTAATTCTTTGACAATATTCTGTGCTTCAGTTCTGTTCAAACACCGTAGCCACTTCTGATTGAATGATCTTCTGTAGAGATCGTTTCCCACCAGAGCATAAAACATGACCCTTCTTGTGATATGATGTGCTTCATACTTGTCTTCTTACAACTTTCTATTATGCAAATATTCTATGAATGGCTTGTGCCAACCTTTGTTGATGTTTGCAACTATATTTATTTCTTCTTTTCCGAGCTTGTGTAAAGTTTCGAGGTCGATTTGAGATAAGACATATCTTCCTTGTATTGTGATTTCAATGGAATCCTCTGGGGGACATGTCATTTTCTTAGCGAGTTTTGGTAGAGCGTCTGCATGGGCATTATGTCCCCTAGGAATCCAGTAGAAAGTCATATCGGGGATCTGCTCCAACAGCTTCATTGTGTACTGATGTTATTATGCTAATCTTGGTTTCAAAAATTTTTATTGTCCAGTGACTTACTGGATGACGAGTTGAGAGCCGCCAATGTTCGTTATATCCATTGAGATTGCCCCTTCCAACCCGGTGATTAAAGCTTCATATTTTGCTTCATTGTTGGTGCACCCCTGTCAGGTTGTATGAGAACCTCAACATACCCCTATCTAGCGTGATAAAGATCAAATCGATCCCTGGTTTGCTTGGTATAATTATGCCTGATCCTTTATCTTTTCTGGCTGACGAAGCACCATCGAAGTACATTTCCAAGCGTTGCACACTGGAGAATTCCATTTGTTGTATTTGCTCTTCTAGCAACTCGTCGTTGAGAGAGGACCCAGCTGGCGGTGGGTGTGCAGCGAGAAAGTCTGCTAGTATTTTTCCCTTGATAGAACAGAGGGGAACAAAGGTTATATCAAATTGCAATAAGATCATTGACCATCTTGTTAAACGTCCGGACAGTGTTAGCCAGGTCATCAGATATTACAACAGATTAACTTTTGAGATTAGGGTAATCTTATGAAAAATCATGTAATGTCTAAGTTTTTCAGCGGCGAAAATCAATGCCAGAAAATGCTTCTCAATAGGTTGATACCTTATCTCCGTCGATATTAGGCAACGACTTAAGTAGTAGAGTGAATCTTCTTTACCCTCGTCATTGACATGGGCTAAGAGGGCTCCAAGAGAGTCTTCTAAGGTCGTGGTATAAAGTATCAATGATTTCCCTAGAATAGAGGCTGCCAAAACAGGATGTGTCATTGGATATTGTTTAACATCTTCAAAGGCCCACTGACATTTCTCTTCCCAAAATAATTTGGCGTCCTTTTTAATTAATGTCGAGAGAAGCTGACACCTACCTGAGAGATTAAAAATAAAGCATCTCAGATATGCCAACTTCCCCTGGAAGGAACGTAGTTATTTTAAGGTTTCAGAAGGAGGCATTTCTAAGGTAGCTTTAATTTTATCCGGGTCGGTCTCAACTTCTCGATGATGGACAACGAATCCCAGAAATTTCCTGAAAGTAACGTCAAAGGCGCACTTTAAGGGATTCATTATAAGGTCATCGTCATAACTGTTCGAACACGATCCTCAAATCATACAAATGGTCTATTTTTTATTTACTTTTGATGAACAAATCATCCATGTAGCATTTTACTTGGTTGTGCGTGAGGTCATAAAAAATCTTCGTCATTGCACGCTGATATGTTGCTCCGGCAATCTTTAGGCTGAACGACATCACTGTGTAGCAGAAAATTCCAATCGGTGCCCTGAAGGTTGTAAGTACTGCATCCTCGGGAGCCAGCTTGATTTGGTTGTATCTCGATGATCCGTCCATAAAGGAGAAAATTTAATTGTTGAAGCTATATCCATCATAATTTTTTATATTGGTAGCGGAAACTCATCCTTTGAACATGTTTTTTTCAAATCCATGAAGTCTACATAAATACGGATCTGTCCATTTTTCTTCTTAACATGTACAATGTTAGCTAACTATGTGGGGTATTGTTCTTCTTTTACAAAGTTGGTGTCTATTAATTTCCTCACCTCGACAATGACTTATTGTTCTATTTCGAGACGCAATCTCCTGGGAGCTTGTTTTACTGGGGTTATATTCTTGTCCACCCTGAGCTTATGAATTGTAACCTCTACTGATAGTCCTGACATTTCATCGTAGCTCCATGCGAAGCAATCTTTGAATTTTGTTATTAGTTTGATCAATTTTAAGATTCTTCATCATTGAGTATAGAACTTATAAATGTAGGTCTGGGTTGTTCTTCAGTCCCGAGGTTATTTTCCTTTAACTCATCGGTAGTTGACTTGATTTCCTCCTCAAATTCTGGCGGAGCATCTTCTATTGGTTGATCATTAGAGTCATCCTTTATATAGAGGCAATCCTTTTCTGACTCACTAGTAATAACCATGCAAAATTCAGAATCATTGACTGGTGCGACTGTACCAAACGCGAGACCCTCTTTTGAGTGGGAGTTTGACTTTTAACATTCCATAATTTTTCAAAAAGTTGAAATTTTCTTTTGACATTTGTTTTGGTAAGTTTTTTTAATGAATTAACTTTCGAACACAAGGCAAAAAGTAACCAAAAGGCAATTCCATAAATTCATTAGGATCATCATCCAAATTTACATGTTTTTCAAGCTCAGTAGAGGTAGAAGCATAGTATAATTTGATCGGCTTTGAACCAACACTACGGAATTGCTTGACCTCTAAACTCTCGACCTCTTAAGGAAGAATCAGAGTAAGGGTCATAGCATTCACGTAGTGGTTTATCCGATCATATAATGTTTCATATTCATTCTTCTCTGTATCTTCTAAGGATATCTCGTACTGAGGTTTCTTCTATTTTGTCATCATTATTTTATCTTCGGAACTATCTTCATTACCAATGTTGATAGCTGGCCTAGTCCGTTCAACATTTAAGTTGATTCTTTTTCATCCATGTCCCCGAG
Source organism: Phalaenopsis hybrid cultivar (assembly GCA_002079205.1). NCBI lineage: Eukaryota > Viridiplantae > Streptophyta > Magnoliopsida > Asparagales > Orchidaceae > Phalaenopsis > Phalaenopsis hybrid cultivar. Next base: position 87,514 of record JXCR01143529.1, read on the forward strand.
CTCGACCTCAGGTGCACGAACTAAAAGAACCTCCACCAACTCGTTGTAAGGGAGCGGTGGAAGATCGTTGAAGCGGAGTTGAATGGCTTCCTCTTTGTGATTTTTTCGAATCTTCATTTTTATTTGTCATAATTTTGCGAGAGAAGACAGTTTTCTTTGGAAGCGCGTAGTAGGTAGCATCTTCATGGATACTAACTTCATGCACTAAAAATGGTTGTAGGTCTCCTTTGATGCAATTTTATTAACCATCTTTGCAGCACTTGATGCATTGGTGTATGGATGATGGAACCATGTTGTGCTCATAAATCCATGGTCGACCCAATAGAGCATTAAAAGATGTCTCGGTGTCGATGATATGAAATTTAGCGGTTGTCACGAGTTCTTCAACCTTCATAAGTAATGTAATTGATCCAAAGGCTCTTTCTCCCTTTTGGTTGAATCCTCTTAACATCACTTTTATCAGCCGTAATCTCTTGAGCTTCAATATCCAAATAGGCCAATGTCTGTAGGCTCATCAAGTTAAGAGATGCTCCTGGATCTACTAAAACTCTGGACAACACAAATCTGCCGATGTTGACGGAGATGTAGAGTGGACGGTTGTGGTCGGCGGTACCGAGTAGCAAAGTCTTCATCTGTGAAGGTTAACCAGACTTTTCTTTCAACGAACAAACTTCATCTGAGGACGTGCTGACCAACTGAGCTAGGTAAATCTCTAGGTCAAGCAAAGCTGTAACCAGAGACTCTCTCATCTTCTATGACAGGATCAGAGCGTCGTAGATGCTTAATCGGGCTAGAAACTTCTTAGGATGAGCTAGCACGTTGTAATCTACTTATTATGATCCTTTGATTTTATCTTGATTGTGTGGCTCTTCCACTGGTGGAGGTGGCGGTAACTCTTCTCGGGTGCTTTCCTTTATCTGTTGGAGCTGTTCTTGGTGATAATAATTTTTCGCTCCTTACGTTAACTTCCGTGATTTCTTCTTCTTGAACTACCATTTTTGAATCTTCTGGTGTCTCCTCTTTGTCAGAAAGATCTAGGTTGTTGGTAAGTGGTGTACTGTGGTGCTCGAGAATTGGCTCCTCGCTCCCGGTGCTGTCGTAAGCGGTGTCATTGATGTCTTCTTTGGACTCGACAATGAGTTCATCGGGCTCAAGTACGATTTGAGGATCGTTTTGGGGATCAAGATCCAAGTTAGATTTGTCGTAATCAATTACATTATCACTATAAATAGTTAAAACGTAGCTGAAATCACAATCATTATATTCTTAAGACCCTGGAGGGACAAAAAGATAATCATACAAAGTTAAGGGTTCAAGGATTTTCTTCCCCGAATCCGTGACAACTAATCTGGTAGAGGTGGTCCCTATCCTACCCCTGTGCTATCAATCTTTGTAGTGACACTTTTCTTCTTCTTCTTTGTCCTTAACGATGACAGATCTCCTGGCAAAACCTTCATCTCGGGCTTGGTATGCTGTGACTCTGAATGGAGGCTTGTCTTGATGCAGATTGGATCTTGTTTAGTATTTTCTTGGATGATCTGCTCTAGACCTCATTCCATCCTTCTTCTCCGATATATACAAAAGATTATTTCGATGAATCCTGTATTTGATTGAGGAGCCTTTTAAGTTCATCCCAAGTTGTACTCCATCCATCTGTTCCAGTATAGAGATTGATTGGGGAGATTCGCTCGGTCGAAATCATATTTATGGAACCTTTTTCAGATTCTCTTAAATATTCTTTGGGATTATTATATTCCCTTCTTTAAGGTTCCTCTTAAGGCAGTCCTTAAAGATGAAGCATCCCTCTATAGTGTGTCCGAGCAACCGGTGGTATGGGCAATAATTTGGTTCATTTTTCCTACCCACCTCTTAGGTCTTCTTCGAGTCTGGTAGTCTGAATTTCGGCTTCTTCATCAGACTTTTAAATATTTTAGGTATAGTTTCATCGTTGAAAGAATACACCATTTTACGTCGTTCTGACAGAGACATTTTCTTATCCCCTGTTCGAGGTGATCCTTCTTGAGGCGGTCGCTGGTTGGATTGACTACTCTGTTTCTGAGCATACTGTGAAAAAGACTGGCAATGATCTTCTGCATATATCTTCATTTCCTTTTCGTGTGCTTGATTTCTTCTTGAAGATTATTGGTTTTTTTACTAGCTTCTCAAAGGATTTGATGGTGAGTTCCTTGAGCATGAAAGCTACTGGTCCATGAATGCTCTTGAGTAGAATTTCAATCGCATGATGTTCAGTTCACATTTCATGCTAAGGTTTCTCCACCTCAAAATATAGTCTGTCAAAATTTCACTAGGCTTCACATTTCATGCTAAGGTTTCCCCACCTCAAAATATATCCCACCAAAGTTTTGTTAGGCTTTTATTTTTCCATCAGGAGCTCTCTAATAGACACATGATGTTGCGCCCCAATGAATCTTTTCACAAACAAATGTTCCAACTGAAAAAATGTTTTAACTAACCCGTTGGGCAAGCTAGTGTACCAGTCGAAAGCAATTCCTGACAAGCTCCTGACGAACTGCTGGAAGTGTAGAGCTTCACTATTCCTTGTGTTGCTACAGATGGCTTGGAAATGTGCTATATGTTGTCTGGGATTCCCAGTCCCATCAAATATCTTGAAGTTCAGGGCCACAAAACCCTTGGGGAAAGGCACGACATCAAATTCCTCTTGGTAAGGTCTACCATTTAAAATTAATGCACCACCCTTAGATTGGGTTAAGGCATCCCGCACTTGTTCAACCATTTGATTGAATTTCTTTTATGGTATAGTACCTGATGGAGAATCCTTTCTATGTTGCTCATCTCTGTTTGCTGAAGTAACCTCTCTTCTTTCATCTATGATGTGTATGATCTCCGACTGATTGATTTCTGGAGAAGCCAATTGCGGCTCTTGTGATTGCCTCTGAATAGTGGCCATGGCGGTCATGACTGCGGCCATTTCTTCTATTCTTTTCTCCAATAGGCTCACTTATTCATCCCTTAGGAGGATAACTCTATGCAGCTCATCTACGACATTCTCTTCGGTGAGAGTTTGAGCCTCACGTGGAGATGTGGCATCTCTGGTTTCAATTACATGGACATCCATGAAATCTTCCTCCAAGTAATCATTGTAATCAAAATTTTCATCGTTACTATCAATGAAGATTCCATGCTTTCGAGCTAACTCAAAAATCTTGATCCTGAGCTTCTCAACTTTTTCTTTAATTATTAATTCCTTGATTGCTTTAAGAACTGGAGGACCCTGATGAACCTCATCTTCTTGTTCCTCCATCTCGTTGGCTATTGTTGTGATGATGTCAGATATTTCGGACCATGGCTTCATTCCATGTTCTTGTCTCGCTGGCTCACCGGACTGTATCGGTGCAGCAACCTTGGGTACCCATACCTTTTTCTTTTTTGACGATGATGTCTCAGGACAGAGTGTCTTAGTTGAAACATCAGTATGCTGAGGCCAAGTATGCTGCCCGTAGTGTAGACCAACTACAATGCTAGGTAATCGTCTTTTTTTTGCCTTTGAGATTGTAGGAATATCTCCATAATGGTTGATGGGTAAGATTTTTGGACCTAGTCTCGACTTAACTGGTCGAAAACCTCTGGTTCTAGTAGCGGTATAATTGTAGTAATTATTGCGGTATCAACTCTGTTCCCTAAACGGAACCAAACAGGGATGCGAGTAGGTGGCACTCCAACTGTCTTGTGAGACTGTCAGGCGGACTTGACGTTCTTCAAAATTTCCTTCTTCATGCAAGGGGAAATTGCATGTCCCACTCATTTAAGTAACTTGCTAACTGAACATCCTTCTTTGGCAGCTAGGCTTTTGAAAATTGCACTAACTCAGGTGATAGGAGTGAACTTCTTTCTCTCCTCACCATTTCCATGAAGTGGTGGTAATGCGGCGGTGATTTTCCGGATACTCTCGTATCCATCAGTATCCGTCAGAGGATGGAATCTACTCCCTCATTGAAGTGGATAAATTTCTATTAATCCTTCTTCATCTTGATGAGACTCCTCCTCAACGGGTGTCTTTTTAGGAGCCTGGGCTTTGATGGCCCTTCGAACCCTTCTATTATGGTTCCTTTTTTGGGTTCGGGTCAGTGGTACAGTCCTTGAGCTTAATTTCGAACATGGGTGGTGGGACAGTTAATCCCTCAGTGGGACCCTGAATAATCATTACTTATTTTCCTTTAGCAGTAGCGGGGATAACAGGTTTGGTGGGTATCGTGACGGTAGTAGTTTTGGTCTTCTTGTAGGCAGGGAAGTCTTGAAGGCAGTTCATGTTGAATTATGCAAATGGTTCTTATGTTTATGGAGTGGCAATCTTCATCACTACAAATGGGGCTTTCCCGATGATGACCTCAAGATCTTAAAATCAGGCTCCAAATTTGATGGTAGGAGCGAGGTTACCGGCTTTGTGGCTTGTTGACAGGTTGTAGGAAAAGGTCAGCATTAGGTAGACCATTGAAACATGCTTGAAAATAGAAAGTTTCGGGGTTAGCTATATAGCCAAAACCTCATAAGTTTTTAGTGCAAGCACTGAAAGTAGAGGTTGATCTGTAGACCACGTGGGTCTTAACTTATGGGTATTTTAAAAAATTTTTTAAGAAAAATCAAGGGGTGGAAAATTTAATTAATATAAGAAAATTTTAAAGTGCTCACAGCACAACACGATTTGGTTTAATTTGCAGAATAGCATATCAAATTTGGAAGGGAGATGTGAAGTATTTTAGGACCCAGTGTGGGACCCATTTAGTGGCAGACAATGCCCAGGTGGAACTAGTCCACCGACACACCTATTGGGGGGTTGACTCTACATGAAAATTTAAAGAGTCCTTAATGGCCTCCTGAACCCCTCTATTCAAAGATGGTTGAACATATAGTCCTGAAGTCCAAGGAGTTAACCGTACTTTTCCAAGGTAGAAATGGGTAGAGTGTACCAACAGAAGAAGGGTAATTTGGTCCAAGAGGGGCATGGACACATTACCGATGTGTGAAGATAATATTTCTTAATTTTTATGGAGAGAAAAGCTTGTCCCCAACGGAGTCACCAAAAGCTGTCGACGGTATTTTTTTTAAATGAGTTGCCTGTAAGAAGCTGTCGGTCATTAGAATCAAAATCCCATCGCCTGCTTCGGAAGGACGTTTTAATTTACATATGTATTAAGTTTTAAAAAAATATGAAATCAAACTGACCCCATACTTTTCATAATTTAAATGAAAGAGCACTCTACCTCAAATCATGTATCTCTCCTGAAGGATAAACACAAGACTTGAGGATGAGACTCGATCAAATAAACTAAGGAATAAATGACATCCGTTTGGTCTGCAAAACCTTTGTATTTGCCGACAAGTTCCCCTATTTAATATAAAGAATTAAATNAATATGAAATTTAATAGTTGTTTTGAGTTCTCCAACCTTCATAAGTAATGTAATTAACCCAAGGGCTCTTTCTCCCTTTCAGTTGAATCCTCTTAACATCATCTTATCAGTTTTAAGCTCTTTGTCAGCGTTATCTCAGGTTGGTTTGTGGGGTTGCCCGTAAGAAACTGTCGGTCGTCGGAATCGAAATCCCGTCGCCCGCTTTGGAAAGACAATGAAGTATGAAATCAAACTGACCCCATAATTTTCATAGTTTAAAATGAAAGAGAACTGTACCTCAAATCCTATATCTATCCTGAAGGATAAGCACAAGACTTTAGGATGAGGCTCGATCAAATAAACTAAGGAAAGTATGACGTCCGTTTAATCTGCGAAACCTTTGTATTTGCCGACAAGTTCTCCTACTTAAAATAAAGGAGTAAATATGGTTTATATTAAGCTAGGTTCGGACATGCTTCCTATAAGGGCAAGCCCCTATAGTTNTGCCTGTAAGAAGCTGTCGGTCATTGGAATCGAAATCCCGTCGCCCGCTTCGGAAGGACGTTGAAGTATGAAATCAAACTGACCCATGGAATCGAAATCCCATCGCCCGCTTCGGAAGGACGTTGAAGTATGAAATCAAACTGACCCCATAGTTTTTATAATTTAAAATGAAAGAGCACTATACCTCAAATCCTATATCTATCCCGAAGGATAAACACAAGAGAAGGACGTTGAAGTATGAAATCAAATTGACCCCATATTTTTCATAGTTTAAAATGAAAGAGCTCTATACCTCAAATCATGTATCTATCCCGAAGGATAAACACAAGAATTGATGATGAGGCTCAATCAAAATAAACTAAGGAAAGTATGACGTCCGTTTGGTCTGCGAAATCTTTGTACTTGCCGATAAGTTCCTCTATTTAAAATAAAGGATTAAATGGGGTTTATATTAAGCTAGGTTCGGACATGCTTCCTATAAGGGCAAGCCCCTATAGTTNTCGATCCCCAGCGAGAGTCCCTACTTCTCGGCTTGATTAAAGATACACCTGCTAATTCCCCAGCAGAAACAAATCACACACACAACTCTACGCATACTTTCAAAGTCTGTTGACTTAGGAGTCTGTATTGGTTTTTTTTATCTCGTCGGTCAACACCAATACGTGTGGTATGCTTGCCCAGCACACCACACCTATTGGGGGTCCATTTGTTGACCTCATTTTTGGTTGAGGTTTAGTTTTTCTTCTTTAGTAGCCTAGGGTCTAGCCATAGGACTTTTCCTGTTGACTATTCCTAGAAAACTAGACTTGGAACCCTCACTATTAGAACTTCTACCCTCTTCTTTACTTAACCTGGAGTTCCACATATAGCTCCCAACCTCTATGTACTTAGTAGGTGGGGTCACTGTGGGGGAAACTCAGGATGTTCACCCCTAGGATTGCTGTACCTTAGGGTTGACCTTGGGAGTTAGTCTGGAGCTAAGGCAATCACTACACTCATCTGCACTCACAATCACTCACAACCCTGAGCTGAAATTTCTAACCTAGATTCTTGATCTTTTGGGATACTCATGTAGATGGTCCCCTAAATCTATTAGCCCTAGGGCTATGGTTTGGCTAAGACCACTATGTAGAGGACCCAAAATGGGGTTTCCTTTGGTCCATGGCTTATTGGTGATTATTGGTACCTCAACTCTACCAAAATATTCATCTTCGCCTTTTACCCCTAAAACACCCCCAAATTACCAAAATACCCCTCTTTAACCCAAAATCCCAAAAATTGCAAAAATTCCCAGAAAATTTTAATAAATCCCAATTTGATTTCTCTCAACTACCACATGACCTAATTTGGCCAATTTGACCATCTTTAGCAAAAACCCCCAAATTTGCCTTTAAGGACCCAAATTTCCCCAAATCCAACTCAAATGTCCATCAATTTGATCTTAATTGACCNGACTCGCCAAATATGCTTTTACAGTTTATAGTACCGTCTTTCGTCTACCTTTTCCTTACATGTTTCATGCTTGCAATTACTTACATAGACTTGCATGTTAACCATAATCAAAACCAAAATTAAAATCAACCAAGATAAAATTCACCGCCACAACATTCAAAATATAAAACAACTCAAGATTTAATCGCAAACATCACACAAAACCACAACTTCAACTAAATTAAGATGTCTCTATCGGATGATCGGGAATTCCTCGGAGGAGGTAACCTACAGTTGCTAACGAGGTTTTCTACGGTTTAAATGAAATTATGGAAATCATTAAGTTGGGTTTTATAAGTTCATTTAGACTAAGTGAATCCAATAGAAAATAGTGATACCGGAACGAGGGAACCGTAGGATCCTCCGGTGTCACTCTAATCAACTTTAATAAGCCCTCATAAAAATTTAAAGAACTTCAACCGTAGGGCCACCTGGTTTGATATTATAACATGACACACTAGATAACTCAAACTCATCGCAGCAGGAGCTTGGTACTAGCATGGTGGACAGCACGACCATCTTCAACAACAAAACCTGTCTTCCCCAGCTAAACCAATATTCCTTCCTTAGACTTAAACAACAAAGCCATAGGACTTCGAGGTTGCTTGCTTATGCATTAAATACTCACCTTATCTTTAGGCCTTTGTACAGCCCTACTATACAATATAAGCCCTAACTCGTCTTATCTTATCTTTAGGACTTTGCATAGCCCTGCTATACAATATAAGCCCTAACTCATCTTAGGATTCTGAGGTTGTTGTTTGTCAATCATCTTTAGGCCTTTGCATAGTCCTGCTATACAATATAAGCCCTAACTCGTCTTAGGATTCGCTAAACCAATCTTCCTTCCTTAGATATAAACAACAAAGCCATAGGACTTCAAGGTTGCTTGCTTATGCAACGTAAATCCTCACCTTATTAAAGCCATAAGACTTCGAGGTTGCTTGCTTATGCAACGTAAATCCTCACCTTATCTTTAGGCACATAGTCTTGCTATACAATATAAGCCCTAACTCGTCTTAGGATTCCGAGGTTGTTGCTTGTCATGACCTAAATCCTAATATCTTCCAGGCTATTTGTGTGATCATTTCACATGAATGTAAGCCCCAACTAATAAAATTTGTAGGATGAAACACTTAAAATATTTCTCCTTAAAACTGAAGCCAAACATTAGGATAGCTTGAGAAGTCACCGGAGTTCTCCTCTGGATCCATGACATCCCCTAGTCCTTCTTCCAGACTCTACAACAAAATGTTCCAAATTTGAACCAATCCCCTTTCACACCTCTACGTCCGATTTCTAATAAAATGTTCCAAATTTGAACCAATCCGCTTGCACACCTCTATGTCCGATTTCGTTGAAGAGTCTGGGGTTCTCCTCTGGATCCATGACATCCCCTAGTTCTTCCTCCTTTGGATTCTACAATAAAAATTCCAAATTTGAACCAATCCCCTTTCACACCTCTATGTCCGATTTCATTGAAGAGTCCTATCCTTTGAGTTCTCCTCTGGATCCATGACATCCCCTAGTTCTTCCTCCTTTGGATTCTACAATAAAATGTTTTGGATCCATGACATCCCCTAGTTCTTCTTCCTTTGGATTCTATAATAAAATGTTCCAAATTTGGGTTCTCCTCTGGATCCATGACATCCCTTAGTTCTTCCTCCTTTGGATTCTACAATAAAATGTTCCAAATTTGCTAGATCCATGACATCCCCTAGTTCTTCTTTCTTTGGATTCTACAATAAAATGTTCCAAATTTGAGAACCCATGACATCCCCTAGTTCTTCCTCCTTTGGACTCTACAACAAAATGTTCCAAATTTGAACCCGACATCCCCTAGTTCTTCCTCCTTTAGATTCTACAATAAAATGTTCCAAATTTGAACCAATCTCTTTCACACCTCTATGTCTGATTTCGTTGAAGAGTCCCACCCTTTGAAATTCCTTGAAGATAATTCAACCTCTACGTCCAATTTCGTTGAAGAGTCCTACCCTTTGAAATTCCTTGAAGATAATTTTTCCCACACCTCTACGTCCGATTTCGTTGAAGATTCCTACCCTTTGAAATTCCTTGAAGATAATATTTCTTGATTTTCTCTAGTCCTTCTTCCTTTGGATTCTACAATAAAATGTTCCAAATTTGAACCAATCCCCTTTCACCTTAGTTCTTCTTCCTTTGGATTCTACAATAAAATGTTCCAAATTTGAACCAATCCCCTTTCACCCTCCTCCTTTGGATTCTACAATAAAATGTTCTAAATTTGAACCAATCCCCTTTCACACCTCTATGTCCGATCTCATTGAAAAGTCCTACCCTTTGAAACTCCTTGAAGATAGTATTTCCTGATTTTTATCGAGAGTCTTCTTAGGTGTCGATTTCGTTGAAGAGTCCTACCCTTTGAAATTCCTTGAAGATATTTTTTCTTGATTTTTATCGAGAGGATTTCGTTAAAGAGCCCTACCCTTTGAAATTCCTTGAAGATAATATTCCTTGATTTTTATCGAGAGTATGTTGAAGAGTTCCACCCTTTGAAATTCCTTGAAGATAATATTTCTTGATTTTTATCGGGAGTCTTCTTAAGTGTACAAAATGTTCCAAATTTGAACCAATCCCCTTTCACACCTCTACGTCTGATCTCATTGAAAACCCTACTCTTTGAAATTCCTTGAAGATAATATTTCTTGATTTTTATCAAGAGTTTTCTTAGGTGGCTTTAGTCATTTAAGATGTAATTAACTATAGGGGCTTGCCCTTATAAGAAGCATGTCCAAACCCAGCTATTCTTTGAAGATAATATTTCCTGATTTTTATCGAGAGTCTTCTTAGGTGACTTTGGTCATTTAAAAGCGTTGAAGAGTCCTACCCTTTGAAATTCTTTGAAGATAATTTTTCTTGATTTTTATCGAGAGTCTTCTTAGGTGGCTTTGGTCATTTAAGAATATTTCATGATTTTTATCGAGAGTCTTCTTAGGTGACTTTGGTCATTTAAGATGTAATTAACTACTTTCTTGACTTTTATCGAGAGTCTTCTTAAGTGACTTTGGTCATTTAAGATGTAATTAACTATAGGCTAGATTTTTATCGAGAGTCTTCTTAGGTGACTTTGGTCATTTAAGATGTAATTAACTATAGGGGAATTTTTATCGAGAGTCTTCTTAGGTGACTTTGGTCATTTAAGATGTAATTAACTATAGGGGTACCCTTATATGAAGCATGTCCGAACCCAGCTTAATATAAACCCTATTTAATCTTTTATATTAAATACGAGTCTTCTTAAGTGACTTTGGTCATTTAGGATGTAATTAACTATAGGGGCTTTCCCTTATATTTCTTAGGTGACTTTGGTCATTTAAGATGTAATTAACTATATGGGCTTGCCCTTATAGGAAGCCGGTGACTTTGGTCATTTAAGATGTAATTAACTATAGGGGCTTGCCCTTATAGGAAGCATGTTCTATAGTGGCTTGCCCTTATAGGAAGCATGTCCAACCTTTGAAATTCCTTGAAGATAATATTTCTTGATTTTTATCGAGAGTCTTCTTAAGTGACTTGTCCTACTCTTTGAAATTCCTTGAAGATAATTTTTCTTGATTTTTATCGAGAGTCTTCTTAAGTGACTTTAGTCATTTAAGATGTAATTAACTATAGGGGCTTGCCCTTATAAGAAGCATGTCCAAACCCAGCTATTCTTTGAAGATAATATTTCCTGATTTTTATCGAGAGTCTTCTTAGGTGACTTTGGTCATTTAAAAGCGTTGAAGAGTCCTACCCTTTGAAATTCTTTGAAGATAATTTTTCTTGATTTTTATCGAGAGTCTTCTTAGGTGGCTTTGGTCATTTAAGAATATTTCATGATTTTTATCGAGAGTCTTCTTAGGTGACTTTGGTCATTTAAGATGTAATTAACTACTTTCTTGACTTTTATCGAGAGTCTTCTTAAGTGACTTTGGTCATTTAAGATGTAATTAACTATAGGCTAGATTTTTATCGAGAGTCTTCTTAGGTGACTTTGGTCATTTAAGATGTAATTAACTATAGGGGAATTTTTATCGAGAGTCTTCTTAGGTGACTTTGGTCATTTAAGATGTAATTAACTATAGGGGTACCCTTATATGAAGCATGTCCGAACCCAGCTTAATATAAACCCTATTTAATCTTTTATATTAAATACGAGTCTTCTTAAGTGACTTTGGTCATTTAGGATGTAATTAACTATAGGGGCTTTCCCTTATATTTCTTAGGTGACTTTGGTCATTTAAGATGTAATTAACTATATGGGCTTGCCCTTATAGGAAGCCGGTGACTTTGGTCATTTAAGATGTAATTAACTATAGGGGCTTGCCCTTATAGGAAGCATGTGCTTTGGTCATTTAAGATGTAATTAACTATAGGGGCTTGCCCTTATAGGAAGCATGTCCGAGGTGACTTTGGTAATTTAAGATGTAATTAACTATAGGGGCTTGCCCTTATAGGAAGCTTGTCCGAACCGTCGCAGACCAAATGGACGTCATACTTTCCTTAGTTTATTTGATCGAGCCTCATCCTCAATTCTTTTGTTTATCCTTCAGGATAGGTACAGGATTTGAGGTACGGTGCTCTTTCATTTTAAACTATGATAAATATGGGGTCAGTTTGATTTCATACTTCAACCTCCTTCCGAAGCGGGCGACGGGATTTCAATTCGGGTGACCGACAGCTTCTTACGGGCAACCCCACAACCAAACCATCCCTCTAAATAACGCCGACAAGGAGGTGTTGTACTTGGGCATAAAATTTTTGAAAAAGGCATGGAGGTATATTTTGCAAAAATCTAAGTTATATAAAAATTACCACCGCCTACTAATGTTAAAGGGGTGATAAGTTTTCTAAGACATGTTAGTTTTTAGAAGCGCTACATAAAAAAAATTTTAAAAATAACTAAGCCTCTATGCCAACTTTTAGAAAAGATATGAAATTTTATTTTAATGAGGAATGCATAAAAGCATTTGAATTATTAAAGAAAAAGTTAGTCACTACACCTATAATAGTACCACCTGACTGGGAAAAACCATTTAAAATAATGTGTGGTGCTAGTGATTATGTTATTAGAGCTGTATTAGGACAAAGGCACAATAAAGTTCTTAAAGTTCTATATTATGCTAGTAAGACTCTAAGTGATGCTCAAATTAATTATACCACACTTGAAAGAGAGTTATTAGCTATTTTTTATGCCTTTGATAAATTTAGACCTTATTTAATTGGAATAAAATGTGTAGTGCATCCGGATCATTCTGCTATTAAATACTTATTGCAAAAGAAGGATGCTAAACCAAGATTAATTAGACTAAATGTATAGTGCATACAGATTCATTCTGCTGTTGAATACTTAATACAAAAGAAGGATGCTAAACCACGATTAATTAGATGGATACTTCTATTGCAAGAGTTTGATTTTACTGTGATTGATAGAAAGGGAGTTTAGAATAGAAATATAAATATTAACTAATTTTGCAAATGAAATTTTAGAGAATTTCCCTGATGAACAATTATATAGTATCGATGAAATGAATGTATCGTGGTATGGTGATATAGTGAATTATATTGTAAGTGATATTCTACCACCTGATATAAAAAATTTGCAATTAAAAAAGTTTATATATAATTCAAAAGACTATGTTTGGGATGACTCTTATTTACATAAACAATGTAAAGTTCTAATTATTAGAAGATGTGTGCCTTATGAAGAAACTCAACAAATAATTAAAAGATGTCATGATTCTGAATTTGGAGGACATTTCGGAACAAATAGAACTACATATAAAATTTTACAAGCTAGAGTTTATTAGCTTATGATTTTTAATAATGCTAATGAATATAATGCGATAGATGTCAACATGTAGGAAATATTTCTAGAAGAAATGAAATACCTCTAAATCACACATTAGAAGTTAAAATTCTTGATGTGTGGGGATTAGATTTTATGGGACCATTTATGCCTTCATTTAGAAACCTATATATATTACTTGTTTTTTATTATATATCCAAATGGATTGCAGTTTTTGTTGTACCTAGATGTGATGCTTGGAGTGTTTCTAAATTTTTAATTAAAAATATTCTTACAAGATAAGAAATACCAAGAGTAATTATTACTGATGGAGGATCTCATTTTAAGAATAAGAGAATCAAAAAATTAATTAAGAAATATGATATTATGCATAGATTTTAAATTGTTTATCATCCTCAGACTAGTTGTCTAACAAAAATATCAAATTATGAAATTAAACGCATTTTAGAAAAGGCTATAAATCCTTATAAATTGGATTGGTCTGCTAGACTTGACACAACATTATGAGCATATAGAACTGCTTATAAGACTTTTATAGGAATGTCCCCACACAGATTGATATTTGGAAAAACATGCCACTTACATTTAGAATTAGAGCATAAAGCATTTTGGGCTATCAAGGAATTTAATTTTAATCTAAAAAATGCTGGTGAGAAAAGATTATTGCAACTCAATAAACTTAAGTAGATTATAAATGAAGCATATGATAATGCCAAAATCTATAAAGAGAAAATGAAAATATGGCATGAACGAAAAATTATTAAGAAGAAATTTGAACCTTGACAAGAGTTCTATTATATAATACAATATTGAGATTGTTCCCAAGAAAACTGAAATCCAGATGGTTAGGGTCATTTAAGGTAATTAAAGTCTATCATTATGGAACTGTTGTGATTAAAGATCCTAACCCTAGAAAGATATTTAAAGTTAATGGGAATCATTTGAAAAATTATTATGAAGGGTACGTACCTCAATTTAAAGAAGTTTTAATGTTAAGTCAACCCAACTAAAAAAATAATATGTCGGGCTGACGACATTAAACCAAGCGCTTTTTGGGAGGCAACCCATACTTATATATTTATGTATTACTATTTATTTTATTAAGTGTCTTATATATTAGTTGATACTAATCCTACACAATTGCATTTATTATAAATTAAGTCAAATATTAGTATTGGAAGAAAAGTTGGAATTTAATTGAACAAGAAATGAAAATCGCAAAAATTTGTCCATTGGTGCCGACGGCGCCCAAGAAAGCAGATCTCAGCGCCGGCAACACCCATCAAGAGCGCCGGCGGAGTCGAGTGCGGTTGGACGATTTCTGAGACTTTTGGCAGACTTTGGCAGGATTTTTATCCATAATAACTGTTAGGAGGTGTTTTTAAAGTCCTAAAAACTTCCTAGGATGCCTAGAAACTTTCTATTTTCGGATTCCATGGCATCAAATTCCAGAAATACTTCAAGGTATGGAGTTTTCAATAGAAGAAAGTTTATTAATTTTGACGTGCAGAGATTATACGATAAATTTATTGTGAAGAAGAGATTGATCAAGAAAAGAGGATTTGTTAATCATAGGTTGATCAATCCAAGTGCTCTAGTTGACAAGATCATTATGTAAAGGCAATGGGAAGTTTTGTGTACAGTACCTTTGCAATTGTTTTACCTATAATGAAGGAATTCTAAGCAAATTTACGTAGAATTACCCAAAGAGTTGTCTTCGTATGAGGTAAGGTTGTGCCATTTAGAGTCCGTTTGGGGCAGCTGCAACTTATCGATAAGCAACTTATCCGGATAAGTTGTCTGTCTGTTTGGTTTGTGCATTTAGAGAATAGCTGATTCTGGAAAAATGATTAATCTGCCCCTATTCTGGATAAGTGCAGTTGTTTGGTTTGTGCGTTTTGCAAACAACTTATTTGCAGATTTTCTTTGTTAAATAAAAAATCTATGACGTAGAGGTTGTACTTTTCTTAGCAAAATGATAATGTATACGTATTAGATATTTTTGATAGAAAGATGCGAACGACGTTTAGAAAAATGCCCTCATAACGTTTTTTTCCAAATAGTCGGTGGCGTTTTCAAAACGCCGCCGCTGTAAATAAGCTCTCCCAAACGCACCATTACTCCTGCGAGGATTAATAAATTGTATATGATAGAAAATGTTCCATTCTACAATTATGCAAATTTCATTCCTATGCTAGATTTGATGTAACATATTTATAATTTTCTGACGGATGAAAGTGATATTTGGGAGGTGTTAGATGAAGGATATATTAGTTTTCCTGCTTCATCACTTAATCCAATTTCAAAGCAATGACATTTCTTTATTTATGCAAAATTACTCCCTACTATGAAGATCAGAAGAGTCACCAAAGAGAGTGTTATTTTAAACTACTGTATTCAAATGGAAAAACATATTGATATAGGTTCAATTATATTTAAATCTGTGATAGGAATCATTATGAATGGGCCAATTTTTGGACTTGGGCATCCTTCTACAATTTTTCTAACTTGTCGTCAATCCCAAAGTTGGGAAAAAGTTTTACTATCATGGGAGCCCATGATCCCTATTGATGATCACTACGTTGGTAATGGAAATGAAGCACTAAATGTTATTATAGATCCTTCTTCACATGCTTCATCTCCATTAATGCCACCCACAGTTGGAAGTTTGCTTGCTTTGGAGAAGAAATTGAAGAAAATTGAAAGTGAACTTCAGAGTATTATGAATGCAGTGGGAGATCTCAAGTACCTTTTTGATCACCTAGATTGGAGAATGAAAGAGAATTTTGATAACACTGGAACTTTTGAAGCAGGATTAGTTCGGATGTTTAAAGAAAAGGGGTGGATCCAAGAAAATTTGACAGATCAATTTCCGTACCGATCCTTCTAGAGCCTATATGTTCATTACCAGTTTATGGGAGATATTAGAGGTGGTGATAATACTAAAGATGAGGTTGAATGATTAAAGATTGTTAATTCTCTACTTGTTTAAAAATATTGTAATTGTGTGGATTTGATTAAGTTGATTTGGTTTATTCTGAACTTTGATTATGTGTATAGTTTTATGTCAGCGTTTAGTGTTGTGGCTTGATTTCGACGTTGATTTATAATTTGTTTACTTCATATGTGTGAATTTGTGATTTGTGAAATGTGTTTGTAAAATGTGTATTTTCATATATAAAAATTAGTTTGTTATTATTTGTGAAAATGACTGTTTGTGAAATGTGTATTTATGAATTTAGATAAAATTTGTGTTTAGAAATACTAAAAACTTTGGAGAAAATTGAAAGGAAAATGAAAATTTAAAAAATCAAAATAGTTAATTTCGATCCTTCAGTGCCGATGACGCTGACATTGGCACCGATGGCACCTTCAACCCGAGAGCGGCGCATTAAGCCTTTAATTCGTGATTTTCACCTTAAACCTCCATTTTTACCCCTTAAGTCACCTTCAACCTTCAGTATTGCACCTAGGGCTTGATTTTGGGCGGATTTGAGGCAATTTAGAGGCAAAGGAACTTCAGATTTCATCTTCTCTATGTAAGAGCTACACTTTAAAGTAAAAATTTTTTATTTTCACCAAAGATTTTTCTCACATTGACTAGATCAGTAATTTTGAAATTTTTTGGAAGATTTTGAGAAAATGCATTGGTGAAAAACTCTTACTTAGTGGATTTGAGTTTAAAGTGGTTTACTTTTTTTATTTTCAGAATTTTGGGATTTATTCGGAATTTTTTTCAATTTTTTCTAGATTTCCTATGGCACCTAGATTAAGCAAATGGAAAATAGAATATGACGAGCAAAGATTTATTAGCTTTAGAGCCAGTGCTCGATTTCATAGTTTTTAAGAAAATAAAAAAGTGATTCAGGACCAAGGTTTTTAAAATCCGGGAGGAGAAGTTGAACTTATCGCTTGGCAATGGGAAAACTTCAGCTATTTTACTATGGATGTGATAATTGGGATTATGATGGAATTTTATGCCAACCTTCCTGAGGATTCTGATGATTTTATTTTTTTTTTTAGGAAAAAGGATGGAGTTTATTCCAGGAAAAATTAATTAGTTTTATCAATTAGAAGATGTTTATAGATGTCAGTATCATTTGTTTTCTGCTACAGATCAAGCCTTAGATGAAGTTATTTCTTTTCTAACTAGTGAGAAAGGGTCTTGGAAAATAAAAAATTGAGTTAAAGTTAACTTTCATCTTTTTATATTAAATGTAGTGTCTAAGGCTTGGCATTATTTTATTTTTGGAAGGATGATTCCAACAAACCATCATAAAGAAGTAACCAACGATAGAGTCATCCTTAACTATTGTATTCAGCAAGTGATGGATATAAATGTAAGCTCTATCATTTATATGAACATTCGATCTATTGCTCTGGGAGAGACCACTAGTAAATTGGCAGACCCTGCACTCATTTACACATTTTGTGAGCATGCAGGAGTTGATTTCAGACCTGATGAGGAGAAGATTGAGCCTCAGAGAATGATTGGGCTTGCCAACATTAAGACTTATGAGTCCCATGTTGATTGGAGATATGGAAGACAGGCCAGGGATATTCCTTTGTCGGCGTTATTTCGAGGATTGGTTTGTTTGTGGGGTTGCCCGTAAGAAGCTGTCGGTCGTCGGAATCAAAATCCCGTCGCCCGCTTCGGAAGGACGTTGAAGTGTGAAATCAAACTAACCCCATAAATTTCATAGTTTAAAATGAAAGAGCTCTGTAACTCAAATCCTGTGTCTATCCCAAAGGATAAACACAAGACTTGAGGATGAGGCTCGATCAAATAAACTAAGGANCGCAAAATATTGGATCTGAAGGTTTAGTACCTTACAATTCGGAATTAGAATGTACTATTAGAAAAATTCAAAAATAACAGAAAGAAATTAAAAATTTTAACAAAATGGCGAATAACTTAGATAATTATACTAATCCAACATCAGATAAACTTCACTTAACTATTCAAAATTTTGATGTTGTTACTAATTCATTTGAGCTTAAACCTGATATTATCCAAATGATAGAAAATAATCAGTATAGAGGAACACCTACTGACGATCCTAACTTACATCTTGCTAGTTTTCTTGAAATTTGTGCTACTTTTAAATATGACGGAGTACTTAGATTCTTGGATTAAATTAAGGGATAAAGCTAAAGCTTGATTAAATTAATTAGAACCTAGATCTATCAGAACTTGCGGAGAACTATCACAAAAATTCTTGGCTAAATATTTTTGTCGACATTATTTCGGGGATGGTTGGTTTGTGGGGTTGCCCATAAGAAGCTGTCGGTTGCTGGAATCGAAATCCCGTCGCCCGCTTCGGAAGGACGTTGAAGTATGAAATCAAACTGACCCCATGGAATCGAAATCCCATCGCCCGCTTCGGAAGGACGTTGAAGTATGAAATCAAACTGACCCCATAGTTTCATAGTTTAAAATGAAAGAGCATTGTACCTCAAATCTTTTTTTCATAGTTTAAAATGAAAGAGCACTGTACCTCAAATCCTGTATCTATCCCAAAGGATAAATTTTTGTAGTTTAAAATGAAAGAGCACTGTACCTCAAATCATGTATCTATCCCGAAGGATAAACACAAATTGAGGATGAGGCTCGATAAAAATAAACTAAGGAAAGTATGACGTCCGTTTGGTTTGCGAAACCTTTGTATGTTCCGACAAGTTCCCCTATTTAATATAAAGGATTAAATAGGGTTTATATTATGCTGGGTTCGGACATGCTTCCTNCGCAGGGAGGAAACCAACTGCCACTCCAGAGCTCCTACTACTCCCTCACCTGAGGGCTAAAAATCTCGTATTAGTTTTCAATCAATTGACCCAAATTGAGGATTTTAATCTGACATCTTAAAATCTCCAATTCTGCATCCAACAAAGTATATTTCCCTATTTATTTGCACTCAATCCCATTAATGACATCCTCTCCAATGGAATCAAATGTGATTCTCCTCATGTTGTAGAAATCATAGTCCTTTTGAAACATATGTTTCTCAACACATTTTAACATTTCAATTGTCCGAATCAAAATGTAAATGAAAATCGGAGTTTAAATTATCACAAATTATTGACATTTAAAATCATATAAAAAAAATAAATTCTTCAAAAAACCATATATTAAAGTAGGGAGAATGATAAAGAAAACTACTTAGAATTCATGAGAAGGATACGACAAAACATAGATTTCATATATAAACTCAAGTTTTCATAACAAAGAAATAAAAGAACAAAACTTATCTCACAATCCTTCCCAAGTAAATACCTAGAAATTCTCTTTAAGCATTTTCCCTCTTTACAAGAACTCTCAATTCTCTCTTAGAAGTGTAATGAAAAAGAAATCTCTCACCTTCCCTCTCCTCATACAATCCTTGAAGAAACTCTCCAAGCCCTTGACTTTCTCTCTCTCTCTCTCTCTTACGCCGCTCTCTCTCTCTTCAGTCCCTCTTTCATGCACTTCCTCAAGCCCTAGACTTCCCTCTCTTTTATTAGAGGTTGCCTCTTTCCAAAAAGAATTCAAAACTCCCTCCAAAATTCTATCCAAAAGCCAACCCTTTTAAATTCAAAAGACATGTATATTGATCTAAGAGACATATACCTTCATAAAAGCACCTTCCAAAGTGTCTAGTTGCATTGAATCACTACATGGGGCATTTAAAACAAGTGTCCATTTTGAAATTCGTGCAAAATTTGTCCTGAATCGCTTTAATTCGCAAAAAGTCATCTTTGGTGCTTCAGACACCAACTTGCTTAAGACCCCATTCTTCTGGGTTTCGGCACTTCTGGAGCCAAATATGACACTTCTTGCGCTAGCTCTCTATCAAATGGCACTTCAGGCACCAATTCTGGTGCTTCAGGCGCCAGAATCCCAAAATTCAGTGTTTTATCTCCAAATTTCATCATTTTTGCTAATTTTATTCCAAATGCCTAAAATTGATATACCTACAACAAAAACATGAAATTACCCTTATTTAAAGTGCAATATTATCAAATATAAGCATAAAATGTATACTTAAAACAACATATTATTTTGGTGTATCAAAATTACCCAAACTTAAATGTTACTTGTCCTCAAGCGACACTTTTACTACATAATCACATATGACATAGGATAGAGATTAACTTATAACTTCTATACTTTAGTTTAAATAAATAAAATATCAAAATTTAAGAAAAATCTTTAGTAACTTAGATTCAAATTCTAAGTCTAAGAGTACTTAGTAATCAAATTTAAGATTTTTGAATCTCTATTCTTTTCAAGAAGAATTGTAATTTGCCATATCAAGGATATTTAGAACATTCATATGAAAAAGAAATTCATGAAAACTTTACTATTAATGCTACTAATATTCCATTATAAGTTTTGAAAATGTAATAAAGTCTTTTCCTTACGTTGATTCAAGTGAAGCTAATTTTTTATTAGGTATCTCCTCAAGCTTCTCCTCACTCATTTTTCTTTTCTTTTATTTTTCTCTTTTTCTTCTCCTCTTTCTTTTCTTTTTTTTATTTTATTCAGGATATTTTCAATCCTTTCTTTTCTTTCTTTTTCAATGAGGATTACTATATTTGGATAGCCTTTAATAATTTTAAACTTCAATATCATTTTCTTAAAGTCAAAACTGTTTACCTTTCTTCACTTTATAAATTTATAATAGTTTATGATTTTTCAAAAATTTTCATTTTTTTCTTCTTACATGAAACCCTAAAATTCTTAATACTTCAAAAATACAATCTCTTTTACTTTAAATAAAAAATATAATCTTATCTTATCATACCAAGCATCTTTAACTTAAAAATTGACCTTCATTATTAAAAACTTTTACCTAAATTTACCAAAATATTTACAAACATAAGTATATTCATTTAAAGTTAAATCTTAATATCTCAGATCATGTTAAATTAATTTTAAAAAAATAGTTATGAGGACAAATAAAATTTAGTTTACTTCCTTTTAAAAGAACATTTTATTTCCCCTAAACTTAAATTTTTAAGTAATTTAAAATGTGTTAGTACAAAATTTAGTAGGTGAAAGAAAATAATAAATGCATAAAGATAAAAACTAACCTGTAGAGGATTTCTGAGAATGAAACTGGGCTCTGGCATACTGCAGGTACTAACTTTAAAAATGCATATAGGCTTTAAAACATTAAATGAAACATAATATATTTTAAAGGATTTGCTGAAAATTAAAAATAAAAATAAAAACTAAAAAATATTAAAAATGCAGAAAAAGTAAAAATCTGTAATTACTATTTCCAATTAAGTCCACAGCACATCATTAAAATGAAAGTTCTTACTACAATAGTATTAAAATGACAACAAATAATAACCAATAAAAATAATAAACAAATAAACAAACAAACTAAACTTCTAAGATTCAATATTCATCACCTTCCTCATCATCATCATCATCATCATCATCTTCTTCTTTGTCTTCATCATGATGATTTGGAGCATAATGTCATGGACAAAAAGTCCCACATCGGCTAGGTGTAGGGCCGAAAAACAGTATTTAAGTCCTGGGCTGCCCACCACCCCTAAGAGCTCTTTTGGGAGGTGACAAGTGGTATCAGAGCAGGTTACTGTCTGTCAGGTGTGTGGACTCTCCATGGTCTAGTAGGACCCTCACTGGAGCTGATCCGTGATGAGGGCGTCACGTGATTGGATGGAGGAGAATGTCACAGACAAAAAGTCTCACATCGGCTAGGTGTAGGGCCAAAAAGCAGTATTTAAGTCCTGGGCTGCCCACCACACCTAAGAGCTCTTTTGGGAGGTGACAATAAGGAGTGAAGCTAGGGCAAATTAGAAATTTCATATTATACTCACTGCTAAGATATCTAACCACAGCCTCCTGATAAGCTATATCATGCTGAACTCTCCTCTGCTTATATTCATCATGGTAAGCATTCCTTGCTTCAATTCCTCCAATCCTATTCTTCATATTCACAATATTCATTTATTGAATAATGAGCTACTCCATAATATTTTCAAGTGAAGCTGAGTGAGAAGTAGATGCCCCTGCAGCTGATGTAGAGGGTCTATCACTACCTCCACTCATGGACTCAACAAATGATTCAACTCTTTGAACCGTATGCTTCCCAATAGGATTTTGTGGCTGCAACTTTTTCTCATTTCTATGGGACTCTACTCCTGATTGCTCACATAAAGTGAAAATCTGGGTAGGGTAACCCAAACCACTAGCTGTAGCACCATTAGCTATATTCCGAGCATGATGAACTATAAGAGCACCAGAATGCAGAAGTTTAGCACAAATCTATCTTTTATTACTTCGCTCAGATGATTTGTTGGCAGTAATTTAGCAGAGATAAAGTGGTGTCATAACTTTTAATGAATATTCACCATGGAAGCGGAGAAGTTAACTTTCTGATTATTTTTAATCTTCCATTTTCCTCTTTCATCAGTTAGAAAGGCAATCAATTCATTCAGTGATGAATCAGTCATCACGAATGCAACGTATTCACAATGAAATGCATTTCTTAATCCATAAAATGCATTGATTCTTTCTCTAGAAAACTCAACTTGCTTACCTCTCACCAGGATGTAATTGTCAGTGGTGAATCACAAGTTGGCATAAAACTCACAAATCATAGGCAAAATTTCTACTGCAGTGAAGTAACGAAACCTCTCCTAAATTCTGGCGATGATCAAACTCTCGATCTCATCACCCGGGTTAGCAAATGCCCGTTCTTGAATCAGCTTTCTTAATTCCATTTGAGTTTTATAACAATGTTGGGCTTTAAAATTGATAAATTTCCTCAAGTCAAAATCTCATGTTGGCTTCCCTCTCTTTACTCGTGGAGTCATCATAATTTCTTTGAAAATCCAAATAAAATCTAAACAAATCACAAAATCACAAATCTAACTTCCCTAAATAAAATTATTTGGTAAGAAAAGAAAGTTTTCACCATTGGTTTTCTTCAAGATTTTCCATCAAAACTCCCAATTTTTGGATCTTCCATAATGTAGGAAAAATCCATGGTGAAAATAAAAAATTTCTAGGCTAAAGTGAAGCTCTTACCAAGAGAAGATGAAATCTAAGTGGCCCTCGAAATCTTCTTTAGCACACACAATGTGAAGCCCTAAGTCACGGTTTAGAGGTAGGAGAAGACCCAAGCAATAAAAATGGAGCTTTATTGGGCGAGTTTGTGGTTTTTAGGCAATTTGGCATTTTAGAAATTTGGCACTTCAGGCCTCAATTCTGGTGCATCTAGCGCCAACTCTCTGTCAACTTGCGCATCAGGCGCCAAAGCCTTAATTTTTCCAGATTTCATTTTCTGAAGAAATCTGCTACGTACCACTTTATGTCAACCTCTAATTAAGTCAAATAAACATTTATACTCATAATTAAACGCTAATATAACACCAAATTTTCACAAAAAACACAAAACTCACTTATATATATATATATAATTCCCGCTATTACAAACTAAGAATTTTTCAAGCCAGCAAACATCTAATTCAGTGTCCAAAGTATACCAAATATCCTAACACTAAATTCTAAAACATCAAAATACTAAACATAAACATAAATAGAGTTCATCAACAAAAGTAAATGCAATCCAACTCAACAAAATAACTAAAACAAGCAGTACTAGATAAAACATTTCATGCATAAAGTAAGTTCAAACAACTTCTTCCCTCTTGTCCTTCTGGATATCTCCTATGGATTGGTAGTGTACATATAATTTGTGGAAGGGTCGATAAGTAAATTCATATGTTGAATCTTTCTCAATTCAAGCATGTTTCTTGAACATATGTACCAAACCATCTCTAATAAGTCCATTATGTTCAAAATATTCCTTCAGCCTCCAATCTAGATGATCCAACATTTTAGAAACATTCCCAATTGCATGCATAAGGTTTTGTACATCCTTTTCTATCTTCCTAATCTTTTCAAAAGTACATTTGAACTGAAATAAGGTTGAATAATTGATGAATTTTGCGATGCTTGATCCATCAAAACATTCATATCATTCTTATCTCCCATTCCAATACAGTTGTAATAGACTTCTGGGTCCATCAGCTTCCAAGGAAGATGCACTTTCTCCCAACTCTCATAAGGTACTTGTGATTGACTACATAGTAGGAAAATTGTGGATGAATGTCCCGGCCCAGTTGCAGATCCATTGACAATCAAACCCAAAATCGATTTCAGAATTATTGCACAAATATCAACAAGTTCTTCAATTTGAATACAGTAATTGAGAATAACACTCTCTTTAGTTACCTTACTGATTTTCGAAGTGGGAAGTAATTTCGATGCAATAAAGAAATGCCACACCTTAGATGAAGGATTTAACAATGGAGTAAAAAATCTTACATTTCCCTCATCTCTGGCCTCCCAATTTGCATCTTCATCTACAAGGTATTGATAAAGTTCATTCATACTATTTCTTGTAGGGGTAAAATTTGCATAATGGCAAATAGGAACACTTTTGATCATAAACATCTTGTTTATTCTTAAAGCAGACAACTGCACAAACATAGACAATTCCTTAGTTGATTCCATGTAAATTTGCATAAAACTCTTTCATCACAGAGACAACTACGGCGACAGCGATGTAGCAAAGAACTTCCCAGCGTCTCTGCGCAATAATCTCTTCCACTCGAGTATTCGGTGTGTTGAATCCTCGATTCACAAATCTCCTTTCCTTGATTAGCCTCTTATTCACAAGAACTCGATCATGTAACTGCTGCGCATCAAATCTGACAAACTTTCTCTGGTTGAAAATTCCAAATCTCACAGAATTTTTAGAGTGGGAATCCATAAGAATTGAAAACTAGTAACTCTTCCCTTGTCCCCCCCCCCCTAAAATGGACTTTGGTATCGGTTTTGGAGAGTTATAAGGAGAAGAACACGTCAAAAACCGCTAAAAACTGCCTTTTTAACATTTTAAGTCATTTTCTTCACCGCGCCACTTCAGGTGCCAGCTCTCTGGAATGTGGCGCTTCAAGCACCAATTTGGTACCAGTTCCAAAAAATTCCTCATTTCGTTTTCAATCCAATAAATTCTCAATTGTTCCTTAAAATTAAGTAAATAAAAATGTTTCTAATTACTTTCTTAATGTCAAATTTCTAAATGCACGGAATATATAATAGTACAAATATAAATATATCTTAAATATTCCAAACAAAAACATAAAAGCAAAATAAACAATGATAAATATGAGTTGCCTCCCACAAAGCACTTGGTTTAATGTCGTCAGCCCGACATTCTCAGTTTTTTTTTCTGGGTGACCCAACATTACTGTCTCTTTAAAAATTGACATTTTTCCATCAAAATATAGTTTCAATCTATGCCCATTCACTTTAAATATCCTTCCAGTCTTGGGATCTTCAATATTAATAGCTCCATAGGGATATAATTTTACAACTTTGAATGACCCTTTCCACCTAGACTTCAGTTTTCCAGGAAATAATTTCAATCGTGTATTATATAAAAAACTTCCTTTCCAGACTCAAATTCTTTTTTTATTATCTTTTGATCATGCCATTTTTTTATTCTGTCCTTATAAATCCTAGCATTATCGTAAGATTCATTCCTAATTTCTTGAAGCTCATTTAATTGCAATAATCATTTCTCACTAGCATCTTTTAAATTGAAATTGAATTCCTTAATAGCCCAATAAGTTTTATGCTCCAATTCTAGTAGTAAGTGACAAGTCTTCCCGAAAATTAATCTTTAAGGATAGATTCCTATAGGTGTCTTATAAGCTGTCTTGTATGCCCATAATGTAGTATCTAATCTAGCAGACAAATCCATTTTATAAGGATTCACACTTTTTTCTAAAATTCTTTTAATTTCATGGTTAGATGCTTCTGCCAAACCACTATTATGGGGATGATAACT
Source organism: Phalaenopsis hybrid cultivar (assembly GCA_002079205.1). Taxonomy (NCBI): domain Eukaryota; kingdom Viridiplantae; phylum Streptophyta; class Magnoliopsida; order Asparagales; family Orchidaceae; genus Phalaenopsis; species Phalaenopsis hybrid cultivar. Next base: position 113,585 of record JXCR01143529.1, read on the forward strand.
GATACGTCTAAAAATTATCTACTTTTTTTTGGGAAAAGAGCAAACTCATGGCTCCTTACATGTTACCAAAGCAAAAAGGAGTACAACTTAAAAATTATCTACTTATATATATATATATATANTACATTTTAAATTAAGGTATTTTGCATATTCTTGGTTACAGGTGCAAGAAATGAACTTTTGGAGAAAATAAAGCAAAAATGGTGTAAGTTAGATTAAAAACGAGCAAGAAAGAAAATTCTGACTTGACACATTTTGATATGTCTTTCTATACTTAATATAATTTACATTTCTCACATATTTTTGAATGAAATTATATTTTAAAGAAAGGTTGTTTTTATGCTTAGTTTTTAGCTATATCTTTTAGGAGCAAAACACAATTGAAACGGGGCAAAATGGAGCCAAACGGAGCAAAATAGTGGAGCTACTATAGGGTGGCGTATGATGTGCCAAACCAGTGCATGATGTACCAAAATCTAGAGAACTAGCGTCTGATGCGCTAGAGATGAATTTTTGCCGATTAAGGCGGTTCAGGATGAATTTTGGGCAAATTTTCAAAGGGGCACTTGTTCTAAACACTCCTTGGAGTGATTCAATGCATCTAGACACTTTGAAAGGTTTTTTTATGAAGAGATATGTCTCTTGAAACAACTGACATGTTTTTTAATTCAAAAGAGTTGACTTTTGGATAGAAATTTAGGGAGAATTTTGAATTCTTTTTGGAGGGAGGCAGTCATTTGTAAAAGAGAGGGAAGTCTAGGGCTTGAAGAGGAGTTTTTGGGGGCGTGAGTTGGTGGTGTGTGTGTGTGTGTGGCGTGAGAGTGAGTGGAAGGGCTTGGAGATTTTCTTCAAGGACTGTAAGAGGAAAGGGAAGGTGAGAGATTTCTTCTTCATTACACTTTTAAGAGAGAATTGAGAGTGCTTGTAAAGAGGTGAGAGATTTCTTCTTCATTACACTTCTAAGAGAGAATTGAGAGTGCTTGTAAAGAGAGGAAAGCTTTGGAGTGAACATCTAGGGATTTTCTTGAGAATGATTGTGAGATAAGTTGTGTCTTTTATTTCTTTTCTTTTGTAAACTTATTTTTATTAATAAAAATTGTGTTTTGTTGTATCATTCTCATGAATTCTAAGTAGTCTTCTTTATCCTTTTCCCGACTTTGAGATATTGTTTTGTGAAGAATTGATTTTGTTTCATACGATTTTAAATGTAAATATTTTGTGATGATTTGAACTTCGATCTTCATTTACATTTTAATTTGGCCAATTGAATTGTTAAAATGTATTGAGAAATATATGTTCCGAAAGGGTTATGATTTTTACAACATGGGGAGAATCACATTTGATTTCATGGGAGAGTAATTCATCAATGGAGTTGGGTGCAAATAAATAGAGAAATTTAATTTGTTGGATGATCAATTGGATATTTTAAGGTGACATATTAAAATCCCTAATTTGGTCTAGTTGATTGGAAACTAATGCAAGATTGTTAGCCCATAGGTGAGGGAGTATGGGAGCTCTAGAGTGGCAGCCAATATCCTCCCAGCCTAACCATATAATTAGGGACCAAACTCTGGATTAGTCAATGTTCCTTATGCACTTGGAAGAGGGTAAGGAATAGGATTGCTCCTATTTGGTACAAAACAATATATATATGTATATATATATTCAAATGATTTTAATTTCTTCACAATCCATGTACTCATTGTAAAGAGAAATGGTGCTTTCTTAAATTTAAACTCTTCGTCACAAAACTTTGTTTATTCTTAGTAAATTTAACTTTGAAGTATAGAAATTAGTTTAGTAAACTTTGTTTTGTTAGTTACATTTCTGGTAGTATTCATTAAACCCATTTTAAATTGTCTTTCTTACTTTAATTTTTATAGTTTGAATATTGTGATTTATGTCATTATCATAAGAATTTTCATCTTCCAAACTAAGACTTTATAGTAGTAGACTAGAATTAGCCTAAGGGGTTTCTTACTGCGCTTCTCTGTGGGATCGATACTGGGGTTTTTAAAAAAATTCCTATACTACTTGAAGCGATACGTGCACTTGGGTAGAGATCCTAGTGTATGAACTATTTTATATATTTTATATAACATTTCTATTTTTTACATAAATACTTAATATAAATTATGTCAAGATTTTGGCCATATTTTTTAAAACTAAATTACTGCATAATTTCATGATGGGTCAATTTTTTAGCACTATTACCGGGGATTTAAATTGATATAAAGCACACAGAAAAACAACACACACTAGGGGCGCATCAAGAATTTGGCGTTGTTGCCGGGAAAGCTTCGGTAAGAACATTAGGAGAATTTTAGTTAAACCTGTAAGGCATACATTTGGAATTTATAATATTATTATACAATGTGTTTATTTTAAAGAAAATCCAAAATACCAAAAATATTTTTAATATTTATCCTATTAGTTAAGTCTTTAGATTGTATGTGTAGTTCAGGAGCTGCACACCTTGAATTTTACCAGTCAAATTTAGAGAGAACTTATCGGAGAGATTTGAAAAGACTCCATGAATTTAATATAGAAATGGCGGATCAATGATATAATGAATATTCAGATTTGGATTTTAATGCTAGTAGCTTTGAAAGAGTAAACCCTAAGAGAGTGACAAATTTTCAAGAAGATATGCTTATAATTTTAATTTCTCAGGTTGCAGATATTGAGAGGAAGTTAGATTATTACATAAAAAGTTATCCTCAAGGACCCCCAATTATTGATGAAAATTCATTTGGACAAAGAATTGAAAATGGCCATAAGATACATAATTCTTATTCTGATTATTACAATTCAGGTGGGAAAATAATTTGAACTTTAACAGGAATAATAATTTTGGAGGAGAAGATCAATTTTGGGAAAATAATCAATTTAATCGGACATGTATTTGGAATAATCATGGCTATTTTAATGATGAACTATCTTTTCCTCACAATTTTAACTTCAACCTACAGAATGAAGAGAAGGATTTATTGGAAGAGGTTGTTATTTAAATGGAGAGTGAGCTAGAGTTTCAAGGGACCGCAATAGGGAATATGGAAAACCAACTGAGGCAAATTATTAACTCAATTAATAATCCTCCTCAATTTAACTCCAACCCGCAGGATGAGGATAAGAAATTAATGTTAGAAGAGGCTGTGATTTAAATGACGAGACAGTTAGAAAATCAGGAGGTCGCAATAAGGAATATAGAAAACCAACTGTGGCAGATTATTAATACAACTAACAATTATCCCCCAGAGATTTTACCTAGTGACCCTGAGACAGATGAATGATGAGCAATTAAAAATTATCAAACTAATATTTAGAAGAGAACTTAAGGATATGTTTCAAAAAAAATTTGAGCTAAGAAATAAGGATAAGGATATTGAAAAACCAATGGAAAAAATTCCTAAGGAATTAGAAAAATCTATTTCCTCAATTAAGATAAATATAGAACGACCACCTCTACCATTTACTCAGCACCAAAAGGAAGAATTGAAAGACAACCATGAAGAAAAGAGTAAACTAGAATAATTTGATCCAGAATTTGAATTAGCTAGAGAGAATCTGATCCAAAATTTGGGAGCTCATGAAGTATCGTATAAAGATCCATTTCTTATAAAATTTAAGGATGATATTAATAAGAAAATTGAGAAAATCACTAGAAGAATATTTGAAAAGGAAGAACTGAAAAAAAAATCTAACTTTGAGGGACTTTGTAAGAATCCCTTGATTTGGAAAAGATTAGGTGAGTGATAACGGATTATTTAAATAGAATTTTGATCCATATGGAATCATTTGTAGGGTTGATGATGTTAAACAAAGTGCTTTATGAGAGGTAACCCATAGTTATCAGTGTGGTTTGATTTAGTTTGCTTAAGATTTATGATTGTTAATGTTGTACTCTGTTTGCTTTATTATGTATTGATCAATTTGATTGATGATTGATAGATGTTTGGATTATTAGTGGTTTGATTTGATTTTTGTGTGTCATGAGTGAGGTGATTTCTTAACTTCTTATTATGGTTAAATTTGTATGTTCTCTTGTAGTAGTTGGATTAATGAGTCCACTACAACTCGGGTCTCACCCGAACTTGAGTTTTTCAAGAGACATTATGAATTTTAACTGTGACAGTTCTATCTCAATTTTCTTACATCTTTTCTCTGACTTTGTTTTCATTTGATAGGAGTAGCTAACCTATTTCATGAGTAATATGCAGATGAATTTACACTATCCCTATAACTGTTAGAGGTGCTTAATTAAAGGGATATGATGACACCTGAGGTTTGTGCTTGAGAACCAGGATAATCTTATTTTTGGGATTAGAATCTATAAAATCATTTATAAGTACTCGATATATATGTGTAGTGATTCCTTTAGAAAGTGGAAGTAAGTTAGTGAGATGCAATGAGTTAGAGGAAGAATTGACCTCATTTATCACGTGTGTTTGTGTTTGTGTTACAATAATATAAAGATTTGGATAAAACTTAAATATACATATTCCTATGTCGATACCTGTTATGCTTATTAGACCTTTCTTTTCATTTTATCAAGCATGTTTTAGTTTAGACTTACTTTCTATTGTATATTGCTCAGTCCTGATGAATACTTTTAGATGTTTGATAATCTTATATGGAAATTTGAGAGTAGTTCTTCTGTTACTAAATTGCTCTATTAAAAAATGCACACTTTTACAACTTGAAAATGGATTGCTTACACTTGACATAAATATATATCTCCCTATATCTCGTTTTTTCTATGGAGATAATTTCATAATTTTCTTCCTCTGGATAATATTCTCAAGTTGAAAGGGATAAAACTTGCATCCTTTTAATACATCTGTAAAAAAAATGTTAAATTTTCCAATCATTTATTTTTTGAGTGTCCCTTTGCCAAGGATGTTTGGAATCAGATAGGGTGCTATTTTGGTATTAATTGGCCCCCTAACTTGAGTATTAAAACTGTTATTGAGATTTGGAAGGATTTTGATCCTTCTTTTAAGAAGCTCTATTACTTTCCTGCTATTGTACTTTGGTTCATCTGGATGACTAGAAATAGTCATAAATACGAAAATCCTTACGATACTTCTACCTCAATTTCTACTTTAGTTGTGGCTCATTTTCACAAGATCTAGAAATTAGAAAATAGAATGGCTGTCTCTCCTCCTATGGGTAGGGGTAGGAAACCCATTTTGATTAAATGGGCACCCCCAAGGCTGGATTAAAGTTAATGTGGATGATAGCTACTCTTCTCATTATGTTGGTGTGGGAGTTCTGTTTAGAGATGTTTATGGTAAATGCTTAGCCTATTTTGCCTCCCCTTGCAATGCCACTACAGCCCTTGAAACTGAAATTTGTTTTGTTGTATCTTTCTCATGAAGTCTGAGTAGTTTACTTTATCTTTCTTCCTACTTTAAGATATGGTGAAATGAAGAGATAATATGGATGTGCCAATATTAAAAAAATAACATAAATTGTGATGATTTTTCAACTCCGAACTTAATTTACCTTTCGATCTGACTAATTGAAATATTAAAATATGTTGTGAAACATATGATCTGGGAAATAGAGTATGAGTTCTACAACAGAGTGAGGATCACATTTGATTTCATGAAAGAGAACTTTATTCATGCAATTAATATAAATAAATAGGAAAATATACTTTGTTGGGTGTAGAATTGGAGAACCTTTAGGGTAACAAACTAAAATCCCCAATTCTGTCTTAGTGTTTAAAAAATAAAGTGAGAGTTAGCCTTCCAGTGAAGGGAAGTGAGAGCTCTGAAGTGGGAGCCAGTATCCTCCTAGCCTAGTCACAGATTTAAGGACTAAACCTGGGATTAGCCTATATTTTTCAATAACACTGTATCAGGGTAGAGAATTAAAACTGCTCCTATTTGGCACTATACATATATGATCCATTTATCTCATCTCATTTTATCAGAACCTCATTGTAGTGGGAAATGTGCCTTTTCACATAAGAAATCTTCATCACATAAACATAGTTTAATAGTTAAATAGATTAGTAGTTTCTGTTTAAACTTTATATTTCTGTCTTGTTATTAGTTAAATAATTTAGTTCTGATAATATCTTAACATTTGAAATTAGTGACAGTAATTTTGTATTGATTTTCTCTGAATTTATTAGTAAATTTATCATTTTAAATTTAAACCTTCCCGTGGGATCAATATTTGGAGCTTAAATAGAAAGTCCTTTATTACTTGATAACAATACGTATACTTGCATAGAATCCGAACATAAATTGCTTAAATTTCTTATTCATAAAATTTTGCATCAAGCTTTTGGCACCGTTGCATAGCACAGTCAACTATATAAATTTTACACAACTATAATATCGACGGATCAAGTTTTTGGCATCGTTGCTGGGGCAGGTAACCGTAAATTAAGTAGATTTGATAAATTAGGAAATTTAGAGATAATTAAAAAGAAAAAAATTCAAAAATTTTAAAAATCCAAAATGAAGTATACATTTTTATTTAAAAGTATTTTAAAGATATTTTTCTTTTCTTATTTTATTTGTTTATGTGAAATAGTGGATCTGAAGGTTTAGTACCTTACGATTCAGAATTAGAACGTACTATTAGAAAAATTCAAAAACTACAAAAAGAAACTAAAAATTTAAAAGAAATGGTGAAGAACTTAGATAATCAAATTAATGAAAATCAACAAAGTCCTTTAAAAGATTATGCTAATTCGACAACAGATGAACTTCACTTGACTATTCAAAATCCTGATGTTGTTGTTAATTCATTTGAGCTTAAACCTGCTATTATCCAAATGCTACAAAATAATCAGTTTGGAGGAACATCTACTGAAGATCCAAACTTACATCTTGCTTGTTTTCTTGAAATTTGTGCTACTTTTAAATATGACGGAGTGCCTAATGATGCTGTTAGGCTTAGACTTTTTCCTTTTTCATTAAGGGATAAAGCCAGTGCTTGATTAAATTCATTAGCACCTGGATCTATTAGAACTTGGGGAGAACTATCACAAAAATTCTTAGCTAAATATTTTCCATCCTAGAAAACTGCTAAGCTTAGAAACGACATTACATCTTTTTGTCTGTTTGAAGGGGAATCGATATATGAAGCTTGGGAAAGATTTAAAGATCTTCTTAGAAAATGTCCACACCATGCTTTACCAGATTGGTTATAATTCAAATATTTTATAATGGATTAGCTAATATCTATTATAGATGCGGCTGCGGGTGGATCATTAATGTCAAAACCTTTTGATGAAGCATATTATTTAATTGAAGAGATGGCTACTAACAATTTTCAATGGCCCTCTGAAAGGGTAAATCCTAAAAGAGTAGCTAGTATTCATGATTATGATGCAATGTCTATTTTAACATCTTAAATTGCTGCTATTTTGAAAAAGATTAATCAAATAGGAGTGAATTATTCTCAAATACCCCCAATATTAAAGGAAAATTCACTAGGACAGATCATTAATACTCAATTACCTATTAAAACTTCAAATGCTATAAATAATTGAAATAACAATCCCTATTCTAACTTTAATAATCTTAGATGGAAAAATCAGCCTAATTTTAGTTGGAATAATTATAACAATTCGGTGAATTCCTTTGGAAATTTGAATAACCAAGTAAATCCTAGTTATTGACCTTATTATCCTCTTGGATTTAACTCTAATCCTAACCTACAAGTTAAGGAAAAAAAGCTGAAGATGAAAGAAGTAATGTTAAACATGGAAAATCAAATACATAATCAAGGGGCTGCTATTAAAAATATTGAAAATCAATTATGACATATTTCTACTGCACTCAATAACAGACCTTCTGAAATTCTTTCGAGTACGGTGGAAGTTAATCCAAAAGATTAAAATAAAAAGCAAATTAAAGCTATTCAATTGTAAAGTGGAAAAGAAGTTGAAACAAGGATCTAAAGAGAAACTGGTGTTGATGAAGAAAAGGAAGAAATGGAAAGAGACCAAAATGAAAATGAACAAACATAAGGTCCTTTAGAAAAACCATTACCTCAGTTTTCTCAAAGACTGAAGCAGAAGAAAAAAGATTAACAATTTACAAAATTTTTGGAAATCCTTAAGAAGTTAATAATAAACATTCCTTTTGTTGAAGCTTTGGAAAAAATGTCAAGTTATGTGAAGTTTATGAAGGATATACTAAACAAAAAAAGGAAGTTTACAGATTATGAGACCGTTGCACTCAGTGAAGTGTAGTGCTATTATTCAGAAAAAGCTTCCTGAAAAATTAAAAGATCCTGGTAGTTTTACTTACCTTGTGCTATTTGTGAAAAGTTTTTTGGAAAAGATTTATGTGATTTAGAAGCGAGTATCACTCTTATGACTTTATTAATCTTTAAACATTTAGATTTGGGAGAGATTTTGCCTACCACTATAACTCTTCAGTTAGCTAATCAATTAAAAACTTATCCAAAATGAGTTATAGTGTATGTATTAGTAAAAGTGGATAAATTTATTTTCCTTGTAGACTTTGTAGTATTCGATATGGAGGAAGATAAAAAAATTCCTATTATTTTGGGGAGACCATTTCTTGCAATAGGGAGATCTGTGATAGATGTGCAAAAAAGAAAATTAATGATGAGAGTTAATGATCAAGAAGTAACATTTAGTATTACAAAATTTATGAAATATCTGACAATAGAAAAAGATAATGAATGTTTTAGGATAGAAGTAATTGATTATCTGAGTAATGAGCAATTCAAGAATGAGTTTAAAGACAAATTAAAGCAAGAAGAATTTTTTGAAAACAAGGATGAAATAAAAGAAGAAGATTTGGATTATATTCAGGGTAAATTTGAAACTTTAGACTTGTTAGAAAATGATAAAATAAATCTTATTCCTTTAATATTAAAACACCTGAACTTGAACTAAAAATATTACCTCCCCATTTAAAATATGTGTTTTTAGGAAAGTCATTTACATTGCCTGTTATTGTATCTTCTGAACTAACATAAATTTAAGAACAAAAATTAATAGAGATGTTAAAAAAATATAAAAAGGCTTTTGGATGGACTTTAGCATATATTAAAGGAATTAGTCCTTCTATTTGTATGCACAGAATTCGATTAGATGAATAATATGAACTTAAAGCTGATCCTCAGAGGAGATTAAACCTAATCTATTTGTATGCACAGAATTCTATTAGATGAATAATATGAACTTAAAGCTGATCCTCAGAGGAGATTAAACCTAATAATGAAAGAAGTTGTTAAAAAAGAAATTTTAGAATCACTAGATGCTGGAATTGTATATCCTATTTCAGACAGTGTTTGGGTAAGTCTAATTCACTGTGTTCCGAAGGAAGGAGGAGTGACCATTGAAGAAAATGAGAAAAATGAACTAATACCAATAAGACAAGTTACTAGGTGGCAAATTTGTATTGAAAATAGAAAATTAAACTTGGCCACCAGAAAAGATCACTTTCCTTTACCTTTTCTAGACCAAATATTGGATGGATTTGCTGGGAACAAATATTATTACTTTTTAGATGGATGTACTGGTTATCACCAAATTCCAATTAATCCAGAGGATCAAGAAAAGACAACATTTACTAGCCCATATGGAACATTTGCTTTTCGTAGAATGTCTTTTGGACTACACAATGCACCTGCAATATTTCAAACATTAATGATGTCAATCTTTAGCAATTTTATTGAACATGGAATGAAAGTGTTTATGGATGATTTTTTGGTATTTGGAACTTCGTTTGAACTATGTTTAAATAATTTAGAAAAAGTTATTGAATTATGTGAACAAATCAACCTAGCATTAAATTGGGAAAAATGTTAATTTATTGTTGCAGGAGGAATTGCACTTGGGTATAAAATTTTTGAAAATGGCATGGAAGTAGATCCTACAAAAATTCAAGTTATTGAAAAATTACCAACTCCAACTAATGTTAAAGGGGTAAGAAGCATTTTAGGACATCATGGTTTCTACAGGCGTTACATAAAATATTTCTCTAAAATAACTAAGCCATTATGCCAACTTTTAGAAAAGGACACGAAATTTTATTTTAATAAGGAATGTATAAAAGCATTTAAACTATTGAAAGAAAAATTAATCATTGCACCTATAATAGTTCCACCTAATTGGGAGAAACCATTTGAAATAATGTGTGATGCTAGTGATTATACTATTGGGGCTGTGTTAGGACAAAGACACAATAAAGTTTTTAAAATAATATATTATGCTAGTAAAACTCTAAATGATGCTCAAATTAACTACACTACTACTGAAAGAGAGTTACTTATTATTGTTTATGCCTTTGATAAATTTAGATCTTACTTAATTGGAAATAAATTTATAGTGCATACAAATCATTCTACTATTAAATACTTGATGCAAAAGAAGGATGTTAAACCAAGATTAATTAGATGGATACTTTTATTACAAGATTTTGATTTTACCATAGTTGGTAGAAAGAGAAATGATAATCAAATAGCTGATCATTTGTCTAGAATAGAAATATAAATATTAACTAATTTTGCAAATGAAATTTTAGATAATTTCCCTAATGAACAATTATATAGTATTAATGAAATGAATGTACCGTGTTATGCTGATATAGTAAATTATATTGTAAGTGATATTTTACCACCTGATATCAAAAATCCACAATTAAAGAAGTTTATACATGATTCAAAATTTTATTTTTGAGATCACCAATATTTATATAAACAATGTAAAGATCTAATTATAAGAAGGTGTGTGCCTTATGAGGAAACTCAACAGATAATTGAAAGATGTCATGCTTCTGAATTTGGAGAACATTTTGGAATAAATAGAACTGCATATAAGATTTTGCAAGCTGGATTTTATTTGCCTATGTTTTTTAGAGATGTTAATGAATATATTAAAACATGCGATCAATTTGAACGAGTAGAAAATATTTCTAGAAGAAATGAAATGCCTCTAAATTACACATTAGAAGTTCAAATTTTTGATGTGTGAGGATTATATTTTATGGCACCATTTATGCTTTCATTTGAAAATTTATGTATATTACTTGTTGTTGATTATATGTCCAAATGGATTAAAACTATTGATGTACCAAGATGTGATGCTAGGAGTGTGTCGGCGATTATTTCGGGGTTGGTTTGTGGGGTTGCCCGTAAGAAGCTGTTGGTCGTCAGAATCGAAATCCCGTCGCCCGCTTTGGAAGGGCGTTGAAGTGTGAAATCAAACTGACCCCATAATTTTCATAGTTTAAAATGAAAGAGCACTGTACCTCAAATCNCCATTTTTATATAAACAAAGAAAGGATTTGATTATTCGAAGATGTGTACCATTAGAAGAAACTTATGAAATTATTAAAAAATGCCATAATTCTAATTTTGGGGGACATTTTGGTGTTGATAAAACACCATACAAAATTTAACAATCTGGATTCTATTGGTCTACTATTTTTAAAGATGTTAATGAATGTATCAAAACTTGTGATAGATGTCAACGAGTAGGCAATATTTTTAAAAGAAATGAGATGCACCTCAATTATATGTTAGAAGTTAAAATATTTGATGTTTGGGGATTAGATTTCATGGGAACATTTTTACCATGTTTCAGGAATTTATATATACTTTTAGCAGTGGACTATGTATCCCAATGGATAAAAGTTGTTGCTTTACCTCAATGTGATGCTCAAAGTGCTACAAAGTTTTTGAAAACGAACATATTTTGTAGACTTTGGATGCTGAGAGTTATCATAACTGATGGGCAAAGTCATTTTAGAAATGTCATAATGGAGAAGTTATTAAATAAATATCGTATAAATCATAGAATTGCTACTGCTTATCATCCTTATACAAGTGGTTTGGCTGAATTATCCAATCAGGAATTAAAATAATTATGGAAAAATCTATGAATCCAACAAAAATGGATTGGTCAGTCAAACTCGACTATGTTCTGTGGGCTTATAAGACTACATATAGAACTCCTATAGGAATGTCCCCACAAAGGCTAATATATGGGAAAGCTTGTCACTTACCAGTTGAACTTGAGCATAAAGCATATTGGGTGATTAAAGAGTTCAATTATAATTTGAAAGATGTCGGTGAGAAAAGATTATTGTAATTAAATGAGCTTGAAGAGATAAGGAATCAATCTTATGAGAGTGCTCAAATTTACCAAGAAAAGATGAAGAAGTGACATGATCAAAGGATTCTTACTAAAAAATTTCAGCCATGGCAACAAGTTTTGCTATATGATGCAAGGTTAAGATTATTTCCAGGCAAACTTAAGTCTAAGTAGATGGGCCCATTTATTGTGATAAAAGTTTATTCTTATGGAGTCGTGGATAGTAAAGATCCTAAGACTGATAAAGTGTTCAAAGTGAATGTTCATAGACTTAAACCTTATTTTGTAGGGGATCAACATAAATTTAATGAATGAATGATGTTGGGTCAACCAGAATAAGCACTGGTTATGTCCGACTGACGACGTAAAGCCAAGCACTTTGTGGGAGGCAACCCATAGCTATCAGTGTGTTTTTACTTTGATTGTTGTTTGTGTGTGATTAAGAAAATTGGGGTAGTATTTTTGAGACTATTATGTGTTAGTATTGATTTTTGTCGGCGCTATTTCGGGTTGGTTTGTGAGGAGTTGCCCGTAAGAAGCTGTCGGTCATCAGAATTGAAATCCCATCGCCCGCTTCGGAAGGACGTTGAAGTATGAAATCAAATAGACCCCATATTTTTCATAGTTTAAAATGAAAGAGCAATGTATCTCAAATCCTATATCTATCCCAAAGGATAAACACAAGACTTGAGGATGAGGCTCGATCAAATAAACTAAGGAAAGTATGACGTTTTTTTGGTCTTCGAAACCTTTGTATTTGCCAACAAGTTCCCTTATTTAATATAAAGGATTAAATAGGGTTTATATTAAGTTGGGTTCAGACATGCTTCCTTAAGGACAAGCCCCTATAGTTAATTACATCCTAAATGACCGAAGTCACTTAAGAAGATTCTCAATAAAAATCAGGAAATATTATCTTCAAAGAATTTCAAAGGGTAGGACTCTTTAACAAAATTGAACGTAGAGGTGTGAAAAGGGATTTGGTTCAAATTTGGAACATTTTATTGTAGAAACCAAAGGAAGAAGAACTAGGGGATGTCATGGATCCAGAGGAGAACCCTAGTGACTTCCCAAGTAATCCTAATGTTTGGCTTCAGTTTTGAGGAGAAGTATTTAAGTGTTTCATCCTGTCAATTTTATTTAGTTAGGNTGGCTTACATTTGTGTGAAACGATCAAATGAATAGCCTAGAAGATGTGAGGATTTAGGTTGTGACAAACGACAACCTCAGAATCCTAAGACGAGTTAGGGCACTATCACACAAATAGCCTGAAAGATGTGAGGATTTAGGTCATGACAAACGACAACCTCGGAATCCTAATGATGTGAGGATTTAGGTCGTGACAAACGACAACCTCGGAATCCTAAGACGAGTTAGGGCTTAGTACAACAGAGCTATACAAAGGCCTAAAGATGAGGTGAGGATTTATGTTGCATAAGCAGACAACCTCAAAATCCTATGGCTTGGTTGTTTAATTGATTTAGGTCATGACAAACGACAACCTCGGAATCCTAAGACGAGTTAGGGCTTATATTGTATAGAGCTATACAAAGGCCTAAAGATGATGTGAGGATTTACATTGCATAAGCAAGAAACCTCGAAGCCTTTGCAAAGGCCTAAAGATAAGGTGAGAATTTACGTTGCATAAGCAAGCAACCTCGAATTCCTACGGCTTTGTTGTTTAAGTCTAAGGAAGGAATATTGGTTTAGCTAGGGAAGACAGGTTTTGCTATTGTAGATGGCCGTGCTGCCCACCATGCTAGCTCCAAGCTCCTTGCCGCGACGAGTTTGACTTTTCTAGCGTATCAAGTTATAATGTCAAATCAGGTGGACCTATGGTTGAAGTTCTTTAAATTTTATGAGGGCATATTAAATTTNACCCAAGCTATCCTAATGTTTGGCTTCAGTTTTGAGGAGAAATATTTAGGTGTTTCATTCTACCAATTTTATTATTTTAAGGCTTACATTTGTGTGAAATGATCACACAAATAGCTTAGAAGATGTGAGGATTTAGGTCGTGACAAACGACAACCTCGGAGTCCTAAGACGAGTTAGGGCTTATATTGTATAGTAGGGCTATGCAAAGGCCTAAAGATAAGGTGAGGATTCACGTTGCATAAGCAAGCAACCTCGAAGTCCTACGGCTTTGTTGTTTAAGTCTAAGGAAGGAAGATTGATTTAGCCGAGGAAGACAGTTTTTTTGCTGTTGAAGATGGTCATGCTGCCCACCATGCTAGCTCCGAGCTCCTGCCGCGATGCATTTAAGTTAGCCATTGTGTCAAATTATAATATTAAATCAGGTGGCCTTATGGTTGAAGTTCTTTAAATTTTATAAGGGCATATTAAAGTTGATTAGAGCGACACCGGTTAGGATCCTACGGTTCCCTCGTTCCGGCATCACTATTTTCTATTGGATTCACTTAGTCCAAATGAACTTATTAAACCCAACTTAATGAGTTCCATAATTTCATTTAAACCGTGGGAAGCCTCGTTAGCAACCGTAGGTTACCTCCTCTGAGGAATTCCCGATCATCCGACAGAGACATCTTAATTTAGTTAAAGTTGTGTTTTTGTATGATGTTTGTGATTAAATTTTGAGTTGTTATATTTTGAATGTTGTGGCGGTGAATTTTATCTTGGTTGATTTTAGTTTTGGTTTTGGGTATGGTTATGTGGCTATCCTAATAGTTTCAGTTTTCATGCA
>JXCR01143529.1:136760-169941 GCA_002079205.1 Phalaenopsis hybrid cultivar
GGCAACGGGATTTCAATTCCGATGACCGACAGCTTCTTATGGGAAAACCCCACACCAAAAATAGTGCCGACAGCTTCTGGCGACTCCGTTGGGGAAAGCTTCTCTCTCCATTTAAATCAAAGAAAAAGTATTTTCATACATCGGTAATGCATTCATGTCCCTCATGAATAAAGATTACCTTTCTTTCGTTGGCATACTTTACCCATTTCTGTCTTGGGAAACTACGGTCAACTCTTTTGACCTTCAGGATCATCTGTTCAACTATCTTTGGACAGAGCGATACAGAAGGCCATTAAGGACATCTTGATCTTTATATGGGGTCAAAACCCCAATAAGTGTGCAGGTGGACTAGTTCCACCTGGGCGTTGTATAAAGTGGGCACTGCATTGGGTCCCAAACTTTGCATTTTCGTCTCCTTTTGGGGATGATTTTGCTTTTCTGGGTCCTGTACTGGGNTTTAATGTTGGAAAAAGTTGTGATGATTCAAATCCATGAATTTCATTTACTTCTTGATTTGGCCTAACCAGATGTTAAAATTTGTTGTGAGAACATGTAAGAACCGGGNTGGTCAACAATTTTAAGACTTTATTTAGTAACCTAGACATGTTAGAATGAGAATTTGGACATTTAGTTGACTGGTGCAAAAATTTACACTGGCGCTTAAGCCACAATATTTGGCATTTAAGCGCGATAGTTAAAAACCATGTGCTAAATTAAGATTTCAGCCCTAAAATCTATAAGAGAGAGTGATTTTGATATGATGTCTTCATGGGAAATGGATATGAAGAAGAACAAAGAGACCATGAGGAAGAGGTTCATTAGTCCAAGTGCATAAGAGATGTATTACGGTTTCTTAGCCATTAGTTTCAAAGGAATATCAGAAAAGATCAATAAAAATGAGTCTACCTTGGCTTTATTTGAGACCAAGGTAATTGAGATTCATGCACATATTGAGCATATTGGATGGAAATTTAAAATGCAATTTAGCCATACTAATCATATAGATGAAGCGGATAAGGAGAAGTTTCTTAAGCAGAAATGGATTGAAGAAGATAGTATCAGAGCACTTCACCACCGTCTGTTTTATCAACTTTATATTCAGATTGCCCAAGGAGAGACTAATGAAAGAGCAAAGTTTGACCCATCAAATGAAGAAGGGAATTAAGTTTTATGTCAGAGTTTGTATTTTAGGAGTCGTTGTGTTTATGTGTTAATGTTTAAGTCTTGTTTTTAGTGTTTATGTTTTTATGTGTTTAATTGTGAATGTTTGTTAATTGTTTGTGCTTAGAAAATTTTCTCATCTGAGGCTATTTGGAGTGAGAATTAAGTGTTACATGTATTTGTAATAGTTTGAGAATGAATATACATTTGTTTGTGTGAAAATTAGTGTTATTTTTAGCCTCAAATTGAATTGAGTTATAATGGAGAATTTTGAGAGAAAGGAGGGTTAAAGGAGATGAAAATAGTCATTTAAGTGTTATGAGACCATTTAGGGGTGATATACTTAGGCAAATAGTGCATTTTACTTAAATTTAAAAATCTCAAAAATCGTGCACTAGTGCCTAAGTGCCACATTGTTGCACTTAAGCGTGAGGTAACCTGAGAGGCAGGCGCCTAAGCACCACTTATCTGTGCTTAAGCGCCGGCTCGCGAACAGTTAAAAGTGAAAAATTAACCCAAAAATCACCATTTTTCACCCTCCCGTCACCTTCAACCTCTCGAAATTGCAATTTTGGAGAGCTAAGGCAAACTATTAAGTGGAGATTTCTTGGTGGGATTAAGAAAAATTTGCTAGATTCAGATTTCTTAAGGCAAGAGCTTTACTTCTTTGTAAAAATTTTGGGTTTTCACCATGTATTTTGAGTCATTTGGAAGAATTCAAAAATTCTCTATTCATAGTGAAAAAATGACGAAAAATCTATGGAATTTACATAGGAAGTGTAGTTTATGCTTTTAGAAGTTTAGTTAAGTAGTTTAGACTTGATTTTTGAAGTTATTTTTGGATTTTTGCATAAGAAGGGTATCTGCTTCTACCTCTACTGCTTCTACATCTAGACCATCTACTTCACGTGCTTCTACTTCTAGAGGTGAGTCTACTGAGATCCAAGATCAATTATTACAAAGGGTGATGGAAATATTAATTATACCGCTGATAAAGTTCAGAATTTGGAGCATTTTGCAGAACATACAGATAGGTATAATAGAAGAGATACCTTGATTATGAGTCTATAAATGTCTAGAATAGCGGTGATTCTGAAGATGATGAGGAGGACTGAATTTTTTTTATGTCTGTAATATGTGTTAAACTATGTGCTTTGGATTTGAGATTTGTGATGTGTTGTTTATTTTTATGTTGGGACTTGAGACATGTGTTTTGATGTGTTATAAATTATGTAGTCTGGACTTGCTACATTTGCATTTATGTACCTATTTAGATTTTGTGATGAATGAGACTTTTAATTTGTTTAATTGTATTGTGATGTTGTGTTTTGTTAGTATTTTGATTTAAATTCTAGGGTAGTAACTAGTGTTGTGTTTTTAGTATTGTGTTTGTTAGTTAAGGATTGAATTTAATTCTATATCTTTTGGAAAGTTGAAAATCTTGCTAACTTTAGTTTTAAATTTTAAACTTAGAAAACTGCTACCCTGTATTTTTCTTTTATCTTATTAGTATGTTTGTTTTCATGTTGAGACTATTATATCAAAGTTAGTGTGTTAGTTTGTTTCCATGTTTGTACCCACTACTTAGAAGTCTATTCAATCTCCGCATGTTAAATTAAAATGAAAATGATAAAAAAAAATTGATCAAAAATTAATTTTACTCCTATTTTTAGTTTTATACTTGTATACTTAGGATATAAAAATTTCTGTAAGCATGTTATTTAAATTTTCATTCCTTCTTATATATATCTGATGCTAAACTATTTAATCTGTTAAATTTTTAAGTTTAGGGGGGGATGCAAAATATTTTCAAAACTTGAATTTTATTTATTCTCAAATGTGCTACAAGTGAATTTGTTTTGAAAAAAAAATGATCATGTATATAAAGTTATATTATGGAAGTAAAATTTGATTTTAGAAATGAGTAAGAAAATTTAGTTAAATTTTTTTGTAATGAAGAAAAACTTTAAGTTAAAAGTTTTTAGTGTAGAAAATGTTTAATATAAGTAACTATCTTTAGTAAGAAAAATTGTATTTTTGAAAATTTTAGAAATTTGGACTTTTATTTTTAATAATTAAATTTCTTTTATTAAAATAATTTTCAAAACTATTATTATATTTTTAAGTAAAAGACTTATAACAAGACTTTGCTTTAGGAAAGGAGAATTGGAATTCAAAATCCTTAATGGTCTATCCAGATATAGTAATCCTTGCTTGAAAAGAAAAAAAAAAAGAAAAGAAAAAGAAAATAAAAAAAAAGAAAAACAAAAAAGAAAAAAGAAAAAGAAAAAGAAATGAGTAAGGGAGGGGAGCTTGAGGATTAGTGCCTAATTAAAAATTTGTTCCACATTTGATCTTTTTAAAGTATAAGACTTGAGAAACTCTTAAGCTTAAGGATATAATATAGTAAGTAAAATTATTCTTAATAAAAATGTTTAAGTAGAGATAATAAAAGAACTAAATTCTAAAATTGGAGAATCTACAATATTTTTGAATCAGATAAAAACTCATATTTTTATATTTTTTAACATTAAAAATTTCTAAAAATTTAAGTTGATCTCATTTACTAATTATTTTTTTCTAAATTGGACAACAAAATTTCTAAATCTAAATTTTAGTAACTCCTAAAGAAACTCAAATACATATCATACTTATTAAGTTCTTAAAGATTGAGGTATCACTTGATGACAAGTAACATTTTAAGTATGGGGGATTTCGATACACCTAAAATATATAGTGTTTTTAGATACATTTCTATACCTATTTTTTAGATATTATACTTTAATGGAAGGTATTTGTGTGTTTTTCTTTCAGGTACAAGTAAAATGGTGAAAAATTCTAAAAGGAATGAAAAATGATCAAATTTGGAGCAAAGAGGAGAAAATTGTGCTAAGGTGTTTTGGTGCCTAAGCGCCAGATCCAGCGCTTAAACGCTGGTTAAACAGAGAAGGTCGCGCCTAAGCACTAGAGGCCCCGCTCTTAAGCACCAGAGGCAGTTATTTGGAGGTTTTCTTCATTTGGCCAAATTTTGAAGAGGTATTTGAGGCACCTATTGGATAAAGAGGGTGGTTATGACCATTAAGAACGAAAATATTATTAAAAGACTTGCAAAAAGAGGCATCCCTTGGAGAATACATCAAATTTGGACACATTTTGAAGAGTTTCCAAGGCACCTCCTGGGAAATTTATAGAAGAAAGAAGTTGAGATATTTGAAAGGGGTGCTTGAAGTTCTGAAAAGTGCTTAAAAAGGGAGAGATTTTCAGGCACCACAAAAAAATTTACTTTATCCTTTTTGTTTTTAGATTTATTTTGAGAGTTAAGAGTGTTGTAAAAGAGCAGAGATTCAAAGGAACTTCAAGAGTTTGGTGAAAGATTTGAGATATATTTTTATATTTTATTTTTAAACTACTTTGGTTTTAATTGAGACTTCTTATTGGTTTGATAAAGATTTCTACTTCTAAACTAAAGTGTGGTTTTGTTTTCTCCATGGATTCTGAGTAGTTTTCTTTATCTTTCTCCTTAAAATGATAAGTAATTAAAGTGTTGGATGGATGTTGTGGAGAGTATGGAACTTTAATGTTGGAAAAAGTTGTGATGATTCAAATCCATGAATTTCATTTACTTCTTGATTTGGCCTAACCAGATGTTAAAATTTGTTGTGAGAACATGTAAGAACCGGGCTGGTATTGTCTTAGTCAATAATTAAAAATAATCACATGAGGTTGTATGAGTGAGAATGTAATTCATATGATTTAGTGCAATTAAATAGGGAAATAATCATTGAAGGGTGTAGAGTTAGAGGACTTTAAAGTGACATGTTAAAGCCCCCAACTTGGTTTATTTTTTTAGGGTTTGATACGAGATGTTAGGCCTCATGTGGAGGGAATCGAGGGAACTCTAGAGTGAGAGCTAGTATCTTCCCTACCTAGCCGGTCTTCCAGACAAATTAGCCAATGTTCTTTATAGCATCTCTACTTAGGGTAACAAATATATTTTCTTTTATTTGGAACAACAGAATTTGCATGCTTCCTCAACAAAATTCCTATGTTTATTACTTATTCATGGTAAGGAGAGAAACATTTTCAAATTCAGTGCTTTTTTTTACATAAACTCAAGTCATCTTTTTAAATTGTTATGGTTCTGTCAAAATATCAAAAATACCAAAAAAATTTGAATTTTAATTATTGCAAATACATCTCTAGTTTAAGTATTTGTCTTTTTAAAATAGAAAGTTTCCTATTCAATAGAGAATATTTCATAATTTCCTGATGGGTTTGATATTCAGGTCTTAATCAAAAAGTCTTATATTATTTGGTAAGGATATGTATACTTGCGTAGTATCCCAATATATATATATATATATATATATATATATATATATATATNCAATTTTGGGATTTTTGTTAAAGATGGTCAAATTGACCAAATTGGGTCATGTAGTGTTTGAAAGAAATGAAATTGGGAATATTTGGGATTTTTTTTGATTTTTGGGGAATTTTTGGGATTTTGGATTTTGGAGGGGTATTTTGGTAATTTGGGGGTGTTTTTGGGGCAAAAGGCCAAAATGGGTATTTTGGTAGAGTTGAGGTACCAATCATCACCAATAAGCCATGGACCAAANGGATTTTTTGCGAATTTTTGGGATTTTGGATTATGGAGGGGTATTTTGGTAATTTGGGGGTGTTTTTGGGGCAAAAGGCCATGATGGGTATTTTGGTAGAGTTGAGGTACCAATCATCACCAATAAGCCATGGACCAAAGGAAACACCATTTTGGGTCCTCTACATAGTGTTCTTAGCTAAACCATAGCCCTAGGGCTAGTAGATTTAAGGGATCATCTACATGAGTATCCCAAAAGATCAAGGGATCTAGGATAGAAATTTGAGCTCAAGGTTGTGAGTGATTGTAAGTGCAGACAAGTGTAGTGAGTGCCTTAGCTCCAGACCAACACCCAAAGTCAACCCTAAGGTCCAGCAATCTTAGGGGTGACTCATCCTGAGTTTCCCCCACAGTGACCCCACCCACTAAGTACATAGAGGTTGGGAGCAATATGTGGAACTCCAGGTTGAGTAAAGAAGAGGGTAAATTTTCTAATGGTGAGGGTTCCATGTCTAGTTATCTAGGAATAGTCAACAGGAAAAGTCCTATGGCTAGACCCTAGGCTACTAAAGAGGAAAAACTAAACTAACCAAAAGTGAGGTCACTATGGCTAGACCTTAGGCTACTAAAGAGGAAAAACTGAACCTCAACCAAAAGTGAGGTCAAAAATTTTAAGACTTTATTTAGTAACCTAGACATGTTAGAATGAGAACTTGGACGTTTAGTTGACTGGTGCAAAAATTTACACTGACGCTTAAGCCCCAATATTTAGCGTTTAAGCGCGTCAGCTAAAAACCATGTGCAAAATTAAGATTTCAGCCCTAAAGTCTATAAGAGAGAGTGATTTTTATATGATGTCTTCATGGGAAATGGATATGAAGAAGAACGAAGAGACCATGAGGAAGAGGTTCATTAGTCCAAGTGCATAAGAGATGTATTACAGTTTCTTAGCCATTAGTATCAAAGGAATATCAGAAAAGATCAACAAAAATGAGTCTACCTTGACTTTACTTGAGACCAAGGTAATTGAGATTCATGCACATGTTGAGCATATTGGATGGCAATTTAAAATGCAATTTAGCCATACTAACCATATAGATGAAGCGGATAAGGAGAAGTTTCTTAAGCAGAAATGGATTGAAAAAGATAGTATCATAGCACTTCACCACCGTCCGTTTTATCAACTTTATATTCAGATTGACCAAGGAGAGACTAATGAAAGACCAAAGTTTGTCCCATCAAATGAAGAAGAGAATTAAGTTTTATGTCAGAGTTTGTATTTTAGGAGTCGTTGTGTTTATGTGTTAGTGTTTAAGTTTTGTTTTTAGTGTTTATGCTTTTATGTGTTTAATTGTGAATGTTTGTTAATTGTTTGTGCTTAGAAAATTTTCTCATCTGAGGCTATTTGGAGTGAGAATTAAGTGTTACATGTATTTGTAATAGTTTGAGAATGAATATACATTTGTTTGTGTAAAAATTAGTATTATTTTTATCCTCAAATTGAATTGAGTTATATGGAGAATTTGGAGAGAAAGGAGGGTTAAAGGAGATGAAAATAGTCATTTAAGTGTTCTGAAACCATTTAGGGGTGGTATACTTAGGCAGATACTGCATTTTACTTCAATTTAAAAATCTCAAAAATCGTGCACTGGCGCCTAAGTGCCACATTCTTGCACTTAAGCGCAAGGTAACCTGAGAGGCAGTCGCCTAAGCACCACTTATATGTGCTTAAGCGCCGGTTCGCGAACAGTTAAAAGTGAAAAATTAACCCGAAAATCACCATTTTTCACCCTCCCGTCACCTTCAACCTCTTAAAATTGCAATTTTGGAGAGCTAAGGCAAACTATTAAGTGGAGATTTCTTGGTGGGATTAAGAAAAATTTTCTAGATTCAGATTTCTTAAGGTAAGAGCTTTACTTCTTTGTAAAAATTTTGGGTTTTCACCATGTATTTTGAGTACATTTGGAAGAATTCAAAAATTCTCTATTCATAGTGAAAAAATGACGAAAAATCTATGGAATTTACATAGGAAGTGTAGTTTATGCTTTTAGAAGTTTAGTTTAGTAGTTTAGACTTGATTTTTGAAGTTATTTTTGGATTTTTGCATAAGAAGGGTATCTGCTTCTACCTCTGCTGCTTCTACATCTAGACCATCTACTTCACGTGCTTCTACTTCTAGAGGTGAGTCTTCTGAGACCCAAGATCAATTATTACAAAGGATGATGGAAATATTAATTATACCGCTGATAAAGTTCAGAATTTGGAGCATTTTGCAGAACATATAGATATGTATAAAAGAAGAGATACCTTGATTATGAGTCTACAGATGTTTAGAATAGCGGTGATTTTGAAGATGATGAGGTGGACTGAATTTTTTTTATGTCTGTAATATGTGTTAAACTATGTGCTTTGGATTTGAGATTTGTGATGTGTTGTTTATTTTTATGTTGGGACTTGAGACATGTGTTTTGATGTGTTATAAATTATGTAGTCTGGGCTTGCTACATTTGCATTTATGTACCTATTTAGATTTTGTGAAGAATGAAACTTTTACTTTGTTTAATTGTAATGTGATGTTGTTTTTTGTTAGTATTTTGATTTAAATTCTAGGGTAGTAACTAGTGTTGTGTATTTAGTATTGTGTTTGTTAGTTAAGGATTGAATTTAATTCTATTTCTTTTAGAAATTTGAAAATCTTGCTAACTTTAGTTTTAAATTTTAAACTTAGAAAACTGCTACCCTGTATTTTTCTTTTATCTTGTTAGTATGTTTGTTTTCATGTTGAGACTATTATATCAAAGTTAGTGTGTTAGTTTGTTTTCATGTTTGTACCCACTACTTAGAAGTCAATACAATCTCCGCATGTTAAATTAAAATGAAAATGATAAAAAAAATTGATCAAAAATTAATTTTACTCCTATTTTTAGTTTTATACTTGTATACTTAGGATATAAAAATTCCTATAAGCATGTTATTTAAATTTTCATTCCTGCTTATATATATCTGATGCTAAACTATTTAATCAGTTAAATTTTTAAGTTTAGGGGGGATGAAAAATATTTTCAAAACTTGAATTTTATTTATTCTCAAATGTGCTACAAGTGAATTTGTTTTGAAAAAAAAATGATCATGTATATGAAGTTATATTATGGAAGTAAAATTTGATTTTAGAAATGTGTAAGAAAATTTAGTTAAAATTTTTTGTAATGAAGAAAAGCTTTAAGTCAAAAGTTTTTAGTGTAGAAAATGTTTAATATAAGTAACTATCTTTAGTAAGAAAAATTGTATTTTTTGAAATTTTAGAAATTTGGACTTTTATTTTTAATAATTAAATTTCTTTTATTAAAATAATTTTCAAAACTATTATTATATTTTTAAGTAAAAGACTTAGCTTTAGAAAAGGAGAATTGGAATTCAAAATCATTAATGACATATCCAGATATATTAACCCTTGCTTGAAAAGAAAAAAAAAGAAAATAAAAAGAAAATAAAAAGAAAAGAAAAAGAAAAAAGAAAAAGAAAAAGAAAAAGAAATGAGTAAGGGAGGAGAAGTTTGAAGATTAGTGCCTAATTAAAAATTTGTTCCATATTTGATCTTTTTAAAGTATAAGACTTGAGAAACTCTTAAGCTTAAGGATATAATATNACAAGACTTTGCTTTAGGAAAGGAGAATTGGAATTCAAAATCCTTAATGGTCTATCCAGATATAGTAATCCTTGCTTGAAAAGAAAAAAAAAAAGAAAAGAAAAAGAAAATAAAAAAAAAGAAAAACAAAAAAGAAAAAAGAAAAAGAAAAAGAAATGAGTAAGGGAGGGGAGCTTGAGGATTAGTGCCTAATTAAAAATTTGTTCCACATTTGATCTTTTTAAAGTATAAGACTTGAGAAACTCTTAAGCTTAAGGATATAATATAGTAAGTATAATTATTCTTAATAAAGATGTTTAAGTAGAGATAATAAAAGAACTAAATTCTAAAATTGGAGAATCTACAATATTTTTGAATCAGATAAAAACTCATATTTTTATATTTTTTAACATTAAAAATTTCTAAAAATTTAAGTTGATCTCATTTACTAATTATTTTTTTCTAAATTGGACAACAAAATTTCTAAATCTAAATTTTAGTAACTCCTAAAGAAACTCAAATACATATCATACTTNTAGATAAAAACTCATATTTTTATATTTTTTAACATTAAAAATTTCTAAAACTTTAAGTTGGTCTCATTTACTAATTATTTTTTTATAAATTGGACAACAAAATTTCTAAATCTAAATTTTAGTAACTCCTAAAGAAACTCAAATACATATCATACTTATTAAGTTCTTAAAGATTGAGGTATCACTTGATGACAAGTAACATTTTAAGTATGGGGGATTTCGATACACCTAAAATATATAGTGTTTTTAGATACATTTCTATACCTATTTTTTAGATATTATACTTTAATGGAAGGTATTTGTGTGTTTTTCTTTCAGGTACAAGTAAAATGGTGAAAAATTCTAAAAGGAATGAAAAATGATCAAATTTGGAGCAAAGAGGAGAAAATTGTGCTAAGGTGTTTTGGTGCCTAAGCGCCAGATCCAGCGCTTAAACGCTGGTTAAACAGAGAAGGTCGCGCCTAAGCACTAGAGGCCCCGCTCTTAAGCACCAGAGGCAGTTATTTGGAGGTTTTCTTCATTTGGCCAAATTTTGAAGAGGTATTTGAGGCACCTATTGGATAAAGAGGGTGGTTATGACCATTAAGAACGAAAATATTATTAAAAGACTTGCAAAAAGAGGCATCCCTTGGAGAATACATCAAATTTGGACACATTTTGAAGAGTTTCCAAGGCACCTCCTGGGAAATTTATAGAAGAAAGAAGTTGAGATATTTGAAAGGGGTGCTTGAAGTTCTGAAAAGTGCTTAAAAAGGGAGAGATTTTCAGGCACCACAAAAAAATTTACTTTATCCTTTTTGTTTTTAGANTTTAAAGATTGAAGTATCACTTGATGACAAGTAACATTTTAAGTATGGGGGATTTTGATACACCTAAAATATATAGTGTTTTTAAATACATTTTTATACCTATTTTTTAGATATTGTACTTTAATTGAAGGTATTTGTGTGCTTTTCTTTCAGGTACAAGTAAAATGGTGAAAAATTCTAAAAGGAATGAAAAAGAATAAAATTTGGAGCAAAGAGGAGAAAATTGTGCTAAAGTGTTTTGGTGCCTAAGTGCCAGATCCAGCGTTTAAACGCTGGTTAAACAAAGAAGGTCGTGCCTAAGCACTAGAGGCCCCGCTCTTAAGCACTGGAGGCAGTTATTTGGGTGTTTTCTTCATTTGGCCAAATTTTGAAGATGTATTTGAGGCACCTATTGGATAAAGAGGGTGGTTATGACCACTAAGAACAAAAATATTATTAAAAAACTTGCAAAAAGAGGCATCCCTTGGAGAATACATCAAATTTAGACACATTTTGAAGAGTTTCCAAGGCACCTCTTGGGAAATTTATAAAAGAAAGAAGTTGAGATATTTGAAAGGGGTGCTTGAAGTTTTGAAAAGTGCTTAAGAAGGGAGAGATTTTCAGGCACCACAAAAAAATTTACTTTATCCTTTTTGTTTTTAGATTTATTTTGAGAGTTAAGAGTGTTGTAAAAGAGCAGAGATTCAAAGGAACTTCAAGAGTTTGGTGGCAGATTTGAGATATTATTTATCTTTTGTTTTTAAACTACTTTGGTTTTAATTGAGACTTCTTATTGGTTTGACAAAGATTTCTACTTTTAAACTAAAGTGTGGTTTTGTTTTCTCCATGGATTATGAGTAGTTTTCTTTATCTTTCTCNAAAGATTTGAGATATATTTTTATATTTTATTTTTAAACTACTTTGGTTTTAATTGAGACTTCTTATTGGTTTGATAAAGATTTCTACTTCTAAACTAAAGTGTGGTTTTGTTTTCTCCATGGATTCTGAGTAGTTTTCTTTATCTTTCTCCTGAAGTAATTAAGTTTTGGATGGAAGTTGTGGAGAGTATTGATCTTTAATGTTGGAAGTTGTGATGACTTTTAAACTAAAGTGTGGTTTTTTTTCTCCATGGATTCTGAGTAGTTTTCTTTATCTTTCTTCTTAAAATGATAAGTAATTCGTTTTCTCCATGGATTCTAAGTAGTTTTCTTTATCTTTCTTCTTAAAATGATAAGTAATTAAATTTTCTCCATGGATTATGAGTAGTTTTCTTTATCTTTCTTCTTAAAATGATAAGTAATTATTTGATGGAAGTTGTGGAGAGTATTGATCTTTAATGTTGGAAAAAGTTGTGAAAATTTAAATATGGATGGAAGTTGTGGAGAGTATTGATCTTTAATGTTGGAAGAAGTTTTGATGATTTAAATCCATGAACCGAAAGTTGTGGAAAGTATTGATCTTCAATGATGGAAGAAGTTGTGATGATTTAAATCTATGAATTCTGAGTAGTTTTCTTTATCTTTCTTCTTAAAATGATAAGTAATTAAGAGACTTGTAAAGAATATTGATCTTTAATGTTGGACAAAGTTGTGATGATTTAAATCCATGCACTCCATTTTCTCCATAGATTATGAGTAGTTTTCTTTATCTTTCTTCTTAAAATGATAAGTAATTAAGTTTTGGATGGAATGTTGTGGAGAGTATGGAACATTAATGTTGGAAGAAGTGATGATTCAAATCCTTGAATTTCATTTACTTCTTGATTTGGCCTAACCAGATGTTAAAATTTGTTGTGAGAACATGTAAGAACCGGGCTGGTATTGTCTTAGTCAATAATTAAAAATAATCACATGAGGTTGTATGAGTGAGAATGTAATTCATATGATTTAGTGCAATTAAATAGGGAAATAATCATTGAAGGGTGTAGAGTTAGAGGACTTTAAAGTGACATGTTAAAGCCCCCAACTTGGTTTATTGTTTTGTTGTTTGATACGAGATGTTAGACCCCATGTGGAGGGAATCGAGGTAACTCTAGAGTGAGAGCTAGTATGTTCCCTACCTAGCCGGTCTTCAAAACTATTCAAACTTCAAATTAGCCAATGTTATTTAAAGCATCTCTACTTAAGGTAACACATATATTTTCTTTTATTTGGAACAATAGAATTTGCATGCTTTCTCAACAAAATTCCTATGTTTATTACTTATTCATGATAAGGAGAAAAATATTTTCAAATTCAGCGCTTTTCTTTTACATAAACTCAAGTCATCTTTTTAAATTGTTATGGTTCTGTCAAAATATCAAAAATACCAAAAAAATTGAATTTTAATTATTGCAAATACAACCCTAGTTTAAGTATTTGTCTTTTTTAAAATAAAAAGTTTCCTATTCAATAGAGAATATTGCATAATTTCCTTATGGGTTTGATATTCAGGTCTTAATCAAAAAGTCTTATATTATTTGGTAACGATATGTATACTTCCGTAGTATCCCAATATATATATATATATATATATTGAAAAGTTAAATTCTTATTTTCTTCAGGATCAAGTTTTGACTCTATTGCAAAGTAATGAAATATAAGTGAAAATATAATCAGAGACATTGTTATACTGTTGCATATAAGCAGTTTTGGGATTAATCGTATCATTATTAAATCCTTGCATTATTTATATAAATAGTGGTCAACCCAAAAATAAGATTTTGCACAGGAATGAATTTCTTTTCTTATTTTTTTGTTAGTCCATATGGTAAAATACCACTAATAATATAATTTATAATATCAGCTTATCAAGGTATTTCCCATCCTTTTATAGCATAAAGTTGCTCATCAGGAAAAGTTTCATTACTTAATTTTTCCATGTCAAGTATTTCTTCCTGTTCTAGCATAGATTGATGATCAGCAATTTGATTTTTAGTACATTTTCTATTGACTACTACTAAATCAAACTCTTACCTCAAAAGTACCATTCTAATTAGTCTTGGTTTCACATCCTTCTTTTATATCAAATATTTAATAGTCGAATGGTTAGTATGCACAATACACTTTATACCTAAAATTAACAAAAGCATACTCAATGGCTAAGAACTCTCTTTTTGTGGTCGTATAGTTAATCTAAGCATCATTAGGAATATTACTAGCATTGTACATCACTTTAAAAATCTTATCATATCTCTTCCCTAAAATAACTCTAATTACATAATCACTAGCATCACACATTAATTCAAAAGGCTTCTCCCAATTAGGTGAAACAATTATAGGAGCAGTGATCAATTTTTCCTTTAAAGTTTCAAAGGCTTTAAGGCAATCTTTAGTTAAAATTAAATTTTGTTTTTTTTTTTATAGAAGTTGGCATAAAGGCTTAGTAATTTGTTAAAAATGTTTAATATATAGCCTGTAAAATCCAGCATGTCCTAAAAAACTCCTAACTCCTCTAACATTAGTAGGTGGAGGTAAGTTTGATATAACCTGAATTTTTGCAGGATCTACTTACATGTCATTCTCTAAAATTTTATGCCCAAGCACAATTCCTCTAGTAACCATAAATTGACATTTTTTCCTGTTCAATACGAGATTAAACTTTTCACATCGTTCAAGAACTTTCTCTAAATGATTTAGACATATTTCAAAAGAAGTTCCAAATACAGAAAAATCGTCCATAAAGACTTCAATCCCTTTTTCAATTAAATCATTGAAGATTGACATCATACATCTATGAAATGTTGCATTTTCATTACATAATTCAAAGGGCATTTGCTGAAAAGAAAAATCTCTATAAGGACTAGTAAATGTTTTTTTCTCTTGATTCTATAGAGTAATAGGTATTTGATGGTAACCGGTA
Source organism: Phalaenopsis hybrid cultivar (assembly GCA_002079205.1). Taxonomy (NCBI): domain Eukaryota; kingdom Viridiplantae; phylum Streptophyta; class Magnoliopsida; order Asparagales; family Orchidaceae; genus Phalaenopsis; species Phalaenopsis hybrid cultivar. The sequence goes on from JXCR01143529.1 coordinate 151,311, forward strand.
TATCCATCTAGAAAATAAAAATATATGTGCCCAGCCAACCTATCCAACATTTGTTCCAAAAAGGGTAAGGGAAATTGATCCTTCTTGGTGGCAAAATTTAATTTTCTATAATCTATGCAAATTTTACATCCAGTGACTTTTTTTATTGGTATTAATTCATTATTCTCATTTGTCACTACAGTCACTCCTCCTTTCTTTGAAACACAGTGAATTGGACTTACCCAAGCACTGTCTGAATTAGGATATATTATTTCAGCATCTAACCATTTTAAAATTTCTCTCCTAACAATTTCTTTCATCATAGGATTTAATCTTCTTTGAGGATCAGCTCTTGGTTTATGTTGATATAAGCTAATGTCCATCCAAAGGCTTTCTTATATCTTTTCAAAGTTTCCAACAACTATTATTCTTGTGTATCAGTTAATTCTAAGGATACTATAACAGGTAATGTAAATAAACCTTTTAAAAAATGCATACTTCAAATGTGTAGGAAGTGTTTTCAGTTCTAGTTCAGGAGGTTTCTCCATAGATAAAATCAAATTTTTATTACTTTCAGAAGGATCTAACATTTTAATTTTTTTCTTGAACATAATCCAAATCTTCTTTACTCACTTCCATAGATTCATCTTGATATTCCTCACATTCATTTTCAAATTCCCTTTCAAATGACTTTTTAAAATATTCATGGCTTAGATATTCATTAATATTCATTCTGAAGCATTCAATCTCTTGCTCTTTTACAGGGTATCTCATTGATTTTGCAATATTAAAAGTAACCTCTTAATCACTAACTCTCCTAGTTAATTCTTCTTTCTACATATTGATGAAAGCTCTTCCAGTAGCAAGGAATGGTCTTCCTAAAATGATAGGAATTTCTTTATCTTCTTCCATATCTAATACAATAAATTTCACAGGAAAGATAAATTTTTCAACTTTTACTAAAACATCTTCTATAACTCCTTTAGAATAGGTAATCGAACGATCAACTAACTGAAGAGTTAGAGTTGTAGGTGAAATATCTCCTAAACCCAACCTTCTAAAAATTGATAACGACATAAGATTACTACTAGCTCCTAAATCACATAAAGGTTTTCCAAAAAATCTTTCGCCAACAACACAACGACTGGTAAACCTTTAGAATCTTTAAATTTTTCAGGAAGCTTTTTCTGAATTTTAGTGCTACTCTCTTCACTGAGTGCAACATTTATATTAACTAGAAGCTTCCTTTTCCTTTTAAGTATATCCTTCATGAACTTCACATAACTTGGCATTTGTTACATAGCTTCAACAAAGGTAATGTTTATCGTTAATTTCCTCAATATTTCTAAAAATTTTTAAAATTTGTTATCTCTATTTTTTTCTTCAATCTTTGAGGAAATGGAGGTGGTGGTCTTTCTACAATGATTATCATTGATTTAAAAAGACATTCTGACTCAAAATGAAAATCTTCACTAGATTTTTCATTTTCCGCCTCATCTTTTTCAACTTCAACTTCCACTCCTTTTTTAACTCTGTTTTCTAATTCTTTTCCACTTCTCAGTTGAATAGCCTTAATTTGCTCTCTATTCTAATCTTTAGGATTTACTCAACATTACTAGGCAACGTTCTTGGAGGTCGATTGCTAAATGCAGTAACAATACATCTCAATTGATTTTTCATGTTTCTAATTGCAGCTCCTTGACTTTGTAATTAACTCCCCATTTGTAATATCAATTCTTTCATCAACAACTTTTTATCCTTACTCTGTAAATTATTATAACCTGGAGGGTAATAATGTTTATAAGTTGGATTCTCTTGATTGTTGGAGATTCCCAATGGGTTCACATTGTTGTTTCCCCATTCGGATTTGCACCATTAAAGTTATGATTACTCCAACTAAAATTTGGTTGATTCTTCCAACCAGGATTATAATAACTGGGATAAGGATTATTAGAATGATTATTTATTAAATTTAAGGTCTCAAAAAAAATATTGAGATTCTATCATTTGTCCCAATGAGTTTTTCTCAAACACAGGTGATGTCTGAGCATAATTCATTCCATATTTATCTATTTTCTTTGATATATCAGCTATTTATGCAGCTAACATAGATATTGCATTAGAATAATGAATAGTGATTACTCCTTTTGGATTTACCTTTCAGAGGGTCTTTGAAAATTATTAGTAGCCATCTCTTGTATTAAATAATATGCTTTATCGAATGGTTTTAACATTAATGATCCACNACATTAAGCAGCATCAAGTCGTGTAATCGGTCTTCAAGTATCGTCCATTTATTGGTAACATTGGTCTTTTACCCCTAAAGTCCACTAATTGGTAGGCTCCTCCTGTATAAGCCTTCTCAATGACAAATGGTCCCTCCCAAGTTGGCTCAAATTTTCCACCTATTACGGCGAGCAAGAATAGGTCTTTTGAGCACGAGTACGAGATCATCAATTTTGAATGTCCTTGGGCGGACCAATTTGTCATGGGCTTGTACCATCTTTGCCTGGTAGAGCTCCAAATGTTGTTGTGCTTCTAGTCGCTTTCCCTCGAGACTCTCCAGTTCTTCAAGCCTGAGTTTTGTACTTTCTTCTGTTGTAAGTTGGTTAGCAACAGTAACTCTGAGAGATGGTGTCTGGATCTCTAGCGGTAGCACGGCCTCGGTCCCGTACACGAGCATATAAGGTTGTNCCGAAAGGCTCTCTGTTTCTTTCGGCTCGCATTTCTGCGTTGTGTCCTGTGGAGTGGAGTATTTAGAAGTTGTTTACTGTGGGCAGCTATTAAGCCCCTCGCCAGAGTAGCTATCATGGAGGGCAGCCGGCTGGGCCCCTCCATCGGATCTTGTTCTATCATCATGTTTTTACCTTTACGTGACGCGTCATATTGAGTGGTCACCCTCACTAGTGAGGGTAGTCCCTTCTTTTCTTCATTGCTGACTATGTCCATTAGCGGACAGTTGTAGTCCATATCGATCTGGTTGAAATCCATGTCAAAATCTATGACACCTTCTTGTGGCGTCATCTCTTCGTTCAGTGCAAGGTTCCAGCCATCCTGAAAGGTAAAGATCAACCTCTGTCCTGACATTTTTCTGCAGATGACAGAAAGAAACGTCAGCGGGCTGAAGTTTGGCATGAACAAGAACGAAACAAAGTACTCATTAAAGTAAATTTTAGTTTATTTTGGTGAAAAAGATTACTCATTTTACGTGTGAGTTTGTTTTAACTTAATGGAATATTTAAATCCAAAAGTAGAAAGGAGAACGTGTGAAGTTCAAAAATTTTCTAAAAATTTTCATTAAATATGAGATTAATTACAAAATTTGGACCCGGTCATAGACATACGACCATATAGATAACCCTAAAACAATCAAGGTTTCAAAATTTTAAAGCAAGCAAAAGCAAGCAGAGGTAAGCAGCATTAAGCAGCATCAAGTCGTGTAATAGGTCTTCAAGTATCGTCCATTTATTGGTAACATGGGTCTTTTACCCCGGAAGTCCACTAATTGGTAGGCTCCTCCTGTATAAGCCTTCTCAATGACAAATGGTCCCTCCCAAGTTGGCTCAAATTTTCCACCTATTTTGCGGCGAGCAAGAATAGNGCAAACACACTTAAATAAGAAAATATTCAAACTAAACTACAAACACTATTTTTTAGTTTTAAAAATAATCATACTATAAATTATAAAATAACTTACTAATACTTTCTGTTACTTCCCCGAAAATGGTGCCAAAAACTTGATGCAAGTGGATTTAGTGTGTAAATTTTGTAAATACTTTTCAATATTACAAATTACACCTGTTGGATACAATAGCAAATATGAAAATTAATCCGAACGAAAATAACTTCAGTTAAAATAGTTTTATCTTTTAAAAATCTTTAAACTGTTAAATCCCCTTTAAAAATAAAGCAAGTATATGTATCACTCAAGTAATAAAGGGCTCTAATGGAGTCCTAGATATCGGTCTCACTGGGAAGTTGGAAATTCCTATAGGTAAATTCTTAAGATTATAATGTATACTTCAATTTTTAAAACCACAAAAAGTTAAGTGTGAAAGTTGAATATTAAATACTAGAGTGAATGATAATTAAAATACAGCTAAAAGACAAAATTAAATAAACTAAATTCTAAACTTTCAGAAGTAAATTTATGAAAACTAACAAAGTTTTTATAACGGAAAGTTCATATTTAAGAAATATACTTTCTCTTTACAATGAGTATATGGATTGTGAATAAATTAAAATCATTTGAAAATATATATAAAAATTGTTTTGTGCCAAATAGCAGCAATCCTAATATTTATGCTTTTCCGAGTGTATAAAGAACATTGACTAATCTAGAGTTTGGTCTCTAATTCTGTGGTTAGGCTGGGAGGATACCGGCTGCCACTCTAGAGCTCCCACTACTTCCTCACATAAGGGCTAACAATCTTAAATCAGTTTCCAATCAACTGGACCAAATTGGAGATTTTAATATGTCAGCTTAAAATCTCCAATTCTGCATCCAACAAAGTATGTTTCCCTATTTATTTGCACCCAACCCCATGGATGAAATACTCTCCCATGAAATCAAATGTGATTCTCCCCATGTTGTAGAAATCATAGTCCTTTTGGAACATATGTTTCTCAACACATTTTAATATTTCAAGTGGCCAAATAGAAACACAAATGAAGATCGGAGTTCAAATCATCACAAATTATTGACATTTAAAATGATATAAAATAAAATCAATTCTTCACAAAACCACATCTCAAAGTTGGGAGAAGGATGAAGAAGACTACTCAGAATTCATGAGAAGAATATGATAAAATATGGATTATATATATAAAAACAAGTTTACAAAATACAAGAAATAAAAAACATAACTTATCTTGCAATTCTTCCCATGCAAATCCCTAAATGTTCTCTTCAAGTTTTTCTCTCTTTACAAGCACTCTCAATTCTCTCTTAGAAGTGTAATGAAGAAGAAATCTTTCAGCTTCCCTCTCCTCTTACAATCCTTGAAGAAAATCTCCAAGCCCTTGACTTGTCTCTCTCTCTATCTCTTACTTTCGCCCCCTTTTACACGCCACTCTCAACTCCTTCACGCCCCAAAACTCTCCTCTCTTTTATAAAAGACTACCTCCCTCCAAAAAGAATTCAAAAGTCTCTCCAAAATTCTATCCAAAAGTCAAGTCTTTTGAATTCAAAAGACATATCCATTGATCTAAGATACATATCCTTTCATAAAAGAACCTTCCAAAGTGTCTAGATGCATTGAATCACTCCAAGGGGTGTTTATAACAAGTGTCTCTTTGAAAATTATCGTAAAATTTGTCTCAAACTGCCTTAATCTACAAAAAAGCCATCTCTGGGGAATCTCACACCAAATCTGGCACATCTTGTAGCAAATCTGGCGCATCTTGTGCCAACTCTCTGTCAAATGACGCATCTGGTGCCAATCTAGCGCATCTTATGTCATTTTGTTGAAGACTGTGTTGTTCTGATTTTTAACGCATCTTGCACCAATCTGGCGCATCATGCATCAGTTCTCTGTTTGTTGGTGCATCTTGCGCCAGAATACCAAAATTAGATGTTTTAGCTCAAAATTTTAAAATTTTTTTGCTATTTTTGCTTCAAATACCTAAATTTTATATACTTGTAACAAAAACATGAAAATGCCCTTCTTTAAAGTATAATATCACCAAAAAAAGCATAAAATATATACTTAAAACTATATATTATTTTGATGTATCAACAATCTATGAAAATTCAAAGAAAAAACTAATCCAAGAATTCATGATAGTTGCACTTGATTGGAAGCATCAATATAAACTTAAATAGTGTGAGTGATTGTATTATAGAAACTATTTTAGGCCAAAGAGAAAATAAGAATTTCATGTGATATATTGTTATAGGAGAACTCTAAATGACACACAAGCCACTAAACTTCCACTAGAAAGGAATTACTAGTACTTATATTTGATAAATTTGGAATCTACTTAATTAATATTAAGGTAAGAGTATACACTAACCTCTTAACTGTTAAATATCTTGTGACCAAGAAGGATTTAATACAAATTAATTAAATTAATATTAATTAAGTCTTTACATCCTAATAAGCTTTGCCATACAATATAAATTTAAGGCTTTCAATGAAGGTAAGCCTAAATTGTCATTCAACTTAGAAGGTAGACATGAGGGAAACATTCATTATTTTATTACTTAAATTTGTAATTTTTTGTTCATATTGACCATAATTTTATACATGTGGAAGATTCTTAGTGGTATTTTTTTAAAATTACAGTGGTCAAATGCACTTCAAGGTGCTAAAACATGAAGTGAGCTTAGGAGCTAGACAAGCATAAACATGCTAGAATACAACATAAGTATGTCAGGCTTGATGTTAGTTTGGAGTAGTTATGCCAGTCTACGACATGTTTAAACCATTTCATGGCAAGTAACACCATAGCCTGGACATACTTGATTTGGCAAACTTTTTCATGAAATCTTTGGCAATTCTATATAAGGAGAATTTGAGCTTGACCTTGGGTGCCCTTAAATATTATAAAGGCACCTTATGTTTATGTTTTAGTAGAGTTTTTATCAACCCTGTAGCTTTCTCCAATGATTTTTTTTTGGAGTGATTCTTAAGATTGATTCATTTGAGCTTAGAGAGGTTATATGTAGAGATTGACCAAAATACTAGAAGTGAGATCTACGAAAAGCTTGTATTATATGAAAAGGATTGCAATGTATTGCAACGATTGATTGGCTTGGGTTTGAGTTTTCTGTACTTCTCATAAAAAATATTTTTATGCTCGTGAAATCAGTATTTGTGCTTTATTTTTCATGCATTGTAGTTAATCTATTTTTTGTACTCCTGTGAGGTAAGTCATGTGATTCTCACATTCTTTTGTTTTATGGATTTCTTCCCCTTCACACCATTTTAATGCTTAGATTTCATACATTTTTGTATTAAATTTTTTCTCTTAATTTACTTTGAATTCTAGCATGATTGAATTTTAAAATAACATGTGAACTAAGACTTCTAACTATTGCTTAGAAGAGCAAGTTCGTTAATAGACAACAAACCAACAGAATAGATATAATATGATTAAGAAATTGTAACCGAGATGAAGTACTATAGAATTCTTAAGAAGCACTGCAAAGTTTATCCCCCTAGATTGTAATAAGATATCTAAATCTTCTTATGACCTAGATATAGGCTAAGGAGGACATGTTCCTGGTTGTTAAAAATAGGTTGGGATTTATATGAAAACATTGAGAAACCTCTATGATGGTGTCACTGAAGTATGAATCTCTCATCTTTGAAATACTTCACATAGCATAGTTTAGTTTTCTACTTAATGCTTTAGGATTTAGAACCTTTCACATCTACAAATTAAACCTTGCAGTAAGGTTTCGTGATTTAGTAAATTAAAACTTTTTCTATTTGAAATATTTTGACAACTTTTCTCATGAAATTAAAATGCAGACTTAAAACCCATATATTACTTGCCCAATAGTTATACTTGTGTGATTAACTAACATGCCTAGTAGTAATTTTGGGCATCATAGGTATAGTAATTTTCCATGATAAAGTGCACTACTTATTATAAATATAATGACCATTAAATGAACTGTATTTAAATCTAATGACTTTCTGAAAACAACATTTTAAAAATTAATAAAATATTATGAAACCCAAAGAAAAGGTATCTTTATATTGTAGTACATATAAGTTGAAAACAATTAGTAAAATAATTAAGATTACATTTTCAACCAATTTACCAAGAGCCTAATTTATTCATGATTGTACTACAATCTATGCATTTAATTCTAAAAGAGAATAGAATAAATGTTAAATTATNCAAAATAATTAAGATTACATTTTCAACCAATTTACCAAGAGTCTAATTTATTCATGATTGTACTACAATCTATGCATTTAATTCTAAAAGAGAATAGAATAAATGTTAAATTATCTAAAAAAAGACCATTATGATTAATATACTAAAAATTGGTAAACAAATTATATATATTGAAGCTAACCAATTGTGAGAAATAATTAGAAAATTCAGAAGAAATAACTATTANGGAAAGACCATTATGATTAATTTACTAAAAATTGTTAAACAAATTATATATATTGAAGCTAACCAATTGTGAGAAATAATTAGAAAATTCAGAAGAAATAACTATTAATTTGAAAACAACATGAACCAGCTTTAATGGGTCTTTATGGATTTAGTCAAATGAGTATTGGCCTTCCCAAAAACTGAAAGATCATTAGCATAAAGAAGATGAAAACAAAAATGATGTTAAAACTTGTTTTCTGCCAACTTTGCCTCCAATAGTCTAGAATAATTGTCCATATCTCGTGTGAAAAAAGATGGATAAAATGCATGTGTTCATGAACCACTATTGGAGGGAAAATCTGTAAGTTTCTTATTTTTAATCATATAAAATACAGAGGTGTCCAAAATGTAAACAATTTATTAAGAAAAAATTCTTAGGAAAGCAAAAGCAGTTATAAGGTAGTAGATGACTAACATGATTAAATGTTTTCAAGAGATCAACTTTGCTTCAATATTATTTAGGAAATTTTGNGAAATCTGTAAGTTTCTTATTTTTAATCATATAAAATACAGAGGCGTCCAAGATGTAAACAATTTATTAAGGAAAAATTCTTAGGAAAGCAAAAGCAGTTATAAAGTAGTAGATGACTAACATGATTAAATGTTTTCAAGAGATCAACTTTGCTTCAATATTATTTAGGAAATTTTGTAGAATTAAAGCCATAAAAGTCTCATGGGCTATTATCACATTATTAGCTTTATCATTTCCATCGTAATGGTAGATTGAGATTGTTAAACATGTTTAGCGAGGAGAAGTTTTAGTTTATTAGTAATGAGTTTTGCAATAACCTTGCAGAGAATTCCAAATAGATATCAACTTATGATCATTGAGTGATATAATATAAATTTATTATTGTTAAGTATTTCAGCTAATTAGAGATTTTGGATATTCTAAAATAAATGTACTACCTTATGGAAATAAGCCGTNTTGAAAATTAATTTAATTGTTAAGTATTTCAGCTAATTAGAGAGTTTGGATATTCAAAAATAAATGTACTACCTTATGGAAATAAGCCGTAATAATATGAAAGTGTCACAAGTAATAGAGTAAAACTAAAGGCTTAGGTATTTATTTTTGTCAATACTATTATACTAATATTGGCAGCTAATGTATCTTTATATGAAAAATTAGCAAAAAGAATAGTCATCAAAGGAGAATATAGAGCTATAAGAAAGATTAGATGTTGTATGAATTTTCATTAAAGAAGTTTAAAGAAACAAAATTGTTAAGAAAATAAACTATGTGATAAACTGAACTCATTAATACGTATGTTTTATGTTTATGTTATTTTTACATATTAAGCACATCCACATAGATAAAAACATGTATATATTAATGAATTATGGCAGTACATAATTTTGAAAAAAAAATGACGTCACCAATAACAAGTGTGTCTAAAGGGACTAATGTCCCATTGCTTGTGTGACTAGTCATTGCCACTCAAAATTTCTTATATTTCTTTGATTTCTCAGTTTCCAAACTACTTGTGTTTGTTTAGTTAGCTTCATGCTTTCATTGATTTAGGCTAATAAGATTTATGCCATCTATCAATGCATGCAGCTAAATATTCGTAGAACAACTAAATTTATTACATTGGTGATTACATGCTCTTTAATTATTTATTTGGCTCTAAAATCTTGCTAACGATTTAAAGGCATGCAACTTGTTTTTGAGGGGTGTCATATTACCATAAAGTATATGGTAGAATAGTTCATTTTATACCATGAAAAGATATTCGAAGAGCTACCAAAACCGATCAGTAATTATTATAGCGCAACTCCCCTACACATAAATAATTGAGTATTTTGAGGAACATTATAATGTGGTGTAAAATATTTATTTGATGGCTCACAAAATATTGCAATTACAAACAAAAAAGTTATAATTCAAACTTATTATATCATTACAAAATTTATTTTATCAAAATTTAAACTTGATAGAAATTTTCTAATAATAGATCAAATATTACTAATGATTTAATAAATACGTTATAACTATTGCATATCAATTAAGGTACCATCATTCTTAGAAGTTTTTGATTTGACCTCTTCTATCATACCTTAGATTCATTGAATGAGATTGTAAGAAAATTTTTAAAAGTTAAGNGTATTGCGTATCAATTAAGATACCATCATTCTTAGAAGGTTTTGATTTGACCTCTTCTATCATACCTTAGATTCATTGAATGAGATTGTAAGAAAATTTTTAAAAGTTAAGAAACCCCTGTTAAAATTTACTTACCCAACCAAAAGTTAAGAATTAAGTCAGCACTCCATACACACAACAATGGCTAATTTGATAAATTAACCTAATTAAATTATTCATGACCCTCACAACATAGACTAGAGTCTATAAGAGAATTATGTGAGAAGTTTTGTTAAAATTTTAAAATATTTAAAGCTAATTACTATCATATTCAAGTTTGTAAGGTCTACCTTTGCTTTTATTAACACAAGTCGAATCTAAAACATCTATTCTCCTAACTGCATTATCAGATAATCGATATTTAATGTGACCAAATCATCCTAGATTAATCTCTCTAATCTTGCCTACCACTGGAGCTACATCAACCCTATCACAGATATATTCATTTCGTATTTTGCCTGTGTCAAGCCGCACATTCACCAAAGCATTCTGATCTCAACAAATACTAAACTTTGTTTTAGCTTCTCTTTTAAAAGCTAACATTCTCCTCCATAGAGTATTGTAGGTCACACCACCATCTTATTAAATTTTTCTTTCAGTCTGAACTCTACTTTTCCACCACTCTATAGGCCCGAAGCATTCCATCACTTCAACCAACCAACTTAAACACTGCCAAACTATCCTAATTTGTACTGCATAAAATCTTTACAGCTACTTATATCATATTCAAGCTCTAAATACATATGAAATTACTTGGCCATCTTAACTCTTAGCTAAGCCTAACACCCATTGGTCAATGAATCCAGATTGTTCGATTTGAAAAGACCAACATTGATATTTTACTCCATTATCTCCAACTTATTGGTATTGGTCCAAATGAAAAAATAATAATAATCTGTGACACAAAAACTTAATAAAAGCCTACTTGTAATTTAACACCATATACCTTAAAAGCTCGCCGACCACAGCGCCAATGTCACATCCCTCGTGCTTATGTCGGCTAAACATAGGAAACCNAGAAAAGACCAACATTGATATTTTACTCGATTATCTCCAACTTATTGGTATTGGTCCAAATGAAAAAATAATAATAATCTGTGACACAAACTTAATAAAAGCCTACTTGTTAAATTAACACCTTAGACCTTAAAAGCTCGCCGACCACAGCGCCAATGTCACATCCCTCGTGCTTATGTCGGCTAAACATAGGAAACCGGTGACCGCGTCAATCACTTTACCAAATTACTTATCCCAAATATTACCGCATTAATGAGGATTTAGAGGACTGCAAACCCCAATTCCGTGATCTTCATTAATAAATACATTTGAAGGATTAATCAAAAGCTTTACACATAGATAAGACCTTATCCGTTATTTTATCCGCATCATATCCACCAACTTAAGCCAATCCATTTGATCCCAGTCCAGCAAACAATTAATTGATAAGCAAGCCTCTCATGTCTCATGTTACCTTTATTTATTTTATTCCCTTTTAATACAATCAGGCGCTCTTTCCCCTTTCATGAGTTTTTCTTCTCTCTGGCCTCTAAAAAGTCATGTGAGATTTGGGACGTAAGAATCCTAAAGAGCTAATGTGTTGCTTTCAACAAAAAGTGAGANACTCTTTCCCCTTTCATGAGTTTTTCTTCTCTCTGGCCTTTAAAAAGTCATGTGAGATTTGGGACGTAAGAATCCTAAACAGCTAATGTGTTGCTTTCAACAAAAAGTGAGACGGGTTCACAGGCGATGGGGGCGTGGAGGTGGTGATGTGATCCACTTTTATTTAATAACCTCTATTTACTTTGAAGCTAATTTGTTTGAATAAGACGAATTGACTCCATACTTTAATTTTGGGAAATTTACATATATACCATACAATTCTTACGTTTTTACATACCTAACTACTGCAGCCTAATAATTGAACTTACAGCATATTGTAAAGGTATATTTCTTCTTTTAGAAAATAGTTATGATGATNGTATACCATACAATTCTTATGTTTTTACATACCTAACTAATGCAGCCTAATAATTGAACTTACAGCATATTGTAAAGGTATATTTCTTCTTTTAGAAAATAGTTATGATGATATTTTTAATGTAATGTTAAAAATTTGAGCGGTATGCATGTAAATATGAATATGCATGTGTTTGATATGTAAATTCAAAACAATTTTGTGGTATGTGTGTAAATGCTCGTTTAATATTTTATGGAGGCCAATGGTATGAGTGGATAAGCATTTGAAGCAAGTGGTAGGAATAGAAGCGGAGTACGAGGAAATTGGCTAAGGTTTTGAAGAACTTAATGCAATAGTAAAGGTCTTGGTGGTGTGGTTGGACTGAATGGCTAGATTGATAAGTCAATATTAGAAATATTATCCTAAAGTGCCGGCAACACTTTGGTATATAGGCAAGGGATGAAAATGTTGAGGCTCCTTTGGATTCCCTTAATGACCATGAATTAAAAATTAATTTCACATTAATGTTTATTCGTTCTGTTAATTAGATAAAATTTTTTTCCAAAATTTGTTTAATAATAAGACTATGCGTGTTCAATCATGTTTAACTCTTAGTAATTATATATTCAGCATTTTAGTCATTAATTTTTAATAACAATAATCAATTATTTTTTTTATTTGTTGTTTGATTTGTTTTCATGAGGTGAAGGTAGGGGTGTAAACGAGCCGAACATGAGCGAGCCATGCTCAGTTCGTGTTTAGCTCGTTTATATTTCGAGCTCAAAAAGTGTGTTCGTGTTCAGCTCGTTTGCTTAACGAGCCGAACNCTAACTGGATTATCAGATAGTCGACATTTAATATGACCAAATCATCCTAGATTAATCTCTCTAATCTTGCCTACCACTGGAACTACATCAACCCTATCACAGATATTTTCATTTCGTATTTTGCCTCTGTGTCAAGCCACACATCCACCAAAGCATTCTGATCTCAACAAATACTAAACTTTGTTTTAGCTTCTCTTTTAAAAGCTAACATTCTCCTCCATAGAGTATTGTAGGTCACACCACCATCTTATTAAATTTTTCTTTCAGTCTGAACTCTACTTTTCCACCACTCTATAGGCCCGAAGCATTCCACCACTTCAACCAACCAACTTGAACACTGCTAAACTATGCTAATTTGTACTGCATAAAATCTTTACAGCTACTTATATCATATTGAAGCTCTAAATACATATGAAATTACTTGGCCATCTTAACTCTTAGCTAAGCCTAACACCCATTGGTCAATGANCGAAATATTATCCTAAAGTGCCGGCAACACTTTGGTATATTGGCAAGGGATGAAAATGTTGAGGCTCCTTTGGATTCCCTTAATGACCATGAATTAAAAATTAATTTCACATTAATGTTTATTCGTTCTATTAATTAGATAATTTTTTTTTTTCCAAAATTTGTTTAATAATAAGACTATGCGTGTTCAATCATGTTTAACTCCTAGTAATTATATATTCAGCATGTTAGTCATTAATTTTTAATAACAATAATCAATTATTTTTTTTATTTTTTGTTTGATTTGTTTTCATGAGGTGAAGGTAAGGCTATAATAAAATCTCATTATTTACTAATTGCTATTTTTTACTCATTAAGAAAACTCATATTATTAAGTGAATTGAACATAAATTGAGATTTTAAGCTCACTTTTTGAATGAGCTTAGCATGAAGAGACATTTATTAAATAATGTTCAGTTCTTTTTTACTAAAAAAAATTAATAACTAAATAATTAATATTTATTATTTATTTTATAAATATATATTAATTATATAACTCATTTGTTATAGGAGTTATTATATATTTATTTTTGTTTCATCAATTCTAAAAATTAAATTTTAATATTTTTATATAATTTATGGTACATACAAACCTCTACACATGAATATATGCACTCAAACCAAAAAATCACAAATATATTATTTACAAAAAAGTTTGAACATGACTTTATTTCAAATAAATAAATTTCAAATGAAGTGAGGACGACCTGGCTAAAACTCGTTTACACCCTTGGGTACTGGAATCTTTACATCTAGTCAACTTCATAGATTATTATCACAACATATGGTCAATTAAACGTTGCTTGTCATAATCATGCTTTTATAATCAGTTAAATGCCTTTAATAAGTATATCTTAAACATTAATGAAAAATTTATTAGACTTTTAGTGGACTGAGTTTGTCTTAGAAATACTTAACACAAATTACAAGACAAACGTACACTCATATTAATTTTTATTAGATTAGCAAGTTAGTTATTATGAGGACTCGAACCAATTCAATTTGTTGTGGAGATTTGAACTAATAAAACACAGGTCACATATTACTACATTTTCTTAATATACCCAAGAGTTCGCCCAATCTTGACTATTAAAGAGTTAATGTATTGAAGAAATCAAGCAGAGATTAGAAGAGAGGAAGAGACAAAGGAAAGCGAGGAGAAAAGAAATCAGCTTTTATTTATTCAATTACTGATACATTTAGATGAGACAATATACAATCATTGAGAGATAAAATAAAACGTTATACTGTGCAGCCAAGAATCCCTAGAGAAAGAAGCAAAAACGAATGGAGAAGGCGAAGAGCATTGCTTCGATCTTCAGGTAGCTGCTAATCTTAGAAGAAAACAGATAAGTGTCCTTTAACCCCCTTCAAGCTGACGACCTGGGCTTCTGATCATCAGATTGCGAGGCAGATCATGGTGGCTTCTGATATGTAGTGGTTTTGTGAATATGACTACATATTGATCTTCAGTGAGAACTTGCTTTAGATAGATATGTTTGAGCCTTATGGGGCCACTTATAAAATGGTAGTCTACTTCGATATAATTTGTTCTAGCATGGAGTATAGGATTATGAGCAAGGACTTTTAGCGGAGAGACTATCACTTTAAACCGTGGATGTTGAGATTTATTAATCTGTTAGTTTTTGTAGAAGTCATCTAGTCCATATTATTTCTATAGTTATGGTTGTTAATGCTCTGTATTCCACCTCAGTTGAAGAGAAAGCGACAGTTGGTTATTTTCTTTGTGAACCAAGAGGTGAGAGTTGGTCGAAGGAAAATGCAAAACCCAGATGTAGGTTTGTGGTTTATGGTTACTTGCCCAGTCAACATCCACACATCCAGTTAATGAAAAAGATGAAGATGTAATGGGTAGACCATAATTAATCGCTCCTTTTAGAAAATGTAGGAGACATTTTAATTGTTGATAATGTAAAACAATGGGTTTATGTACATATTGGCTTAAATAATTTACAGTGAAGGTTTTGTCAGGTCGTGTTATAGTTAAATATTGAAGTGATCCAATATTTTATCTAAACACGTGTGGGCCTTCTATCAGTGATGTGGTGTTTGTGCTATGATATGTGCGTTTGGAAAGGGGAGTGAGAACAAGTTTGATAATGTGCATTTTTTTTATGTAGTAGCACCATTAAGTATGAAGTATGATTAGAAAAATAACCTGTTTTTGTATGTTACATGGTTAAGCCTAGAAATTTAGAAATAACCTCAATTTTCTTTAAGTTGAATTATATGCTAAGTTTATGAATTAAGTTGCTTATAGCAGTTAGGAAGTGTCTAATGATTAAAATATCATCAACCTACACTATCAAGTACATACGCGTGTTATTACACCTATTGATAAGCAAAGAGGGACCAAATTATTTACTTCGAAGTTTCGAGTGCAGAGAAAAATGAAAAAAGTGGAATGCCACTATCTTAGGATTTGTTTGGGACCTTAGATAGCTTTCTGTTATTTGCAAACAAAATGAGGGTGGTTTTTATGAACAAATCCCAGATGTTGTTTCATGAATACATTATCCTCCACCAATTTTCCACGAAGAAAATCATTAGATATGTACAATTTTTGAATTTCCCGTTTGTTGGTAGTGGCTAGAGCATGGATCATTTTGATAATTGGTAATTTAGCAACTGGATTGAATGCATGTTGTAATCAAAAACTTTTTTTTTTTTTGAAAATCTTTGGGCAGTGATCCCCTTTTCTTTTCTGTACTTATGCTTTTGACTCTACTGCTAAAAACTAGATGTAAGTTTCCTAACAACAGAAGCCAAAAACTTGATTCCTATCGGGTATGATAGTACTATGATGTATGTGCTGTTAGATTCTTGATTCTCTTTATTATATTTCTTTCTTTACAAAGGTGTCAAAAACTTGGTGTGATGTTGATACACCTAAAATATATAGTCTTTATGTACACATTTTTATATATATTTTTAGCTTTAGAGCTTTAATGGAAGGTATTTGTGTGTTTTTCTTTCAGGTACAATCAAATGAATGAAAAATGGTGAAAGGAGTGAAAAATGATCAAATTTAGAGCAAAAATCAAGAAGGTGTGCAAAAGAACTGTGGCGCCTAAGCACCCAAAACTGACGTTTAAGCACGAGTAAAACCGAGAAGGTCGCGCCTAAATGCCAAGTACCTCCCGCTTAAGCACCAGAAGTACTTACTTGATAATTTAATGAATTTGGATGAATTTTTTAAGAGGTGTTTGAAGCAACTCTTGGTGAAAACGTGGGAAATAGTTAATGAACACGAAAATGCATTCAATTGGCTTTTGAAAGGAGGCAACTCCTGGAAGATTCATTAAATGTGCACATTTTGAAGAGACGTCAAGGCACTTTTTGAAAAATTATAAAATAAAACTTAGATTGGATTGAAGGGTTCTCTCTCTGATGCCTCGCCCTAACCACTCCAGAGTTGTCGCCCCATTCTAGACACTGTTGACGCCTCTCTCTCTTAGATTAATTAGGAGACTTTTAGAGAGAAGAAGGAGAGAAGTTATAGTGAGTGAGTAGAGAGTATTGTAAGAGAAAGTAAGAGAAGAGATTCAAAGGAACTTCAAGAGTTTGGTGGAGAGGATTTGAGACAAGTTTTAATTTTTGTGACTACATTTGGTTTTAATTTATACTTCTTATTTTTTTGCATGATTCCTACTTTAAAACTTAAGTGTGGTTGTGTTTTCTCCATGAATTATCAGTATTTTTCTTTATCTTTTTGTTTAAAATGATAAGTGATTAAGTATTCGATGGAAGTTTTGTGAAGTATTAATCATTAATATTGGAATAAGTTGTAAAGATTTTAAAACCTTATACTTCATTTACTTCTTAATTTGACCAATTAAGATATTAATATATGTTGTCACAACATGTAAGATCCGAGATGGTATTGTCTCAATCAACTAATGGTAAGAATCACATCATATTATATGGATGAGAATGTAATTCATATGATTATGTGCAAATAAATAAGAAAATAAACTTTGAAGGGTGTAGAATTAGAGGACATTTGAGTGACAGGCTAAAGCCCCCAATTTGGTTTATTGTTTTAGGTTTTAATGCGAGATGTTAGCCCCCAAGTGGAGGGATAAGAGGGAGCTCTAGAGTGAGAGCTAATATTTTCTCTACCTAGCCCGTCTTCAAGACTATTCAAACTTTAAACTAGCTAGTGCTCTTTATAGCATCTCTGGTAAGGGAAAAGAATACTATTTCTCCTATTTGGCACAACACAATATGAATACTTCCACAACATAATTTTTATATTTGTTACTCACTCATGAAAAGGAAAATGATATTTTATTTATATTGACTTTATCTTACAATTATTTAGTTAAATTTAGTTAGTTGTTTACTTTATTTTCAAATATTAAAAATTTACCAAAAAGAATCGAACTTTCATTCCTATTATAACATCTATAGTTTGAGTAAGAATATTTTGCAAAGTCGAATTTGTTATCTAATTTCTTTTAATTTAATTATATATTGCATTTCTTCTTATGGGTTTGATATTCGAGGCTTAATCAAAAAGTTCTATATTACTTGATAACGATACGTATACTTATATAGTATCTCATATTTAAATAAAATAATTTTACATATATCATACTGTCATATAAGATTAAGATCACATTTTTTACACGAGAATAAAAATTTGTGAGAAATTTTTAGAAAGTAAATTTCTATTTTTAGAAAATTCTTATTTAAACATTTAGATTTATTGTTTGAANTGCTAGGTTTGGGCTAAGTCAAAATTGATTGTTGTATTTGATGTAAAACATCATGATTAACAACTTTCATGAAGGATGAAAGTTGTTTTGAAGTTGATTNAGCGCTCCTATTCGACGCCGTCTTCCGAGTCAGCTGCCACGCGTCCCGCTTTATCGCCCCAGATGATCATCTGACTCGATCTCCGTCGTTCATTTAATACACGCGAGAATGGACGACATCGGTTCATCGTCCCCAATAGAATGAACCCGTGTCCATCCACACTAAAACCTAAAGATCTCAGCCTAGACTTAACCAAATCACTTCGGGTTTGACCCTATGGACTCGTCTAAGTGAGACGAACATATCTATACG
>JXCR01143530.1:7723-27164 GCA_002079205.1 Phalaenopsis hybrid cultivar
GCGAGCAAGAATAGGTCTTTTGAGCACAAGTACGAGGTCACCAATTTTGAATGTCCTTGGGCGGACCAATTTGTCATGGGCTTGTACCATCTTTGCCTGGTAGAGCTCCAAATGTTGTTGTGCTTCCAATTGTTTTCCCTCGAGACTCTCCAGTTCTTCAAGTCTGAGTTTTGCACTTTCATTGGTTGTGAGTTGGTTGACAACGACGACTCTGAGAGATGGTGTCTGGATTTCTAGCGGTAGCTCGACCTCGGTCCCGTACACGAGCATATAAGGTGTACACTGAGTGGGAGTCCTGAAAGTCGTCGGTTACGAGCATATAAGGTGTACACTGAGTGGGAGTCCTGAAAGTCGTCTGGTAGGCCCACAAGGCTTCTAACAGTTTGTTGTGCCAATCTATCTTGTTTTCAACCAGTGTTTTCTTCAAAATCTATACCAGTGTCTTGTTGAAAGCTTCAGCCAAACCATTTGCTTTAGGATAGCAAATTGTAGAGTATCTCCAATCTATCCTATGTATTCTGACAAAATTGTTGATTTTTGTGCTTTTAAAAGCTATCCCATTGTTAAAGATTATTCTTCACGGTACTCCGAAATAGTAGACAATTTGGCTTTTGAAAAATTGAAGGACGTTCTTTGCCGTAACCTCACATAATGGCACTGCCTCTACCCATTTGGAGAAGTAGTCTGTAGCGGAAAGTATAAACCTGTGTCCTTTAGAAGATGGAGGGTCTATCAAACCTATTATGTCCGTGCCCCAACACTCGAATGGCCACGAGACAACAGTTGGGTGGAGCACATTCGGAGCCTGGTGTAAGACTACCCCATGCACTTGGCATTGGTGACATATTCTGGTTGTATCATGCAATCAGACATCATCGCTGGCTAATAATGTCTGAGTCTTTTGATCTTCATTTTTATTTTTGGTCCTGACTGGTGAGCGCCACACAATCTGGCATGTACCTCTTTGACAATATTATGTGCCTCGGCTATGCTAAAAAACCGTAGCCACATTTGGTCGAATGATCTTCTTTAGAGAACATTTCCCACCAGGGCATAAGACATAGCCCTTCTTGTGATGTGGTGCGCCTCAAACTTGTCTTCTGACAGCTTTCCAGTATGCAAATATTCTATTAATGGCTTGCGCTAATCTTTGTTGATATCTGCAACTGTATTTATTGTTTCTTCTTTTCCAAGTTTGTGTAGAGTTTTAAAGTCATTTTGAGACAAGACTCGTCTTCCTTGCACCGTGACTTCGATGGAATCATCCGGGGGACATGCCATTTCTTTAGCGAGTTTTGCTAGAGCGTCGACATGAGCATTATGTTCCCGAGGAATCCGGTAGAAAGTCACCTCAAGAATCGGCTCCAGGAGCTTCATTGCGTATTGATGGTACTCTGCTTGTCTTGGTTTCAGAATTCTATACTGTCCGACGACCTGCTGGATGAAAAGTTGGGAGTCTCCATAAATGGCAATGTTTGTTATATCCATTGAAATTGCCAACTCCAATCCGATGATTAAAGCTTCGTATTCTGCTTCATTGTTGGTGCACGACTCTATCAGGTGGTATGAGAACCTCAACATACCCTTATCTGGCGTAATAAAAATCAAACCAATCCCTGCTTTGCCTGGTATAACTGTGCCTGATCCTTTGTCTTTCCTGGCCGATGAAGCAGCATTGAAGTACATTTCCCAGCGCTGCGCACTAGAAAATTCCATTTGTAGTATTTGCTCGTCTGGTAACTCGTCATTGAGAGAGGACCCAGCTGGCAGTGGGTTGCAGCGAGAAAGTCTACTAAAATCTGCCCCTTGATAGCACGGAGGGGAACAAAAGTTATATCAAATTGCAATAAGATCATTGACCATCNAGAAACTCAACCGACTAATCACTCTTCATGAATTTCTCTAATGCCTCGTCATAGTTTACATCATAATCACTCTTTCTCTAAACATAATCTGCCTTGTGATCAAATTTCTTCTCCATATCTTTCATATGGCTCTACATCATAAACAATTCATTCTGGTGCTCTAAATATCTCTCACTCTACACATCCCTGAAACCAAATAGAGGCTCAGTAACAGTGGAAGTAGAAGGTCTAGTAGTGGAAGGCCTAAAAGTAGTAGTAGAAGGTGCATCATGAGCTCTATCTCTAGGTTGTTCGTACACATATACATTGGCCTTCCCAATGGGCTTGAGTGGCTTCAACTGCTCCTCCCAATGTTTTTCTCTTATCACCTCACTTAAATTATTTGAAGGAAAGAGGCGAGTAGAAATAAAATAATGTGAGGCCTTTGAGGTGACATTGAGCTTAGAAGAATAAAAATTTACCTTACAATCATTTCAAATCTTCCAGGATCCACATCCATCTATCAAATATGCAATGATATGATCTAAGTCGGATTTAGATGGAGTGTACTCTGAATATAAACAATTAATAGCAAGTGGCAAACCATATACCACATTGATCCGCTCAGTGGCAACTCCACTCCTCTTACCCAAACAAAGACCTCATCATCAGCTGCTTAAGGTAAGTTCGCATAAGACTCTTATACAATAGCAATAACGACAATAACAGTAAATTAACAGCAGCTTTCCCATTACCGAGCCACAATAACATTTTCAATAGCTCCATCGGGTCTATAGAAGCTTCACTCTTGTTGACCTCACTTTTAGTTGAGGTTTAGTTTTCCCTCTTTAGTAGCCTAGGGTCTAGCCATAGGACTTTCCTGTTGACTATTCCTAGAAAACTAGAAAGGGATCTCTCACCATTAGAAACTCTAAACTCTTCTTTGCTCAACTTGAAGTTTCACATATTAGTCCTAACCTGTAGCACTTAATAGGTGAGGTCAGTATGGAGGATCTCAAGGAGAGTCTCCATAGAACTGTTTGACCTTAGGGCTAACTTTGGGTGCTGGTCTGGAGCTAGTTCACTCACTTACACTCACTATCACCTATACCCACTCACAACCCTAAAACCCAGATTTGTTGACTTTGATCCCTTAATCTTTTGGGAGACTTATGTAGATGGTCCCCTAGACCTACTAGCCCTGTGCTAGGGTTTAGCTAAGACCAGTGCATAGATGACCCAAATGGGGATTTCATTGGTCCATAGCTCACACATAGTGGTTGGCACCCCAATTGTACCAAAATATCCAACTTCGTCATTTGCCCCTAAATTCATCCAAATTACCTAAATGCCCTCAAAAGCTTAAGTTTGGCCAAAATTCCCAAATTCACCCAAGTTTCTAAAATTTGTTCAATAATCATTTCAAACCATTTCAAAGTACCCAAATTGCCAAAATCCACCCAAAAATTCCAAAATCACCAAAATACCCTCAAATTTGCCAAAATTACAAAAATACCCTTGGTGGCCCAAACTTTCCCAAAACATCCAAAATCACCTCAAATGTCTCCAAAGCCAATTTAGACCCTTCAATTAAACCTAATTTGACTAATTTGACCATTTCGACCAAAACCTCCAAATTGCCTTTAGAAGCTCAATTTACCCAAATTCACGTCAAATGTCTATCATTTTGGCCCCAATTCCCTTCAATTTTAATCCTAAACTCAAATTCATCTTTAATATGATCAATTCAAACCAAATATAAGCCTAATTGACCCATGTTCTGAGCTAAACCCCAAATTTTGACTATATGACCCAATCTCATCCAATTGAACCCCATAGCCCACTCAATTGCCTCAATTTGAACCCTAAATTCTTCCTAACAATCCTACAAATGAAATTGAACCCTCAATTGGCCTTGTTAAAGCCTCAATTTCACCCAATTTTAACCCACATTCAAAATCCTCAAATTTGCCCCAAATTGGCTGTCCCCAAATTCCATCAAATTGAATATCCAAACCCAAAATTGACACCCAATTGATGTTGAAAAATCTTCATGACATTCCTATAGACCATTTTCAATCATCAATTTGGGCCTATACCAACCCTAGCCCAACCTAGACTCAGCTCTAACCCAACACCCCTAAATAGACCAAAATCCCAAAATCCTTCAAATTGAACTCAAAGTTACTTCAATCCTTCACAAAAAAACCTTCATGACAATCATCTACATAATTTTGATCAATCAATTGAACTCAATGTAATGGCTAGCCTAATCCGAACCCAACTTCTAGCCATTTTGACCCAAATTGAACCCATGCACCAAAATTGACTTAGCCATGCCTAAGCGACAAAATTATTGACACCACAGCCACCAAATACACCGTTTGGACCAAAGTAAACCCTTCTAAACCCACCCAAGCAAGTTATGGACCAATGGGTCCCTAAATTAAGGGATTTATTCCCATTTTTTAGCCATATTCAAACTATCTTCCCCATCATTACTTACCATTGGGGGTAAATTATGATTAAGCCTCCCCATGGCTCACCTGACCTTTTGACCACCACCCTTGACCCTGCCAGCTGGCCTAGTGGCTAGAAAATCATAAAACTAAGAGCCACTCTTCCTAATTTAAACCCAAAAGTACCCATCCAAGCTGCCCAACTCTGATTGGCCCTTAGCACCTTGAAGCCCTCCACCTTAGCTCCACATTGCACCCAATTGGAAGCCATGACAGCCACCCTTTGTTCTTTTACTTAAATCCCTCCTCCATAGCTTCAAATAAGGCAATCAAAATTTCCTTGGGGAAGCTCTGTTGAATTGCTCCCAGAGCTCCAATACTCCCTAACCCCATTGCAACCATCCTTTAACCATTTCCCCCATCACTTGAGCTCAAAATCAAGGCAAATTTTGGTCATCCTAAAAAATACCCAAATTGCAAATTGATTTGCTCTCGAGCTTCACGAGATCAAGAGAGGAAGATCCACATAAAAAAACCCCTTATGTTGAGCCCTCTAACCTATCCATAGACCAAGGCCGCTCCACCCTTTGATTGAAATCATATTTGGAGCTTTCACAAGAGGAAAGAAATACATCCAGGAGGTTTGTCAGACTCCACTGAAGCTTCCACAAACGCCCAACCGAGGCCTCACCTCTTGGGCAAAGGTATAGCTCACTAACCTAATTTTGATCTCATTTTAGTCTTTTGTGAGGAAAACTTGCATTTGATAGCAATGTAACCATATATATGTACTCATCTTGAGTAGATGAAGGTGTTGGGACAAACTCGAAGTGATTTGGTTGAGTTTAGGCTGAGATCTTAGGGTTTAAAGTTGGACGGTTCGTGGGTTTTGGCTATCCGGAACGATGACGGAGAGTCGTCTGATCAAGCGTGTATTAAACGGATGGACGAAATCGAGTCAGACCAGCTATTGATGCTTGAACAGTGGGCTGACTTAGATGGCGGCGTCCAATTAGAAGTAGATGCCTAAGCGGTTCGGAGCTGACGAGGATGACGAGACACGTGACTGGGATGAATAGAAAATTAAGGTTTTTCTTAAGTAAAAAAATAACATATTTTTAAAAATTCATAACTTTTCCTAAAAAATCCAAAAAATAAAAGAAAAATACCTTCTTGCTCAGTGAATCGAGGAGAATAATGTGGACTAAAAATAAAAATTATTTTTGTATCCTGATTTTTAATGAATTAAATACCCTTTGTGGTATTTCAATTCTCCATGACTAAATAATACTTACCATGGCTTGAAATTTTGAAGGTTCATTCCTCTTGATAGAGGCCATGTATTCTGATTTTTCTAAGGTTAGAGGAGATCTCTATGCTTCTAGCCCTAATTTTCAAGCTAAGGTGACTATTTTGGCTATTTTAATTATATAAATTAAAATATCATTTGAAAAATTATGGGAATAATTTTAGTAGGTTTGCTATGATCAGAAAAGTCTAGGAGAAATATCATGATGCATTGAATTATCCTATAAATTTCTATATTTAATTAAATATGAATATCTTGTGTTAATTTTTGTAAATTATATGCTTATAAATTCAACAAAATCAATACCACATTATTCATAACAATCATATTTATTCACTTTAGAAATTTGAAAATTATTTGATTAAGTTCAAGTATTAAAAAGGACTTTCTAAGGAACCTTGTATTTTTGTACAAAAAAAATTATAATAAGTTAAATACACTTGGGAAAATTATAAAAAATGGTTTTCTGAGTTCCTTGTGATCAGAGGCACTTAGGAAAAATAAAATTTATTTTTTAGAAAATGCTTAATTTTTTAGCATTATTTTGAATTTTAAAATAATTAAAAATAATAAAAAATATCAAAAATATCAAAATCATTCAAAATATGCCTTATTGTCCTCTGATCACTTGAGACTCATTAAAATATTTTTCTTAATTTTCCTAAGTTAAAAATAAATTTTAAAAGGCTTAAAAGTAGATTTTCCTTATTTTCCCATTAAAATAATTATAACAATTTAATTAAAAAAAATCAAGAAACTTTGTCGAAATATTTCTTTTACCTAGAGAAACTTCTAAAAATTTTCTCATAAATTAAAACTTAATCTTGGAAGGGCAAATAAATTAATCTCTAAAAATCCTATTTTTTATGCTTAAATGAATAGTTAAATCAAATTAAATTTTTAGAAGTCCACATAATCTCCTCTAGATATTTTAATTATCTCATGGATATGATACTCTAAACCCTCAAAGTCATTTGAGTTGTGTTTAGTGAGTTATGAGGTGAACTGCTCCAANACAAGGTTTCAGTAGGCTTCTGCTTCTCCAGCATGAGCTCTCCAATAGACACAAGATGCTGCGCCCCGGAAAATCTCTTCACAAATAACTGTTCCAATTTAAAAAATGTTTTAACTGACTTGTTGGGCAAGTCAGTGTACCAGTAGAAAGCAATCCCTGACAAGCAGCTGACGAACTGCTGGCAGAGTAGAGCCTCATTATTCCTCATGTTGCCACAACTGGCTCAAAAATGTGTTGTGTGCTGTCTGGGATTTCCAGTCCCATCAAATATCTTGAAGTTTGGGGCCACAAAACCCTTGGGGAAAGGTACAACATCAAACTCCTCTGGGTAAGGTCTATCGTTTAAAATTAATGCACCGCCCTTGGACTTGGCTAAGGCATCCCGTACTTGTTCAACCATTTGCTTGAAATCCTTTTCTGGCATGGCACTTGATGGAGAATCTTTCTTTAGTTGTTCATCTTTGTCTATAGAGTAGCCTCCCATTCTTTTATCTGTGATGTGTATGATTTCCGGCTGATTAATCTCTGGAGAAGCCAACCTTGGTGCTTGTGATTGCCCCTGAATGGTGGCCATAGCGGTCGTAGCTGCAGCCATCTCTTCTATTCTTTTCTCCAGTAGACTGACTTGTTCATCCCTTAGAAGGATAACCCTACGCAACTCATCTACGACGTTCTCTTTGGTGTGAGGTTGAGCCTCGCGCGCAGATGTGGTAGCTCTGGTTTTGTTCATATGGACATCCATGAAATCCTCCTCCAAGTAATCACTGTAATCAAAATCTTCATTGTCACTATTGACGGAAACTCCGTGCTCTCGAGCTAACTTGGAATTCTTGATCCTGAGTTTCTCAACTTTTTCCTCAATTATCGATTCCTTGATTGCCTTAAGATCTGGAGGACCTTGGTGGATATCCTCTATTTGTTCCTCCATCTCACTAGCTATTGTTGCGACGATGTCAGATATTTCAGGCACTGGTATTACTTCCTGTCTTGCAGGATCACTGAACTGTATCGGTGCAGCAACCTTGGGTACCCATACCCTTTTCTTCTTTGACGATGATGCCTCAGGAAGGGGCATCTTAGTAGAGACATCGGTATGTCGAGGGAAGGTATGCTCCCCATGGTGTAAACCAACTACAGTGTCAGGTAATCGTCTTGTATTTCTTTCCGTGATTGCAGGAATGACAGGTAAACTTCTTAAACCTAGTCTTGACTTAATTGGTCGGTGACCTGTGGTCGTGGTGGTGGTATGATCGGTGGAGACTATAGCAGTATCAACACGGTTTCCCAAACGGAACCAGACGGGAACACGGATAGGTGACTTTGCAGTCGACTTATGAGATTTTCTAACGGACTTAACATCCTTCAAAATTTCTTTTTTCATATGAGGGGAAATTGCATGTCCCACTCGCTTAAGTAACTCACTAACAGAACATCCTTCTTTAGTAGCAAGCCTTCTGAATACTGTGCTGACTCGGGTGATAGGAGTAAACTTCTTTCCCTCCTCACCATGTCCACCGAGTGATGGTGATGCGACGACAATTTTCCAGATACTCTGATATCCATTAGTATCTGTTAGAGGATGGAATCTAGTCCCTCATAGGAGTGGATAAATTTCTAGTAACACCTCTTCAATTCGATGAGGCTCCCCCTCAACGGGTGTGTTTTCAGGAGTCTGGGCTTTGATGGCCCTCCGAACTCTTCTATTGCGGTTCCTCCTTTGAGTTCGGGTTAGTGATACAGTCCTTGAGCTTGACCCGATCTCAAACACGGGTGGCAGAATAGTTAATCCTTCAGTCGGATCTTCAACAATCATCACTTCTTTTCCCTTAGCAGTAGCAACGATAGCAGTCTTGATGACAACAACTTTAGCCTTCTTGCAGGAAGGGATGTCCTGAAGGCAGTTCAAACTGAATTCTGCAGACGACACTTGTATTTTTGGGGCAGCGATCTTCATTACCACGAACGGGGCTTTCTTGAGGATAACCTCGAGGTCTCAAATCCAACTCCGAATTTAATGGTGGGAGCAACGTTACGGGCGCTGTGGTCCGTTGGCAGATTGCAGGAAAAGGTCAGCGTTGGGTAGGCCATTACAGCGGGCTTTAAAATAGAAAGTTTTAGGGTTAGCTATATGGCCAAAGACCTCGAAATCTTAGTGCAAGCACATAAAATGGAGGTTGTTCTGTAGACCGGGCGGTTCTTAATTTACAGGTAATTTTAACATCTTTGTTTAAAAGGGTGTAAAATTAATTAATATTTCAAAGTGCGCGCAACAGAACACGATTTGGTTTAATTTATGAAATAGCAAATCAAATCTGGAAGGGAGATGTGAAAAATTTTAGGACCCAGTGCGGGACCCAATTAGTGGCAAAAAATGCCAGGTGGAATTAGTCCACCGACACACCTATTGGGGGTCCTACCCCACATAAAAATTTAAAAAGTCCTTAATGGCCTTCTGAACCCCTCTATTCAAAGATGGTTGAACAGCTAGTCCTGAAGTCCAAGGAGTTAGCTGTACTTTCCCAAGATAGAAATGGGTAAACTATGCCAACAGAAGAAGGGTAACCTGGTCCAAGAGGGACATGGACATATTACCGATGTGTGAAGATAATATTTCTTGATTTATATGGAGAGAAAAGCATGTCCCCAGCGGAGTCGCCAGAAGTTGTCGGTGTTATTTCGGGTTGGTTTGTGGGGAGTTGCCCGTAAAAAGCTGTCGGTCACCAGAATTGAAATCCCATCGCCCGCTTCGGAAGGAAGTTGAAGTATGAAATCAACTTGACCCCATATTTTTCATAGTTTAAAATGAAAGAGCATTATGCCTCAAATCCTGTATCTATCCCAAAGGATAAACACAAGACTTGAGGATGAGGCTCGATCAAACTAATTAAGGAAAGTATGACGTTTGTTTGGTTTACGAAACCTTTGTATTTACCGACAAATTCCCCTATTTAATATAAAGGATTAAATTAGTTTTATATTAAGTTGGGTTCGGACATACTTCCTATAAGGGCAAGCCCCTATAGTTGATTACATCTTAAGACCAAAGCCACCTAAGAAGATTCTCGATAAAAATCAGGAAATGTTATCTACAAGGAGTTTCAAATGGTAGGACTCTTCAACAAAATCGGACGTAGAGGTGTGAAAGGGGACTGGTTCAAATTTGGAACATTTTATTGTTGAATCTAAAGGAAGAAGAACTAGGGGATGTCATGGATACAGAGGAGAACCTCAGTGACTTCCCAAGCTATCCTAATGTTTGGCTTTGGTTTTGAGGGGAAATATTTAGGTGTTTCATCATGCCAATTTTATTATTTAGGGCTTACAATCGTGTGAAACGATCACACAAATGACCTGGAAGATGTGAGGATTTAGGTCGTGACAAACGATAACCTCAGAATTCTAAGACGAGTTAGGGCTTATATTGTGTAACNCGATGAGATTTCGATTTCGGCGGCCGAGAACTTCCAACATGCAACTCCACAAACCAAAAAATAGTGTCGACAGCTCCTGGGGACTCCGATGGGGACAAGTTTTTCTCTCCATTTTAATTAGAAAATACTATTTTCATATTTCGGTAATGTGTTAATGCCCCTTATGAACCAAATTACCCTTCTTCCGTTGACATGCTTTACCCATTTTTGTCTTAGGAAAGTAAGATGAACTCTTTAGACTTCAAGACCATCTGTTTTATCACCTTTGAACAGATAGGTTCAGGAGGCCATTAAAGACTTTTTAATCTTCATGTGGGGTCGGACCCCCAATAGGTGTGTTGGTGGACTAGTTCCACCTGAGTGTCGTGCGCTGTAAAGTTGGACCGCACTAGGTTCTGAACTGCACTTTTTTTTCCCTTTTGAGTTTGATTTGCTATTTTGCAAATTAAATTGAATTGTGTCGTGCTGCGTGTGCTCTTTAATTTCCTTATATTAATTAAATCTCTTTGCTTTCAAACTATTTTTACTAAATTTTGAAATTTTCATAAATTAAATAAAGACTTACCCGCTCTACAGAGCGGCCTCTGTTAATTTGTAGTTCTCGCACTAAGATTACGAGGTATTGGCCAAATAGCTAACCCCAGAGTTTTCTCTTTTTGAAGTTGCGCTTTGAATATCTTGAGGTTGTTCTCGACAAAGCCCCGTTCATCATAATGAAGGTCACCGCTCCAGAGATTCAGGAACTGTTTGCCGAGTTTAGCCTGAGCTGCTCTCAGGACTTCCCTTCTTACAAGAAGGTCAAGACTACTATCACCGCGACACCTGTCAAGTCTGTTGTTCTCGTTTCTGCTAAGGGAAAAGAAGTTATAATCGTTGAAGACCCAACTAAAGGATTGGTTGTCCCACCGTCAGTATTTGAAATTGAATCAAGTTCGAGGACTGCACCGTTAAACCAAACTCAAAGGAGAAGCCACAGCTAGAAGGTTCGGAGGGCTACTAAAGCCCAAATTTATGAAGAAATACTTATTGATGAAGCTCCTCACCAGGATGAGTCAGGATTACCGGACACCTATCCACTTCTGTAAGGGAGTAGGTTCCATCCCTTATTGAATACTAATGGGTACAAAAATATCCAGAAGATCGCCACTACTTTACCATCACTCCATGGACATGGTGGGAAGAGAAAGAAGCCTGCTCCTATCACCCGAGTCAGTTTAGTTTTTCAGAAGCTAGCTGCCAAAGAAGGTTGTTAAGTTGGTGAGTTACTCAAATGAGTGGGGTGTGCAATATCCCCTTGCATGAAGAAATAAATTTTAAGGGACGTCAGAACTGCTGGACGATCTCAGAAATCAACTGAAGCTTTGCTTGCTNAATTAGAGGTTACCTATTTTCCCTCCTTGAATTAAGCCTAAATGTTAATTAAGGCAGAATTTCCAAAATTACACATTTACCCCTAAGGCTCTAACACCTCATAATTTGTCAAATTCAATTCCAATGACTTTGAAATTTTTATCCTACCTCATTCATGGGTAAATTAAGACATCAGAGAAGAAAATATGATTTTTTTAAATTTAATTTAATTTATATAATTATTTTGAAAAAAAATAAGATTTTTCAAAGAAAATTCATAACTTGACCAAGCTAAATTCTAAGCCCTTGAAATTTTTACTGAATGTAGACCTAGACTAGATAAGCCTTTAGATCAAATTTCATAATTTTTTGAATTCTTTGTGATTTATTAGAATTATTTTAAGTTCTGAGCTATTTAATAAAAATAAAATATTTTAGGTGGTGAAAATTAAGTTTTGTATTTTTGAAAAATATCCCTAAGGTTAGAGAACTTAGAGGAGCAAATTTTATATTTTTTCTATTTTTTTTTGATTTATTTGAATTAGTTTAGTGTAAACTCATTTTTTAGCCTTTTAAAAACTATTTTCAAGCTTTGAAATTCAATATATTTATTTAAAAAATTAGGAAAAAATTATTCTAATTATTCCTAAGTGATTAGGAAGCAATTTAGAACATTTCCATGAGTTTTATTATTTTTGTGATTTTTATGGATTTTTAATTATTCAAATATTTAAAATAGGCTAAAAAAATCAAGTTTTTATTTTAAATATTATTTTATTTTTAATAAATACCCCTGATCATAGAGAATTCAAAAAACTAAGTTTCATAATTTTTTGAGTTATATTTTGATTTTTTAAAAATCATTTAAATGCCAAAAGTGATATTTATCTTTAAAAATCAATTTAAGTTGTCAAATCAACTCAAAATATTTTGAAATTTTTATGATGAGTTCTCTGGATCATAAGCCACAGTGGGGATTAAAAATCAAGTCATTTAAATGTTTATATTTTCTAAAGTTAATTATCTTAGTGATTTAGTATTTGCAAAATTTAAGTGCATTTTAAATGACTTGCCAATGAAATTATTTCCAAAGGTTTCTCTAGTCATGGTGGATCTTTCAAAATTTTCTTAGGATTTCTAATCAATATGCTAATTTCCATGATTATTTTGAAGAAATAATAAAATTTTTTTTGGGATTTAATAACCAATATGCTAATTTCCATGATTATTTTAAGGAAATGATGTGAAGAATTTAAAAAATATGGATCTCTGTATAGGAACCTTTTCTGACTTTGGAAAAATCAGAGGATGTTTCCCTTGATAGAGACTACAACATGCCAAAATTTCAAGCCAAGATGATGTGCCAATATGCGTCGAGAATCAAATGATTCAAAAAAAGTGTTTAATTAATTAAAAATAAAATATGAATAATATGGTCTTGAAATTTAATTCACATTGTTTTTCTCTGTTCACTGAGCATGAGGGTTTTTTTATTTTATTTTTGTGATTTTTCTACACAAAGTTATGAATTTTCTAAGTTAAGAGTATTTAAATAAATAAGAAAAGCCCTATTTATCTATTTAAACCGCGTGTGCTGACTAGATCCTAGGCAGCTCCGAAAGCATGTGTGGCACGCTCTGGTTGGACGCCGCCATCCACGTAGCTTGCTGACTCAACCTGCTGTTTATGTCCCGAAGCGCTGTCCGGCTTGATCTCCCCTGTCCATTTAATACACGCTTGATCAGACGGCTCCCCGTCATCGTCCCCGATAGAATGATCCCGTGACCGTCCACACTAAAACCCTAAGTTCTCAGTCTATACTCAATCAAATCACCTCAGGTTTGATCCTATGGACTCGTCTAAGTGAGACGAACACATCCATACGCTTAATGTACCATAAAATTGAGCCTAAGTAAATAGGGAATCAAAATGAGCTCGGGAGGAAGAGGAGTTTTATACCTTTGCTCTAAGAAGGAAGGCTTCAATCAGAGGTGCTCGACACGTTCGTTGGGGTCTAAGGAGGCTAGGGATTGAGTCCTTTATCTTGGTGTAAGGCCTAGGTATGAATTCAATCACGGCCAGATTTGGGTGTTGGTCTAGAGCTATGATAGAGGCTCTGTGGGAGGGTGATTTGATGGGGTTTTGGCCTCTTTCACTCTTGTGAAGGTGTGGTTGAAGTTAATTTGAGTTTGGTGGACTATTGAGGAGTATTGGGCTCTGTCCTGGTTTCCGGCAAGGTTTCAAGCTTAAAATTGAGCTCCGGCAATGGGAATGGGTCAGAGAAAATGGTCGGAATGCATTGATGGGATCTTAGGGAAGCTCTGTGTGGACTTTCGAGAGGCCTCTCTAGGAAAATTTCAGCACACCTCCCATGGTCGTGGGAGGTGAGGTTTTATAAAAATGGCCATGGGATGGCTCTTAGGGCACAAGTTTGGGTGATTGTGGTGCTTCGGTGGAGGGCAGAGGAGCCCTTCAAATTGATTTGGTTGAGCTGGCCTCTAGGTTTGATTTGGGTGAGGTTCCATGGGAGTGTCTCTGGTTTTGGGCTTTTCCGGCCACTAGGCTGGCCGACCGGCCAGGGGGAGGTGGCTAGGAGCTCAGTAAACCCAGAGGAATCCATCACAACAATTTAATGCAAATGTGCTTTGATTTGGAAAAGATATCTTAAGCATGTGAATTTTTGGAAATAAGATCCCTTAATTTTGGGGACCTTTGGTCCATGGCTTGATTTAGGTGGTTTCATGGTGTTTGGACTCGTCACTAAGTCCAACTAATGGCTTTAGGGTGGTTAGGTCACATTTAGTGCATGGGTCCAAGTGGGTGCAAATGACCAAAAGTTTAGGCTTGGTTAGCCATGTCAATTGACCCAATTAATTATTGGATTTGGTGTATATGATCATAAGGAACAACTTTGGTGAAGGATGTAAGTGGTTTTGAGTTCAATTGAAGGGTTAATTTGAGGGAATTTTGAACTTTAATCAATTTGGTCATGTTGGGCTAGGCTTGGGTTAGCCTTGGGCTAGGTCCAAATTGATTATTGTAAATGGTCAATAAAGACCTAATGAAGAGTTTCCAACGTGAATTGGATGCCAATTTGGAGGTTAAGGCAATCAATTGGGTGAAATTTGGGGACTTGGCCAATTTGGGGCTAGTTTGGAAATTTTGGATTTAGGCCAAAATCAAATGGATTTGAGACTTCACCAAGGCCAATTGATATTTTTAATGTTATAAAGATTTTTCAACATTAATTGAGGCCAATTGACTAGGATATGGGTTCAGTTTGGTAAAATTAGGTCATATGGTCAAAATTGGGGTTTTGACCCAAATCAAAATTGGGCTCAAATAATGGACCAATTGAGCTTGTATTTGGTTTATTTTGGTAATATCAAAAGTTAATTTGAGTTTAGGATTGGAATTGGGGTCAAATTAGATCAAATTGATGGACATTTGAGTTGGATTTGAGGAAATTTGGGTCTTTAAAGGGAAATTTGGGGATTTTGGTTAAAGATGGTCAAATTGGCCAATTGTGTCATGTGGTAGATGAGAAAAATGAAATTGGGAATATTTGGGATTTATTGGGGTTTTCTAGGAATTTTTGGAATTTTTGGAATTTTGAGCTATGGAGGGGTATTTTGATAATTTGGGGGTGTTTTAGGGGTAAAAGGCCAAGATTGGTATTTTGGTAGAGTTGAGGTACCAACCATCACCAATAAGCCATGGACCAATGGAAATCTCATTTTTGGTCCTCTACATAGTGGTCTTAGCTAAACCATAGCCCTAGGGCTGGTAGGTTTAGGGGACCATCTACATGAGTATGTCAAAAGATCAAGGGATCTAGGTTAGAAATTTGAGTTCAGGGTTGTAAGTGATTGTGGGTGCAGATAAGTGTAGTGAGTGTCTTAGCTCCAGACCAACACCCAAGGTCAATCCAGCAATCCTAAGGGTGACTCATCTTGAGTTTCCCCCACAGTGACCCCACCTACTAAGTACTTAGAGATAAGCAATCCTAAGGGTGACTCATCTTGAGTTTCCCCCATAGTGACCCCACCTACTAAGTACTGCAGCAATCCTAAGGGTGACTCATCTTGAGTTTCCCCCACAGTGACCCCACCTACTAAATATTTAGAGGATGAGAGCAATAACAATCCTAAGGGGTTACTCATCTTGAGTTTCCCCTACAGTGACCCCACCTACTAAGTATTTAGAGGTTGAGAGCAACAGGTGGAACTTCAAGTTAAGTAGAGAAAAGTTTGGATATTCTAATGGTGAGGGTTCCATGTCTAGTTTTCTAAGAATAGTCAATAGGAAAATCCTATGGCTAGACCTTAGGCTACTAAAGAGGAAAAACTAAACCTCAACAAAAAATGAGGTCAACACTTATATCATTGAAGGGAGGATAGCTTATATATCTTGATTTTTCCCAAATTCAAATATATTTAGTAAAATTACTGTAGGGGTAAACCTTCGGTAGTAGTTTGCTAGAATTTATTAAGACTAGTTAAAATATCCTAAACCCAACTTTACTTTCATGCTAAGACCAATTTTAGTAGGTTTAAGTTAATTAAGTTACTCCTTGTGGGATCGATATTCTAGACTCAAAAACTTTATCTAAATTGAAAGATACGTATACTTGCATAAAGTCCTTTGTACTTAGAATTGGGGTGCATCAAAGGGTTAGGCACTGTGGCAGGTCTCGTTCACCATCAAGTTTTTTCTATTGTTGTCGGCGAGCGATGGTGCAGTTAACCTAGGAGAATTTTTGTTGAATCAATTAGACTTAGCCTTGGAAATTTGTATCATAGTTTTTGTGTGTAATGGTTTATTTGTTTGAAAGAAAGAAAAAAAATTTAAGAAAATATTTTTGTTTTCTTATTTTGTGAACACTTATAATTTGAACATTTAGTTAGTGAATGCGTGGCATAGGACCTGTAGGACTTGATCCCTACAATTCAGAACTACATAAAAATATTAAGAAAATTAGAAAATATAAAAAAACATAACAAACTTGAAGAATAAATAGCAAACAATCAACAAATCAATGTATATACACACGAATTGATTAATGACCATCATAACTCTCTTAGCCCATTAATGGATTACACTAACCCTATGACAATTAAATTCAATTTAAATATTCAAACTTCTGTTGTAGAAGCTAACACATATGAATTTGAGCTATATGTTATTATCCAAATTATGAAAAAGAACAAATTTTGGGGAACCCTATATGAGGATCCAAATTTACATCTAGCAAGTTTTTTAGAATTTTGTGCTACATTTCTCTATAATGGAGTGCAAAATGATGTTGCTAAACTTAGGTTTTTTTCTCTTTTTCTTGAGGGATAAAACCAAAATGTGGTTAAACTCATTAGCACATGATCAATGAGGACATGGGGTGACTTAGCCAAAAAATATAAAGCTAAGTTTTTCCCACCTTCAAAAACTACTAAACTTAGGAATGATATTACTTAGTTGTCAATTAAATGTGAGTCAATATATGAGGCTTGGGAAAGTTTAAGGAACTTCTTTGAAAGTGCCCACATCATGCACTACTGATTGGATAATTATTCAAACATTTTACAATGGTTTAGTAGGATCCTTTAAATATAGATGTTGTCGTTGGTGGTTCACTTATGTTTAAGCCATTTGATGAGGCTTATTATTTGATTAAGGAGATGGCCACTAATAATTTTTAATGACCCTCTGAAAGAGTAAACCCTAAGAAGGCAGCTAGTGTGCATGACATAAATGTGCTTTTGATTTTAACTTCTTAAGTAGCAGCAAGATCTAGGAAGCTAGACCAAATTTGGAATGAACCAACCTCAAGTACCTCCAGTAATTGGGGAAAATTCATTTTGACAAATGTATGATGCTAGAATTAATCATTTGATGCCATTAACAACAGACCCAACAACTCCTATTCCAATTTCTATAACCTTAGTTGGAAGAACCATCCCAACTTTAACTGGAACAACAATTTTGGAGGGGAAAACTAATAATGGGGAAATAACAAGGTAAATCTTTTAGGAAAATGGTATAATAAAGATAATACCAAATATAGACCTTCTTATCCTCTTGTATTTAGATCTAACCCACATTTAAAAAAAAAGAATTTATCTTGGGAGGAGGTTTTATTACATATGAGGAATCAATTACAAAGTAAAGGTGTATCTATAAGGAACAAAGAAAATCAGTCGGGACAGATTGATAACTCATTGAGCAATTGAAGCAAAGGAACTCTTCCTAGCAACACTGAGATTACCTCTAAGGAGAAGAATAGTGAGCATGTTAAAGTTGTCCAATTAAAGAGTGGAAAAAGGTTGGAGGATGTAGTTCAAAAATATTTAGAAGCTGAAAAAGAGGTTGTAGAACCTGAAAAACTTTTGGAAAATATTCTAAAAAATTTAGAGAAACCAGTCTATCCAACTAAGATTAACTTAGAAAAACCACCAACTCCATTTTCTCAAAGACTCTAACAACAAAAATTGGACCAGCAATTTTTTAAATTTTTGGAAGTATTTAAGAAGCTAATTATTAATACTCCTTTTGCTGAGGCTTTAGAACAAATGTCTAGTTATGTCAAGTTCATGAAAGACATTATTAGCAACAAGAGAAAGTTTGAAGATTATGAGACAATTACACTTAATGAAGAGAGTGGTGCTATCATTCAAAAGACGCTTCCTCAGAAACTTAAGGATCCTGGGAGCTTTACTATCCTATGTGCGATAGGAGAATGTTTTTTTACAAAAGCCTTATGTAATCTTGGAGCAAGTATAAACATTATGCTTTTACCTATCTTCAGAATGTTAGGATAGGAGAAATGTCTCATATTATTATATCAACTAGCTAATTGATTGATCACTTATCCAAATGGGGTTATAGAAAATGTTTTAGCTAAGGTGCATAAGTTTATCTTTACTTTTGATTTCATTGTATTATATATGGGGGAAGATAAAGAAAATCTAGTCATTTTAAGTTGACCTTTCCTAGCCACTGGACGAGCTATGATACATGTGCAAAAGGTGAAATAATTATGAGGGCAAATGATCTGAGGTTACATTTAATGTCTTGGAATCTATGAAGTATCCTTCCAATGGAAATGAAGATGCATGTTATTAGATGGACTTTATTGATTATTTGTGTAGTAGCAATTTCTAAGAAAACTATGAAGATAAATCAGTAGAGCCAGATTTGGATGATGAGGAAGTTATAGACTTCCAGAATGAATCAACCTTATTGATTTCTAATGATTCAAAATTTGTTCACAAGTGGTGTGAGATTCTAAATATGACAAAAACTAGTAAACCTCTTATTTCTTCTATTGAGGAACCCCTTGAACTTGAGATGAGAGTGCTTCCCACATATTTAAATTATTTGTATTTGGGGAAGTCATCCGCATTACCAATTATCATGATTTGACTCATTCACAAGAGGAAAAATTAATGGATATTCTGAGGTATTATAAGAAAGCTTTTGAATGGACCTTAGCATATATTAAGGGGAGTCTCTTTATTATTATTGTTGACCTCACTTTTGGTTGAGGTCTAGTTTTTCCTCTTTAGTTGCCTAGGGTCTAGCCATAAGACTTTCCTGTTGACTATTCCTAGAGGACTAGAAAGGAACCCTCACCATTAGAAATTCTAAACTCTTCTTTGCTCAACTTGAAGTTTCATAAAATGGTCCTAACCTCTAGCACTTTATAGTTGGGACCACTATAGGGGAGCTCAACGAGAGTTCCCATAGGATTGCTTGGCCTTAGGGTCATCCCTCTGGTGGTGTAGTTTTGGTTGCTTTCACTCAAACACTTGCACATTTCACCTCACTCACAATCTTAATCGAAACTTGGTAACTTTGATCCCTTGGTTGGGAGACTCATGTACTTGGTCCTCTATTCCCGCTAGCCCTAGGCTATGGTTTAGATAAGACTAATACATAAAGGAACCAAGTGGAGAGTCCATTGGTCTATGGTTCAAATAGGCTGGTTGGCACCTCAATTTGACAAAATACCTAACTTAGCCTTTTGCCCCCCCCCC
>JXCR01143530.1:30902-113940 GCA_002079205.1 Phalaenopsis hybrid cultivar
AAAACTGTAAAAGCGTACCTGGCGATTCTTCTCATTACACCATCTGAAACTCAGAAGGCATGTTAA
Source organism: Phalaenopsis hybrid cultivar (assembly GCA_002079205.1). Classification (NCBI taxonomy): domain Eukaryota; kingdom Viridiplantae; phylum Streptophyta; class Magnoliopsida; order Asparagales; family Orchidaceae; genus Phalaenopsis; species Phalaenopsis hybrid cultivar. Next base: position 30,969 of record JXCR01143530.1, read on the forward strand.
GGCAGTTTATATGAAACGGGGAAGTAAAATTTTGATGACCTATCTGACCCTAGGTCACATCTTGGTGGGTCCTTGGGATTTTAATTAAGGACAATGTTGCCAAGCAAAATATATTAAGTTTAGTAGATCTCCGAGGTATCTAACAGATCTAGAGAAAGAAGCAAGTCAGTGCTACTCTCTCGCTGCCTGGTGGAAAGTCCTGAGTTCTCTTAAAATTATTATATTGCTTAATAATTCATCCTATAAACACCCTAATGCTCAATGAACATTGATGTATCAATTATCTCTTAAGAGTAAGGTAATTATCATCTGTAATTTAATTTGAATATTATGTGGGTAAAGACCCTTAAAGAGGCAAGTTAGTGTTATTAGAACACAAACAAATTTTTTTCCTAATTGGTTTGTAGTGTTTAAAAGATGTTCTAATTCCCAATGATATTTACTTTTCTAATCCTCATTTAAATGAAAATTGATTTAGCCTAAGTCACTACTAAGCCCTTAAGATCTAGGTGAGTGTTTTAATTAGTTTTGGAAAGGTTCATGATTCATGATTTGAGTTTCATTTGAAAATCAAAATAGGGGTATTAAATTGATTAATTATTGACTTCAAAAGTCTTACCCCTAAACCCCTAAGTCCTGGGTTCATTTTATTTTAATAAACTTCCAAATTTTAATAATTTAGAAATTTTATCTTTTTAATTAAGAAAGTGAGGTTGGTTTCTACCAATTAACCCCTAGTGTTTCAAACATCATAATTAAAAAAGTGAGGTTGGTTTCTACCAATTAACCCCTTTGTTTTTCAAACATCCAAATAAACTGATTAAGATCACAATTAGGAAAGCGAGGTTGGTTTCTACTAATTAACCCCTTGTGTTTCAAACATCCAAATAAACTAGTTAAGATCAGAGGTTGCCCAGTTTCCTCCTTGAATTAAGCCTAAATGTTAATTAAGGCTAAATTTTCTAAATTACACATTTGCCCTTAAGGCTTAACACTTCATAATTTATCAAACTTAATCCAAATGACTTTGAAATTTTTATCCTACCTCATTCATGGGTCAATTAACACATTAGAGGAGAAAATGTGATTTTTCAAAATTTAATTTAATTTATATAATTATTTTCATGCAAAAAAAGTATTTTTCAAAGAAAATTCCTAACTTGACCAAAGTAAATTATAATCCCTTGAAATTTTTAGTGATTTTTAAAAATTTAATTTAATTTATATAATTATTTTAATGCAAAAATAGGATTTTTCAAAGAAAATTCTTAACTTGATTAAGGTAAATCCTAGTTCCTTAAAATTTTTACTGGAGGTAGACCTAGACCAAAGAAGCCTTTGGACTAAATTTCATAATTTTTTTGAATTTTATTTGAATTTTAAGAATTATTATAATTTTTGGGGTATTTATTAAATATAAAATATTTTAAATGGAAAAAATTAAGTTTTATATTTTTGAAAAATCCTCCTAAGGTCAAAGAACTCAAAGAAGAAAATTTAATATTTTTTTAAGTTTTACTTGATTTATTGAAATTATTCTTAGTGAAAACCCATTTTAGCCTTTAAAAATTATTTTTAAGCTTTGAAATTCAACATCTTTATTTAGAAAATCAGAAAAAATATTCTAATCATTCCTAAATACTTAGGAAATAATTTAAAACATTTTCATAAATTTTATTACTTTTGTGATTTTTATGGATTTTTATTTATTTAAATATTTAAAATAGGCCAAAAATGAAGTTTTTATTTTAAATACCATTTTATTTTTAAAAAAATACCCTTGGTCATAGAGAACTCAAAAAACAAGTTTTTATATATTTTTTAGTTATATTTTGATTTTTAAAAATCATTTAAGTGCCAAAAATGTTATGTATCTTTAAAAATCAACTTAAGTTACTAAATGAACTCAAAATGCTTTGGAATTTTTATGGTGAGTTCTTTGGATCCTAAAAAATAGTGGAGATTAAAAATCAAGTCATTTTGTTGTTTATATTTTTCAAAATTAATTATCTTAGTGGTTTAGGGTTTGTGAAGATTAAGTGTATTTTGAATGACTTGGCTCATGAGAAATTTTTCTAAAAGCTCTTTTGTCATCATAAACCTCCCAAAAGTTTCTTAGATTTTTTAGCCAACATGCTAATTTCCAAAATTATTTTAAGCAAATAATGCACATAAACTTGAAAAATATGATTCTCTCCCTAGGGACCTTCTCTAACTTTGGAAAAATCAAAGAATGTTCTCTACGACAGAGGCAACAACTTGCTAAAATTTTAGGCCATAGTATGATTACTACATGCATGGAGAATTAAAACATTCAAATCAGTTTTAATTAATTAAAAATAAAATATGGATCAAATGGACTCCAAATTATTTTCACATTATTCTCCTTTGTCTACTGAGCAAGAGTGTATTTTTGTTTTATTTTGGTGATTTTTATACACCAAAATATGGATTTTTAAAGTTAGGGGTATTTAAATAAATAGGAAAAGTCCCTATTTATCTATTTAAACAGCGCGGCGCCATGTAGATCCTAGGCAGCTTTGAATTCCACGTGGCGCGCTCCCAATTGACGCTGCCATCCACATAAGCAGCTACGCGTCCCACTATTCGTGTAAGGAAGCGTTGTCCGACTTCATCTTAACCGTCCATCCGATACACGCGCGATCGGACGACGCTCCGTCATCGTCCTCGATAACCTAGCTCGAGAACCGTCGATCTTCTAGCCTTAATATCTCTCTCATTTCTTAACTAAATTGGATGATTTTTTTTTTTTAAACACTCATCTAGACTAGAAAAACACATCCATAAGGTAATCAAGCCATCAAATTAACTCTAAGAAAATGGAGAATCAAAAGAGGCTCGGGAGGGGGGGAGGAGATCTTATACCTTTGCTCTGAGAAGTGAAGCTTCGATCAGAGAGTCTTGGCACGTTCGTTGTGATCCAAAGAGGCTAGGGATTGAGTCTATGGTCTTGGGGTAAGGCCTAGGTATGTTTTTGATCACGGTCTGATTCAAGTGTTGGTCTAAAGCTATGGTAGAGGCTCTGTGAAAGGGGAATTTGATGGGGCTTAAGCTTCTTTCACTGTTGTGAAAGTGTGAGTGAATTTAATTTGAGTTTGGTAGACTGTAGAGGTGTATTGAGCTCTATCCTGATTTTCAACAAGATTTCAAGCTCAAAATTGAACTCCAGCAGTGGAAATTGGTGAGGGAAAATAGTTGGAATGCACTGAGGGGATCTTAGGGAAGCTCTGTAGTCAGTTTGGGGAAGTCTCTCTAAGAAATTTTAAGCACCACTTCCCATGGCCGTGGGAGGTGCTTTTTATAAAAATGGCTAAGGGGTGACTGTCATGGCCAATTAAAGGGTGCATTGTGCTGCTTAGGTGGAGGGCAGAGGAGCTCTACAGTTTAATTTGGCTGAGCTGGACTCTAGGTTTGATTTGGGTGAATTTCCATGGGGGTGGCTCTTTATTTTGAGCTTCTTCGATGACTAGGCCGATCAGGGGAGGTGGCTAGGTGCTCAGGTCATCCAGGGGAATCTGTCAAAGCAATTTAATGCAATGGGTTTTGGTAAGGGTATCTTAAGCATGTGTATTTTTGGAAATAAGATCCCTTAATTTGGGGGACTTTTGGTCCATGGCTCATCTAGCTTGGTTTATATGGGCTTTGGCTCAGTCTTAGGTCTAACTAATGGTGAGGTGGGGTTAATTTGATGACTTTGGGGTAGTTAGGCCATCTTTAATGCATGGGTTCAATGTGGGTCCAAGTGATCAAAGCTTGGGTTTGGGCTAGGTTAACCATGTTAGTTGGCCCAATTGATTGATCAACATTGTGTAGATGATCGTTATGAAGATTTTTGGTGAAGGGTTGAAGTGATTTTGAGTTCAATTGGTATGTCAATTTGAGGAATTTTTTAAATTTTGCCAATTTGAGCATGTTAGGTTAGACATAGGTCTAGGTTGAGCTAACCTTGGGATAAGTCCATATTGAATGGTCCATGTGATCAAGGGAGATGTTTTGAAAATTTTTCATGAAGGGATAGAGTGGAAATTTTGGGGTTAAGGCCCTCAATTTGGTGAGATTTTGAGACATGGTCAATTTGGAGTAAATTTGGGGCTTTTTTGGACTTAGGTTGAAATCAAATGAAATTGAGGCCTCACTAAGGCCAATTTAAGGTCAAGTTTGATTTATGGGGATGTTATGAAGGTTTTTTAACATAAATTGTGTCAAATGGAGTAGGCCATGGGTTCAATTTGGTGGAACCAAGTCATAGGGCCAAAATTGGGTTTTTGGTTTAGCTTAAATTGGGTTCAAATCATGGACCAATTGAGCTTGGATTTGGTCTATATTGGTCATATCAAGGGTGAATTTGAATTTATAATTGAAATTGGGGTAAATTGATACCAATTGGATAGACATTTGAGGTAATTTAGGAAAAAATGGGCCCTTAAAGAGCAATTTGGGGTTTTTATCAAAAGTGGTCAAATTGACCAAATTGGGTCATGTGATAGTTGAAAAAAATGAAATTGAGAATATTTGGGAGGTTTTGGGAATTTTTGGATTTTTTTTTGAGTTTTTGGAATTTTGGGGTAAGGAGGAGTATTTTGGTAATTTGGCAAATTTTGGTGAGTTTGGGTAGTTTGGGTTTTTTCAAGGTGTTTGAAATGATTTTTGAATTGGGTATTTTGGGTAAATTTGGAATTTTTGGTAAAATTTGGGATTCCAAAGATATCTAGGTAATTTGGAGGAATTTAGGGGCAAAATGTTAGGTTGGGTGTCGGTAGAGTTGAAGTGCCAACCACCATCAATAAGCCATGGACCAATGGAAACCCTATTTTGGGTCCTTTATGTAGTGATCTTAAACAAACCCAAGCCTAAGGCAAATGGGTTTAGGGGAACACCTACATGAGTCTCCCAAAAGTATCAAGGGACCAAAGTCAGGAAATTTTGGGTTTAGGGTAGTGAGTGATTGTGAGTGCAAGTATGTAACTTAAGCCCTAGACCAACACCCAGGGTCAACCGTAAGGTCCAGCAGTCCTAAGGGTACTCATCTTGAGTTCCCCCATAGTGACCCCACCTACTAAGTGCTAGAGGTTATGACCAATATGAAACTTCAATTAGTGAAGAGTTTGAATTTCTAATGGTGAGGGTTCCTTTTCGAGTTTTCTGAGAATAGTCAATAGGAAAGTCCTATGGCTAGACCTTAAGCTACTAAAGAGGAAAAACTAAATCTCAGCCAAAAGTGAGGTCAATAGTGGGCTGAAGAGGCAGCTACGTGGCCGGCGGTGTTGAATAGTGGAGCGCCTCGTGGAGACTTTGGAGCTGCCGAGGTTGAGGTGGTGCCGCGTGTTTAAGTAGAAAAATATGAATTTTTATTTATTATTTAAATGCTAGAACTTCAAAAATTTATATCTTTTCATAGAAAATTCATAAAAATAAATTAAAAATACCCACTTACTCGATAAACAGAGGAGAATAATGTGGACTAAAAATAAAAATTATTTATCAACTCTTTGATTTTTAATTAAATAAATACTCACTATAATATTTCAATTCATTATGGCTAAGAATTGTTCACCATGGCTTGAAAATTTGAGGGTTTGTTCCACATAAAAGAGGCTATGTTCTTTGATTTTTCCAGGGTCAGAGGACTTTGGCTCTTTTGGCTTAATTTAATTGTATAAATTGAAATACCACTTGAAAAATCGTGGGACAAATTTTTGTAGGTTTCTTATGGTCATAGAAGCTTAGTAAAAATAATATGAGGGTTTGAATAATTTTGTAAATGTCTATAATTAATTAAATGTGTATATCTTGTATTAATTTTTTTGAATTAAATATTAATAAAAAATCAATAAAACCAATTCTACATTTTGTGTAAAATTGTCACTGTAAAAATTTGAGAATTATTTGATTAAGTTTAAGCACTAAAATTGATCATTTAAGAAACATTGTATTTTTACACAAAAATAATTATATTAACTTAAATGCACTTAAGAAAATTATGAAAAGTAGTTTTCTTAGATCCATGTGATCAGGAGCACTTAGGAAAAATAAAAGTAATTTTTGATAAAAATACTTGATTTTTTAGCTTTATTTTCAATTAAAAATAATTAAATATTTTCAAAAATATAAAAATATTTCAAAAAGTTTCTAACGGTTTTCTAAACACTTGGGATTCATTAAAATATTTTTCCTAATTTTTGTAAGTTAAGAATAAATTTCCAAAGGCTTAAAAATGTGTTTCCCTTATTTTCTCATTAAAATAATTACAATAAATAAATTAAAAATTATAAAAATAAAAAAAATTATTTCTCTAAGTTCTTTGGACTCGAGGAGGTTCAATAAAAATATAAAAATAATTTTTGGTAATTAAAACATATTTTTCAATTTAATTAAATCATTAAAAACCAATGAATAATTACAAAATTAAATTAAAACATAATTAAAAAATCATAGCATTTTGCCTAAATGTTTTCTCTGGCCTAAGGGAACCCCTAATACTTTTCCCGTAAACCAAAAACTTTATTTTGATTGATTAAATAAATTAACTTTGAAAATCTTATTTTCTAGGTTAAAATAATTATTTAAATTAAACATAAATTTAAAAAATCACATTTTTCTCCTATGATGTTTTAATTACTCTATGGATATGGTATTCTAAAATCACTTAAGTCACTTGAATTATGTTTCATAAGTTATGAGGTGAAGAGGCCTAAAAGTAAAGTGGTCATTTTATGTTTTTGGTTCCTTAATCAAAATTTAGGATTAACCAATAGGAAAGGGATAATTTTTATTATAATTAGCATGTTTGGATGATTGAAACATAATGGGTAAAAGGTAGAAACCAACTTGCCACCTTTTTCATAATATGAATAAAATTATGAGTTTTCTAAATTATCAGATTTGAAAGTTAATCAAAATTAAATAGTTTCCAAGTGATGGGCTTAAAATAGGGAGATGATGTTTCACTTGTGATTAAGTCTACAATTAATGATGATCTGACTTCTTTTAATCACAATCCATATCACCTAAATTAAAATTCTAACCTTTGCTAATCTTTTTAACATTAGATTTATTAAAGGGCTTGATAGTGATCTAGGTGTGATATTTAATTCATTTGATGGGATTTAGAGGATAAAATGGTTAATGATTAACACTACAAGCCCTTCTTTAGTGGTGGGTACAAAAGTCCTTAATGACTGAAACTTGCCTTAGGGGCATTCACCTACTAACTTTTAAGTGAAATATCAACTGATTAATTGAGTACCCTTTCCTCAGGACAATTAAAATGTCAAAGTTTACCGAGTAATTGGGTTATTTTAATTTGACCTGAGATGATTAGTAGAACAATATGATAAGTTCAAAACAAACTCAAATGTTTTAAGGGATCTTTAAAGCAGTTCAAAGTCATTCCCTAAATACTTTAGAATCTTTTGGATATTTTGAAGGCCAAATTGAACTTGTTATATTTTGTTCTAAAATCATCCATTAAGATCTTTCAGGAACTTGCTATATTTTGTTCTAAACTCATCCATTCAAATCTTTCAGGACTTAATAAATCCTAGGTTAGAGTCTGTTAGATACACCTTCATCTACTCTTGCAATTTATTTAAATTTCTGCAAGATTATATGTTGCAAAATCTAATCTTTCAACAGGAATGCCGAGAAGTTGATAGGTACGCTTTTATAGTGTTATTTAATTTCTATCATCTTACTTTCTGTAAATATTGTAAACAGCTTGGGTGAGTACCTTACTTCACTTGCAAAATCAAAACAACTTTTTAAAAAAATTAATCAATATTTTCAAAAACAAACATTTAATTATTTCAAAGGTAACCATAAATCCTTTGAAATTTCACTAAATTTAAAACGTCCGTTTGAATTTACGGAAGTCCCTCGGAGGAGTTAACCCACGACAACTAACGAGATCTTCCCGGTTTAAATTGGTTTTACAACTCTTTTAAGCTAAGTAAATTCAGAAGAAAATAGTGATACAAGAACGAGAAAACTGTGGGATCCTAACCGGTGTCGCTCTAATCAACTTTAATAGCCCCTACAATATTTAAATAACCATAACCTTAGTAACACTTGATTTGACATCATAACTGGACACATTAGAAAACATGACCTCTAAACCTGATACTTCTCTCAATCTTTACAATTTGACACTTCTAAACTTAAACTTGCAACAACGAGGAGCTTGGAGCTAACATTGTTCGTAGCACAGTCATCTTCAACAACATAACATGTCTACACCAGCTAAACCATTCGTTAGAATTAAGCAACCGAGCCATAAGATTTCAAGGTTGTCTACCTAGTGCAAAATAATTCCTCAACTTATCTTTAGGCTTTTCTATAGCTTTGTTATATAATTTATGCCCTAACCTGTTTTAGGATTCTGAAGTTGTCATTCAGTACAACCTAAATCCTTGTATCTTCTAGGCTATTTGTGTGTTCGTCTCACATGAATGTAAGCCCTAATTAATAAAATTGGTAGGATGAAACTTTTAAATATTTCTCCTATAAATTGAAACCAAATTGTAGGATGACTTGGGAAGTCACCAAGGTTCTCCTTAGGATCTGTGACTTCTCCTAGTTTTTCTTCCTTTGGATTCCAAAAATAAATGTTTCAAATTTGAGACATTCCCATTTCACACCTCTTTGTTTGATCTTCTAAAAGTCTTATCCTTTTGAAGATAAAATCCCTTGATTTTTTATCGAGAGTTTTCTTAGGCGACTTCAGTTATTGATCCTGATTTTTATATGTAAGGATTTATGAAGTTGACACCACTACAACGCCAAAAACTTGATCCTTATATGAAAAGTAAATTGTATAAAATATGTATAGTTATAGGCTATTAATAATGGGATTCTATGTAAGTATACGTATCGTTATCAAGTAATAATGGAATTTCTATTTAAACCCCAAATATTAATCCCACAGGGAAGGTGTAAGTTAGCAATGATAAATTTTAACATGAAATTTACAGAAAATCAAACGAAATCACTGTCACTAATTTCAAAGGTTGGGATATTAACCAAACTAAATTACTTAACTATTAGCAAAATAGAAATGCAAATTTTGAATAATAACTACTAAACTACTAACTATGTTTATGTAATGAAGATTTCTTATATGAAAAAGTATCCTTCCCACTACAATGAAATTTTGGTGAAATGATATGAGATAAATGTTTATAATATGTTATGTGCCAAATAGGAGCAATTTTAATTCTCTAACCTGATACAGTGCATAAAATATCATTGGTTAATCTTAGGTTTAGTCTATAAATCTGTGGCTAGGCTAGGAGGTTATTGGCTCCCACTTCAGAGCTCCCACTTCCCTTCACCTAAAGGCTAACTCTCGCTTTAGATTTTAAACACTATGACCAAATTGGGGATTTTAGTCTGTCACCTTAAAAATTCTCCAAATCTACACCCAACAAAGAATATTTTCCTATTTATTTGCACTTAATTTCTTGAACAAATTTCCCGTTCCTAAAACCAAATGTGACCCTCACTCTATTATAGAACTCATACTCCATTTCCCGAATCATATGTTTCACAACATATTTTAACAAATCAATTAGTAAGATTGAATAGTAAATTAAGTTCGGAGTTAAAAAATCATCACAATTTATTTTGTTTTTTAATTATGACACATTCATTTTATTTCTTCATTTCATCATATCTCAGAGTACGGGGAAAGATAGAGGGAACTACTCAGACTTCATGAGAAAGATACGACAAAACACAAATTTAATATATAAAAGAAAGTTCATATAACACTAAATAAACAAACAAATTTATCTGGAACACTTCCTCAAAGCAAATCCTTGTAGCATTTCCTTAGAAATGCAAGAAGAAGAACTCACTCACTTTTGTCCATCTCCAACACTCTTACAAAAAGTTTCACACTAAATCTCACCACAAAAACTCTAAACTATAAAAGCAAAATCACTAATTTACTCTAATATGGTGGTGGAATGAAGATGGATTATGAAAATATGGCGTGGTGGAACGCTGTGGAGCGAAAAACATAGAGGAGTCACATTTCTGATGAAATTCGGCCCCAAATAAAGCCCAAGGTCAGTTCTCCAAGAGGTGCCTCCAAAAACTCTTAAAAAATCGCCTAAATACATCATACCTTCTAGATTCGGGTCTTAACCACCTTTGGCGCCGTCAACGCTAGTCTAGCGCCGTTGGCGCTGAGTAAAAATTCTCCAACTTTTGGTGTTTTGTGCAGTCAACACTGACCTTAGCACTGCTGACACTGAGTATTTCCTAAAAAACGTCATTTTGACTTCAAATTTCTTTTTTGCTTCCTTTTTGCTTTAAGCCCTCAAAATCAATAATCTGCAAGAAAACACCAAAATACCTTCCATTAAATTGCAATATCACAAAAAATAAGTATAAATTATGGGTATAAAAATGCATTTATTTTTTGTGTATCAAAATCTCCCAAACTTACATGTTACTTGTCCTCAAGTAACTTCTCTACTACATAAAAATATGACTTATGGTAAAGAGTTTAAATTTTAGGCTTCCATATTTTAGTTCTCTACACATAATAGTTTAACTTAAGAAAAATTCAAAACAATTCCAGTTAATACTAAAGTTGTAAGGAGATTTAGTAATTAAGTTTAATGTGTTTTATCCTTTATTTCTTCAAGAAAAATTGCAATTTGTTATATTAAAGCCACTTAGGAAATTAATATGAAAAAGAGCTTCATAAACTTTATTAATAGTTGTTGACCTCACTTTTGGTTGAGGTTTAGTTTTTCCTCTTTAGTAGCCTAAGATCTAGCCATTTGTTGACCTCACTTTTGGTTGAGGTTTAGTTTTTCCTCTTTAGTAGCCTAAGGTCTAGCCATGAACATTCCTATTGAATATTCTTAGAAAACTAGACATGGAACCCTCACCACTAGAAATTCTGCCATCTTCTTTACTCAACTTGAAGTTCCACATGTTTATCCTAACCTCTAAGTACTTAGTAGGTGGGGTCACCATAAGGGAAACTCAAGATGAGTCACCCTTAGGACTACTTGACCTTAGGGTTGACCCTGGGTGTTGTTTTGGACCTAGGGCACTCACTACACTCATCTACACTCATATTCACTTACAACCCTAAGCTCAAATTTCTAGCCTAGGTCCCTTGATCTTTTCGGGATACTCATGTAGATGGTCCCCTAAACCTACCAGTCCTGGGGCTCTTGTTTAACTAAGACCACTACATAGAGGATCCAAAATGGGATTTTCTTTGGTCCATGGCCCATTTAGGGTGATTAATTACCCAATCCTATCAAAAATACCCATCTTGGCCTTTTGCCCCTAAATTCCCCCAAATTAGCTAGATACCCTTGGGACCCCAAATTTGGCCAAAATCTCCAAATCTAGCCAAAATACCCAACTTGATTCAAAAATCATTTCAAACACCTTGAAAACACCCAAACTACCCAAAATCCCCAAATGACCAAATTACCAAAATACCCCTCTTTAGCCCATAGTTCCAAAAATTCCAAAAAAATCCCAAAAATTCCCAAAACCTCCCAAATATTCTCAATTTCATTCTTCTCAACTATCACATGACCCAATTTGGCCAATTTGACCATCTTTGATCAAAGCCCCCATATTTCCCTTTACAGGCCCATACTTTCCCCAAATCACTCCAAATGTCTAGCCAATTGATCTAAATTGACCCCAATTCCAATCCTAAACTCAAATTCACTCTTGATATGACCAATCTAGACTAAATTGCAGCTTAATTGGCCCTTGATTTGAGCCCAATCTTGATTTATATCAGAACCCCAATTTTGACCATATGACCTAATCTTACCAAATTGACAGCCTAGTCAATTGGCCCCAATTAATGTTGCAAAACCTTTATAACATCCTTTTACATCAAAATCAACCATCAATTGGCTTTGGTTAAGCCTCAAATCTATTTGATGTTGGCTTAAATCCAAAATTCCCAAATTTAGCCCCTAATTGGCTAAGTCCCCAAATTTCACCCAATTGATTGCCTTAACCCCCAAATTGGCACCCAATTCATGTTGAAAACTCTTCATAGGGTCCCCATTGACCATTTAAAATAATTAATTTTGACTTAGCCCAAGGCTAAGCCAAGCTAGACCCAAGTCTAGCCTAAAATGACCAAATTGACTAAAATTCAAAATTCCCTCAAATTGATCCTTCAATTGAGGTCAAAATCACTTCCATCCTTCACCAAAGTTGTTCCTTATGATCATATACACCAAATGAAACATTCATTTAGGCCAATTGACATGCGTAACTTAGCCCAAAGATAAGCTTTGATTACTTGAACCCACATTGAACCCATTCACTAAATGGGACCTAACCACCCTAAAGTCACCAAATTAACTCCACCGCAGCCATTAGTTGGACCTAGTGACCAGTACAAACACCATGAAACCACCTAAATCAAGGGATATTATTTCCAAAATTGCATGTGCTTAAGATATTCTTACCAAAATTTTGTATTATCGCACTAAATTGCTGTGACATATTCCCCTGGGTTCCCTGAGCTCCTAGCCACCTCCTCCTGGCCGACCGGCCAGCCTAGTGACCGAAAAAGCTCAAAACTGAGAGCCAACCCCATGGCACCTCACCCAAATCAAACCTAGAGGACAGCTCAGCCAATCTAATTGATGGAGCTCCTCTGCCCTCCACCTAAGCACCACAATGCACCCAAACGTATGCCCTGAGAGCCACCCCATGGCCATTTTTTAAAATCACCTCCCACGACCATGGGAGGTGTGCTGAAATTTTCTCAGAGAGGCTTCTCCAAACTTCACACAGGAACTCACCTCCATGGCCATGGGAGGTGTGCTGAAATTTCCTTAGAGAGGCCTCTCCAAAATTCTCTTAGAGCTTCCCTAAGATTCCCTCAGTGCATTCCAGTTATTTTTCCCCACCAATTCCCACTGTCGGAGCTCAATTTTGAGCTTGAAACCTTGCCGGAAACCATGACAGAAGCCAATACACCTCCATAGTCTACCAAAACCAAATTAACTGCACCCACACCTTCACAATAGTGAAAGGAGCTAAAGCCCCATCAAATACCCCTTCCACGGAGCCTCTACCATAGCTCTAGACCAACACCTGAATTCGAGCTTGGTCGAATTCATACCTAGGCCTTATACCAAGATCAGGGACTCAATCCCTAACCCCCTTGGACCCCAACGAGCGTGCCAAGACCTACTGATTGAAGCTTTACTTCTCAGAGTAAAGGCATAAAACCTCACCTCCTCCCGAGCCTATTTCGATTCTCCATTTGCTTAGAGTTAATTTGATTGCTTAATTACCGTATGGATGTGTTCGTCCCACTTAGACAAATCCATAAGATCAAACCCAAAGTGATTTGATTGAGTCTAGGCTGAGATCTTAGGATTTTAGTGTGGATGGTCACGGGATTATTCTATCGGGGACAATGACAGGGAGCCATTTGATCAAGCGTCTATCGAATGGACGGAGGAGATCGAGCCGGATAGCGCTTCAGGACATAAACTGCGGGCCGAGTCAGCAGCTACGTGGACGGCGACATCCAACCAGAGCGCGCCACGCTTGCCTTCGGAGCTGCCTAGGATCTAGTTAGCACGCACTGTTTAAATAGATAAATAGGGGTTTTTTCCTATTTATTTAAATCCCCCTAACTTAGAAAATTCATAACTTTGTGTAGAAAAATCACAAAAATAAAATAAAAATACCCTTGAAAATACATAACTTTGTGTAGAAAAATCACAAAAATAAAATAAAAATACCCTCTTGCTCAGCTTCTATTTATTTAAATACCCCCAAACTTATAAAATCCATAAATTTGTGTAGAAAAATCACAAAAATAAAATAAAAATACCCTCTTGCTCAGTAAACAGAGGAAAACAATGTGGAATAAATTTCAAGTCCATTTGATGCATATTTTATTTTTAAATTAATTAAACACTATTTTGAATCATTTGATTCTCCATGCATATTGACACATCACCTTGGCTTGAAATTTTGGCATGTTGTCTTATCAAGGGAAATATCCTATGATTTTTTTTAATTCAGAGAAAGTCCCTATATAGAGATTCATATTTTTTAAGTTTTTGCACATTATTTCCTTAAAATAATCATGCAAATTAGCATGTTGATTAGAAAATTCCAAGAAAATTTTGGAAGGTCCACCATGACAAGTGAAGCTTTTGGAAATAATTTTATGGGCGAAGTCATTTAAAATATACCTAATTTTCACAAACCCTAAATAATTAAGATAATTAATTTTAGAAAATATGAACATTTAAATGACTTGATTTTTTATCTCCACTATGGTTTATGATCCAGAGAACTCATCATAAAAGTTTCAAAATATTTTGAGTTCATTTGATAACCTAAGTTGATTTTTAAAAATAAACATTACTTTTGGCATTTAAATAATTTTTTAAAAATCAAAATTCAACCCAAAAAATTATGAAACTTAGTTTTTTGAGTTTTTTGTGATCAGGGGTATTTTCTAAAAATAAAATACTATTTAGAATAAAAACTTGATTTTTAACCTATTTTAAATATTTAAATAATTAAACATCCCTAAAAATCACAAAAATAATAAACTCATAAAAATGTTATAAATTGCTTTTTAAGCACTTAGGGACAATTAAATTATTTTTTCTGATTTTCTAAATAAAGATATTGAATTTTAAAGCTTAAAAATAAATTTTAAAGGCTAAAAACCTGATTTTCTAAATAAAGATATTGAATTTCAAAGCTTAAAAAATAATTTTTAAAAGGCTAAAAGAGTTTTCATTAAAATAATTCCAATAAATCAAATAAAATTCATAAAAATATAAAATCTTCTCTTCTAAGTTCCATGACCTCAGGGAGAATTTTCAAAAATACAAAACTTAATTTTGCTCCATTTAAAATATTTTATATTTAATAAATACCCCAAAATTTAAAATAATTTTTAAAATTCACATGAAATTCAAAAAATCATGAAATTTAGTCCAAAGGCTTCTCTGGTCCAAATTTACCTCCACCTCCACCAGTGGAAGAACCACATAATCGAGATAAAATGGGAGGATCATACAAAGTGGACTACAACGTGCTAGCTCATCTTAGGAAGTTGCCGGCCCGGTTAAGCATCTACGACGCTCTGATCCTATCAAAGGAGATGAGAGAGTCTCTGGTTACAACTTTGCTTGACCCAGAAATTTGCTTAGCTCAGTTGGCTAACACATCCTCGGATGAAGTTTGCTCGTAAAAAGAACAGCCTGGGGTAACATTCACAGATGAAGACTTGCTACTCGGTACCCCCGATCATAACCGTCCACTCTACATCTCTGTCAACATCGGTAGATTTGTGTTATCCAGAGTTTTAGTGGATCCTGGAGCATCTCTTAACTTGATGCGGCCTACGGACATTGACCTATTTGTATATTGAAGCTCAAGAGCTTACAACCAATAAGCTGATGTTAAGAGGATTCAACCAAAAAAGAGAAAGATCCCTCAG
Source organism: Phalaenopsis hybrid cultivar (assembly GCA_002079205.1). Classification (NCBI taxonomy): domain Eukaryota; kingdom Viridiplantae; phylum Streptophyta; class Magnoliopsida; order Asparagales; family Orchidaceae; genus Phalaenopsis; species Phalaenopsis hybrid cultivar. The sequence goes on from JXCR01143530.1 coordinate 46,474, forward strand.
ATTAATTACATTACTTATGAAGGTTGGAGAACTCGTGACGAGCGCTAAATTTCATATCATCAACGCCGAGACCTCTTTTAACGCTCTACTGGGTCGACCATGGATTCATGAACACAATATGGTTCCATCATCTCTACACCAGTGCATCAAATAACGCAAAGATGGTCAAGAGAATTTCATCAAGGGAGATTTACAACCATTTTCAGTGTATGAAGTTGGTATCCATGAAGATGCTGCCTACTACGCGCCTCCAAAGAAGACTGTATTCTTGCGCGAGATTTTGACAAACTGTCTTCTCATGCAAGATTCTGACAAACAAAGATGAAGATTCAGAAGAATCACAAAGAGGTGGCCATTCAACTCCTCTTCAACAATCTTCTACCACTCCTTTACAAAGAGATGGTGAAAGGCCTTTTAGTTCGCACACCGAGGTCGAGGCCGGGGACGTCGACAAAGAAGAATCAATTTAATTGTTGAACAAACTAAGCCAACTATCAACATTGGTGATGAAGACAGTTCTGAACACGAAATAATGATGACAAGATGGAAAAGACCTTTGTACGAGATATCCCTAGAAGATACAGAGAAGAACGAATATGAAATAATGTATGATCAGATAAACCTCTATGTGAATGCTATGACCCTCACTCCGATTCTCCCTCAAAAGGTTGAGAGTTTAGAGGTCAAGGAAGTCCGTAGTGTTGTTATGATCCTCACTCCGATTCTCCCTCAAAAGGTTGAGAGTTTAGAGGTCAAGGAAGTCCATAGTGTTGGGTAAAGTCGATCAAATTTTACCACGCTTCTTCCTCTACTGAGCTTGAAAAACCTGTAAATTTTGATGTTGATTCTAATGAATTAATGGAATTATCTTTTGGTTACTTCTCGCCTTTACTCCAATTCTCCCTCAAAAGGTCGAGAGTTTAGAGGTCAAGGAAGTCCGCATAGTGTTGTTATGATCCTCACTCCGATTCTCCCTCAAAAGGTTGAGAGTTTAGAGGTCAAGGAAGTCCATAGTGTTGGGTAAAGTCGATCAAATTTTACCACGCTTCTTCCTCTACTGAGCTTGAAAAACCTGTAAATTTTGATGTTGATTCTAATGAATTAATGGAATTATCTTTTGGTTACTTCTCGCCTTACCTCTACTTAGCTTGAAAAACATGTAAATTTGGATGTTGATACTAATGAATTAAATGCGCTGAGCTTGAAAAACATGTAAATTTGGATGTTGATTCTAATGAATTAATGGAATTGCCTTTTCACCTTGTGTTCAGAAGTTAATTTAACAAGGACACTTACCAAAACAAATGCCAAAAGATAAATTTCAACTTCTTAAAAAATTATGGAAAATTAATTCAACAGGTACACTTACCAAAACAAATGCCAAAAGATAAATTTCAACTTTTTGAAAACCTATGGAATGGTAGCAGGGACACTTACCAAAACAAATGCAAAAAGATAAATATCAACTTTTTGAAAAATTATGGAATGGTAAATGCCAAACTCCAAATTCAAAAGAGGGTCTCAGATTTGGTACAGTCGAACACGTCGATGATTCTGAATTTTGCATGGTTGTTACTGGTGAATCAGAAGAGGATTGCCTCAATATAGGGGATGACTCTACTGATCAGCCAATAGAAGATGTTCCCCCAAAATTTGAGGATGAAATTAAATCCACTGTTGATGAATTGAAAGAGATTAACCTCAGGACTGAAGAACGACCCCGACCTGCATTTATATGTTCTCTACTTAATGACAAAGAATCTGCATAATTAATCAAACTATTAACAAAATTCAAAGATTGCTTCTCATGGAGCTACGATGAAATGTCAGGAGTGTCAGCAGAGGTTGCAGTCTATAAACTTGGGGTGGACAAGAATATAACCCAGTAAAACAAGCTCCAAGGAGAATGTGCCTCAAAATAGAACAACAAGTCATCGCCGAGGTAAAGAAATTGATAGACGCTAACTTTGTAAAAGAAGAGTAGTATCCCACGTGGTTAGCCAACATCGTACCTGTTAAGAAGAAAAATGGACAGACCCGTGTTTTTGTCGACTTTAGAGATTTGAACAAGGCATGTACAAAAGATGAGTTTCCACTATCTATACCAGAAATGATGGTGGACATCGCTTCAACACATGAAATTTTCTCCTTCATGGACGGATCGTTGGGATACAACCAAATCAAGATGTCTCCCAAGGATGCAATACTTACAGCCTTCAGAACACCGATTGGAATTTTCTGCTACACAGTGATGTCGTTCGGCCTAAAGAACACCGGAGCAACATATCAGCTTTCAATGACAAAGATTTTTTACGACCTCATTCAAAACCAAGTAGAATGTTACGTGGATGATTTGGTCATCAAAAGTAAATGGAAAATAAACCATTTGTATGATTTGAGGATCGTGTTTGAACTGTTACGATGATATGGCCTCAAAATGAATCCCTTAAAGTGCGCCTTTGGCGTTACCTCCGGGAAATTTCTGGTATTCGTTGTCTGTCATCAAGGAATCGAGATTGAACCGAATAAGATTAAAGCTATCTTGGAAATGCCTACCCCTAAAACCTTGAAACAACTACGTTCCTTGCAGGGGAAGTTGGCATATCTGAGACGCTTTATTTCTAATCTCTCAGGTAGGTGTCAACCTTTCTCGACATTAATTAAAAATGATGCCAAATTTATTTGGGAAGAGAAATACCAGCAGGCCTTTGAGGATGTTAAACAATATTTAATGACACCTCCTGTCTTGGCAGCCCCTATCCTAGGGAAACCGTTGATACTTTATACCACGGCTTTAGATGACTCCCTCGGAGCCCTCTTAGCCCAAGTCAATGATGAGGGTAAATAAAATGCACTCTACTACTTGAGTCGTCGCCTAATACCAACGGAGATAAGGTATCCACCTATTGAGAAGCATTGTCTGGCGTTAATTTTTGCTGCCCAAAAGCGTAGACATTACATGCTTTCTCATAAGATTACCCTAATCTTGAAAGTTAATCCATTGCAATATTTGACAACCCGACCAACACTCTTGAGACATTTAGCTAGATGGTCAATGATCTTATTACAATTTGATATAACTTTTGTTTTCCTCCGTGCTATCAAGGGACAAATACTAGCAGACTTTTTCGCTGCACACCCACTGCCAGCTGGGTCCTCTCTCAACAACGAGTTACTAGACGGGCAAATATTACAAATGGAATTATCCAGTGCACAAAGATGGGAAATGTACTTTGATGGTGCTTTGTCAGCCAGAAAAGACAAAGGATCTGGCACAATTATACCAGGCAAAACAGGGATTGGTTTGATCTTTATCACGCCAGACAAAGGTATGCTGAGGTTCTCATACCACCTGACATAGCCGTGCACCACCAATAAAGCAGAATACAAAGCTTTAATCACCAGATTGGAAATGACAATCTCAATGGATATAACAAGCATTTCCATCTACGGCGACTCCCAACTCGTCATCAGCAAGTCGTCAGACAATACAAAATTTTGAAACCAAGATTAGCAGAATACCATCAGTACACGATGAAGCTTCTGGAGCAGATCCCCGATGTGACTTTCTACCAAATTCCTAGGGGAGATAATGCCCATGCCGACGCTCTGGCAAAACTTACTAACGAAATGGCGTGTCCCCCGAAGGATTCCATTAAAGTCACAGTGCAAGGAAGATGTGTCTTGTCTCGGATCGACTTCAAAACTCTACACAAGCTTGGAAAAGAAGAAACAATAAATATAGTTGCAGACATCAACGAAGATTGGCCCAAGCCATTAATATAATATTTGAATACTGGAAAGCTGCCAAAAGTCAAGTCTGAGGCGCACCGCATCACAAGAAGGGTGATGTCTTACGCATTGGTAGGAAATGTTCTTTATAGAAGATCGTTTGACCATATGTGGCAACGATGTTTGAGTAGAGTCAAAGCACAAAATATTGTTAAAGAGGTACATGTCGGATTGTGTGGTGCTCACCAATCAAGGCCAAAAATGAAGATGAAGATCAAAAGACTCGGGTATTATTGGCCAGCAATGATGTCCTATTGCATGGATACAGCTAGAAGATGTCACTAATCCCAAGTGCATGGGGTGGTCTTACACCAGCCTCTGAATGTACTACACCCAACTGTTGCCTCGTGGCCATTCGAGTGTTGGGGCACGAACATAATAGACCCGATAAACCCTTCATCCTCGAAAGGACACAGGTTCATACTTGCCGCTACATATTATTTCTCCAAATGGGCAGAGGCAGTACCATTACGTGAGGTTACAACACAACACATTTTTCAATATTTCAAAGCCCGATCGTCTACCATTTTGGAGTACCGCAAAGAATAATTTCTGACAATGGGACAGATTTCAGAAGCACAAAGATTAACAATTTCATCAGAAGACATGGGATAGATTGGAGATACTCTACGATTTACTATCCCAGAGCAAATGGTCTGGCTGCTTCAACAAAATATTGGTACAAATTTTGAAGAAAACACTGGATGAAAACAAAAGGGATTGGCACAACAAACTATTAGAAGCCTTTTGGGGCCTACTGGATGACTTTCAGGACTCCCACTCAGTGTACACCCTATATGGTCGTGTATGGGACCGAGGCCATGTTACCGCTAGAGATCCAGACACCATCTCTCAGAATCACCATCGCCAACCAACTCACAATGGAAGAAAGCGCAAAACTCAGAATTGAAGAACTGGAGAGTCTCGAGGGAAAACGACGGGAAGCACAACAAAATTTGGAGCTTTATCAGGCAAAGATGGTACAAGCTCATGACAAATTGGTCCACCCAAGAACATTCAAAGTTGGCGACCTCATACTTATGCTCAAAAGGCCTATTTTTTCACGCCGCAAAATAGGTGGAAAATTCGAGCCAACTTGGGAGGGACCATTTGTTGTTGAAATGGTCTACATAGAAGGAACCTACCAGTTAGTGGACTTCCATGGTGAAAGACCCATGTTACCAATAAACGGACGATATCTGAAAACTTATTACGCAACCTGACGCCTCTGCTTGCTTTGAAACTTTGAAACTTTGAAACTTTGATTGTCTTAGGGTTATCTATATGGCCAAATTTCTATGACCGGGTTCAAATTTTGTAATTAACCTCAATATAATGAAAATTTTTAAAAAATATTTTAAACTTCAAATTTTCTTCTTTCCGCTTTTAATTAAACAAAACTCATACATAAAATTCATTATACTAAAACAAATTAAAATTTACTTTAATAAATACTTTGTTTTATTCTTGTTCATGATAATTTTCAGCCCACTGACGTTTTTCCTGTCGTCTGCAGAAAAATGTAGGGACAACGGTTGATCTTTGCTTTCTAGGATGGCTGGAACCTCACATTAAATAAGGAGATGACACCGCGGGGTGACACCATAGACTTCAACGTGGATTTAAACCAGGTTGACATGAACTACAAAGGTCCTTTAACAGACGTAGTCAGCTGCAAAGAGAAAGAGGGACTTCCTTTACTACTGAGAGTGACCACTAAATATAATCTATCACGCAAGGGCAAGAACGTGATAGCAGAGCAAGATCCGATAGAGGGGCCCAGTCGTCTGCCCTCAATGGTAGCTACACCTGCTGGAGGCTTAATAGCCGCCAATAACGAATGACTACGGGCACATTTACGATCCAGTCCTGAAAGAAACTTTTGCTAGCTTAACCACCACAGAAGAAGAACCAGGGTTTATGCAGAGTCAGACACACTTTCAGTTTCAGATGTTTTGTGCCAGGGTTGCCCAACATGCAACGTTGAAATATCGGTCGGGACATCAGCTACGGGCGCGTTTGTAGAATGCTTGGATTGTAATGTTCTGCATTTACAACATTTCAGTACATTGAAAGAGTACACTTCAAGCACCAACAAATCTTAGGCTTCGGATTTCATGATGGATGAGCCATATGTCCCATTGAGGACGGATGAGTATGTACCATGGAGCCCAGGGTCGTACATCCCGTTAGAGGCCGAGTCTCATATTCCAGATCGACCGACACCAATTTGGGTTCTCCCCGATGCTCGAAGGAAGGAATGCCCGCGATAGCTTCCAACCCCTGGTATGGTAGAATACTACAAGATAAGCAAAGTAAATAAAAGAAAATTTGAGTTTTATGAAGAAGTTCAGGGAAAGTTCGTCAACATATTGGAAGGCCTGGAGCTATATACCAGGGTTTTCTCCGAGACTGATGAAAAAAACATTCTGGAATGTATCTTCGATTTAAGAGACAGAGGCCGAGCAGGCCTTCTCATGGAAAGGACATATTCTGAGCCAATGAAATGGATGAGAGGAAAGGGAAGAATCACCATCTAGTGTGGCTGTTGTTATAACTTCACGAATGACAGACAGGGGAATCTGCCCGGCATCCTCAGACATGATCAAGTAGATCCACTACCGCCGATGATAAAATGGATGATAAAAAAGATGGTCAAATGGAATATTCTACCTGCTACCTGCATTCCCAACAGTTGCATTATCAATATCTATGAAGAGGGTGATTGCATTCCCCCACACATTGATCATCATGATTTCGTGAGGCCTTCCTGCAAGGTCTCATTTCTAAGAAAAAACAATATTCTATTTGGGAAAGAAATTGATATCGTCGGCCCTAGTGAATTCAGAGGTTCTGTGGAGATTCCTCCTCCAGTCGGTTCAGTACTTGTTCTCAAGGGCAACGGTGCAAGCGTTCCCAAACATTGCATTCCAGAAGTACGACACCGTAGGGTGTCTGTGACTTTCCACAGGATGGATGACAGTAAAGTGCCATATGGATTCCAGCAGGACCCAGAATTGGAGGAGTTACTTCCATACGAGCTATGAGAGGGTTGTACCTCTAAGTACATGCAAAGGGAACTCTTATACTGGAGCATGACTTGGAAGGTCTGCTTGATCAAGAGCTCAATATACCTGGTATAGAGGGTTCACTTTCTTTCTTTTAACAACATGACATGTATCTGATGTATTCAGTCTACAACGAATTCATATCATGAGATGTTCTCGATGTATTTCAACATGGACTACATAATGTACCTTTTGAGGCGTTAGCCTATGTTCGATTTATGACATCTTTGTTGAAGCAAATTAATGAAATTTCTCTCAAATTGTGACTTTCTGTCAGTTGCCTTTTTGTGCGAGGGATGAAAGCCACAAACCACACGTTGGTTCATAACTTCAATGAACAAAGAACGAAACAACAAATTTTTAACAATAAATAAAATATAAATGAAAAAGAAAATAATCACCAATAAATAAACAACAAAACAAATTTCTTTTGAAAATCAACCAATTAAAATTAAAACTTTAAAGACATATTTTTGAAAAATTAAAAGTGATAAAAATACAAGAAAATGAAACTAGTCTGTTGAGTGGATCCTCTCATTTTTGGAGTTCCCTACCCTTGTGCGTGCAGCACAACTGTCTTTATCTACCTTAACTCTCTTCACATCCCCGCAGAATTTCACATTCTGCACAAAACCCCCAGAAAGCTCTACAAATCTTCTACAAAATCAACATTTCCACATGATACACTTTTGCAAATTCAACACCACAAGCTCTTTGTAAATTTCAAATCACATTTTTGAATCAATACCTAAATTCTAATTCTCACATTTCGAGGTCGATACCTAAATTTTGACTCTTTTCTCGGAATTGAAACCTAAATTTCAATTCTCACATCTTTGAATTGATACCTAAATTTCAATTCTCACATCTTTGAATTGATACCTACATTTCAATTCTCACATGTTCAAATTGATACCTACATTTCAACTCTCACATCTTCGAATTGATACCTACATTTAAATTCTCACATCTCGGAATTGATACCTAAATTTCAATTCTTACATCTTCAAATAAGTACCTAAATTCTGATTCTCAAATTTCGAGGTCGATACCTAAATTTAGACTCTCTTCTCGGAATTGATACCTAAATTTCAATTCTCACATCTTTGAATTGATACCTACATTTCAATTCTCACATATTCGAATTGATACCTACATTTCAATTCTCACATCTTCGAATTGTACCTAAATCCTGATTCTCATATCTTTGAATTGATACTTACATTTCAATTCTCACATCTTTGAATTGATACTTACGATTCTCACATCTTTCAATTGATACTTACATTTCAATTCTCACATCTTTGAATTGATACCTACACTACATTTCAATTCTCACCATCTTCGAATTGATACCTACATTTCAATTCTCACATCTTCGAATTGATACCTACATTTCAACTCTCACATCTTCGAATTGATACCTACATTTCAATTCTCACATCTCAGAATTGATACCTAAATTTCAATTCTTCAATCTTCGAATCAGTACCTAAATTCTGATTCTCACATTTCGAGGACGATACCTAAAATCTCGACTCTCTCTTTGAGATTGATACCTAAATTTCAATTCTCGCATCTTCAAATCAGTACCTAAATTCTGATTCTTAATTTTTATGGTCGGTACCTAAATTCCGACCCTTCTTGTCTTTTTGGAATTGATACTTAAATTTAAATTTCCACCTCAGGGTCAGCACTTACATACCTATCCCCATCCTCTAGAAATTTTTGAAATCTCATAACTCAAAATTCACTCTCCGATCTCCAATGAGAGTCCCTACTCCTTAATTTCAATCATACGATCATCTGCTAGTATCTCCAGCGGAAAAAAAAAATCCCACACACAACTCTACACGTACTTCCAGGTCTGTTTGACTTAGGAGTTTGTATAGGTTTTTGTTGATCTCGTCGGTCAACGCCAATACGTGCGGTCTGCTTGCCCAACACACTACACCTATTAGGGGTCCATTTGTTGACCTCACTTTTGGTTGAGGTTTAGTTTTTCCTCTTTTGTAGCCTAAGGTCTAGCCATAGGACTCTCCTATTGACTATTCTTAGAAAACTAGACATGGAACCCTCGCCACTATAAATTCTACCATCTTCTTTACTCAACTTTAAGTTCCACATATTGATCCTAACCTCGAAGTACTTAGTAGGTGGGGTCACCATAAGGGAAACTCAAGATGAGTCACCCTTAGGACTGCTAGACCTTAGGGTTGACCCTGGGTGTTTATCTGGAGGTAGGGCACTCACTACACTCATCTACACTCACATTCACTTACAACCCTAAGCTCAAATTTCTAGCCTAGGTCCCTTGATCTTTTTGGGATACTCATGTAGATGGTCCCCTAAAACTACTAGCCCTAGGGCTATGGTTTAGCTAAGACCACTATGTAGAAGACCCAAAATGGGGCTTTATCAGCCCTAAGGCTATGGTTTAACTAAGACCACTACATAGAGGACCCAAAATGGGATTTCCTGGTCTATGGCCCATTTAGGATGATTAGTTACCCAATCCTATAAAAAATACCCATATTGGCCTTTTGCCCCTAAATTCCCCCAAATTACCTAAATACCCTTTGGACCCCAAATTTGTTCAAAATCTCTAAATCTAGCAAAAATACCCAACTTGATTCAAAATTCATTTCAAACACCTTGAAAACACCCAAACTACCCAAAATCCCCAAATTGGCCAAATTACCAAAGTGCCCCCTCTTTAGCCCCAAGTTCCAAAAATTCCAAAAAATCCCAAAAATTCTCAAAATCTCCTAAATATTCCCAATTTCATTCTTCTTAACTATCACATCACCCAATTTGACCAATTTGACCATCTTTGATCAAAGCCCCTAAATTTCCCTTTAAAGGTCCATACTTTCCCCAAATCACTCCAAATGTCTATCCAATTGATCTTAATTGACCCCAATTCCAATCCTAAACTCAAATTAACTCTTGATATGACAAATCTAGACCAAATCCTAGCTCAATTGGCCCATGGTTTAAGCCCAATCTTGATTTAGATCAAAACCCTAATTTTGACCATATGACCTAATCTTACCATATTGAACCCATAGCCTAGTAAACGGGCCCCAATTAATGTTGCAAAACCTTTATAACATCCTTATACATAAACATCAACCATCAATTGGCCTTGGTGATGCCTTAAATCCATTTGATTTTGACCTAAATACAAAATTCCCAAATTTAGCGCCAAACTGGCTAAGTCCCCAATTTTCACCCTATTGATTGCCTTAACTCCCAAATTGGCACCCAATTCATGTTCAAAACTCTTCATAGGGTCCCCATTGAAAATTTACAGAAATCCATTTTGACTTAGCCCAAGGCTGACCCAAGCTAGACCCAATCCTAGCCCAACATGACCAAATTGACTAAAATTCAAAATTCCCTCAAATTGATTCTTCAACTGAGCTCAAAACACTTCCATCCTTCCCCAAAGTTATTCCTTATGATCATATACACAAAATGAAACATTCATTTAGGTCAATCGACATGGTAACCTAGCCCAAACCTAAGCTTTGATCACTTGAACCCACATTGAACCCATGCACTAAATGTGACCTAACCACCCTAAAGTCACCAAATTAACTCCACCGCAGCCATTAGTTGGACCTAGTGTGCTGAAATTTCCTTTGAAAGGCCTCTCCAAACTTCTCACAGAGCTTCCCTAAGATCCCCTCAGTGCATTCCAACTATTTTTCCCCACCAATTCCCACTACCGGAGCTCAATTTTGAGCTTGAAACCTTATCGGAAACCAGGATAGAATCCAATACACCTCCACAGTCCACCAAACCTAAATTAACTACACCCACACCTTCACAATACTGAAAGAAGCTAAAGCCCCATCAAATACCCCTTCCACAGAGCCTCTACCATAGCTATAGACCAACACCCAAATTCAAGCTTGGTCGAATTCACACCTAGGCCTTATACCAAGACCAGGTACTCAATCTCTAGCCTCCTTGGACCCCAAAGAGCATGCCAAGGCCCTCTGATTGAAGCTTCACTTCTCAGAGCAAAGGTATAAAACCTTACCTCCTCCCGAGCCTATTTCGATTCTCAATTTTCTTAGGTATTTGAGAATAGTTTGCTCCTATTTGATCAATCTTTTTAGAAATAACACAATTTGAGATGCCAAAATAGAAATTGCATCAGAATCATGAATATTGGCTACTCTTGTAGGATTTACCCTTTCAGAGGGTCATTGAATATTGTTAGTAGCCAATTCTTCATTTAAAGAACATCCTTCATCAAAAGGCTTTGACATTAATGAAATGTCTGCAACAACATCTATAATAGATCTTAATGATCCTACTATACCATTGTAAAAGGTTTGAATTATTAACCAATCTAGCAAAGCATGGTGTGGACATTTTCTAAGAAAATCCTTCAATCTTTCCTAGGCATCATATATTGATTCCCCTTTAAACTGATAAAAAGATGTAATCTCATTTCTAAGCTTAACAGTTTTCGAGGGTGGAATATATTTATCCAAAAATTTTTGTGATAGTTCTCCCCAAGTTCTAATAGATCTAGGTGCTAATGAATTTAACCAAGCTTTGGCTTTATCCCATAATGAAAAAGGAAAAAGTCTAAGCCTAACAACATCATTAGACACACCGTCATATTTAAATGCAGCACAAATTTCAAGAAAACTAGCAAAATGTAAGTTAGGATCTTCAGTAGGTGATCCTCCAAACTGATTATTTTGTACCATTTGGATGATAACAGATTTAAGCTCAAATAAATTAGCAATAACACCAGGATTTTGAATAGTTAGATGAAGTTCATCTACTGTCAGATTTGCATAATCTTTTAAAGGTCTTTGTCGACTCTCATTTATTGGATTTTTTAGATTATTTACCATTTATTTCAAATTATTAATTTCTCTTTGTTGTTTTTGAATTTTTCTAATAGTACGTTCTAATTCTGAATCGTAAGGTACTAAACCTTCAGATCTCAATATTTTGTATAAACAAATAAAGTAAGCAAAGTAAAATTCTTTAAAAATAAACTCTTAAGTAAATTTCTTTTTTTTTGTGTTTTTATATATTTGTATATATTTATATATTATATAAATTTCCTAATTTATTAGAATTATTTAATTAAATTTAATCGTTACCTTCCCCGACAACGGCGACAAAAACTTGATCCTGATTTTTGTATGTAAGGATTTATGAAGTTGACACCACCACATCACCAAAATCTTGATCCTTATATGAAAAGTAAATTGTGTAAAATATATATAATTATAGGCTATTAATAATGGAATTCTACGCAAGTATATGTATCTTTATCAAGTAATAATGGACTTTCTATTTAAGCCCCAAATATCGATCCCACAGGGAAGGTGTAAATTAACAATGATAGATTTTAACAGGAAAATTACAGAAAATCAAACGAAATCACTGTCACTAATTTCGAATATTGGGATATTAACCAAACTAAATTACTTAACTATTTGCAAAACGGAAATGCAAATTCTGAATAATAACTACTAATCTACTAACTATGTTTATGTAATGAAGATTTCTTATGTGAAAAAACATCATTCCCACTACAATGAAATTCTGGTAAAATGAGATGAGATAAATGTTTATAATATGTATTGTGTTAAATAGAATAAATTTTAATGTTCTACCCTGATACAGTGCATAGAAAATCATTGGTTAATCTTAGGTTTAGTCTCTAAATCCATGGCTAGGATAAGAGGATACCGGCTCCCACTTCCCTTCACCTGAATGCTAACTCTCACTTTAGTTTTTAAACACTATAACCAAATTGGGAATTTTATTTTATCACCCTAAAGATTCTCCAAATCTACACCCAACAAAGAATATTTCCCTATTTATTTGCACTTAATTTCTTGAACAAATTTCTCCTTCACGAAATCAAATGTGACCCTCACTTTGTTGTAGAACTTCATTTCTCAGATCATATGTTTCACAACATATTTTAACAAATCAATTAGTCAGATTGAAAAGTAAATTAAGTTTGGAGTTGAAAAATCAACATAATTTTTTTTTATTTTTTAATTATGGCACATTCATTTTATCTCTTCATTTCACCATATCTCAGAGTAGGGGGAAAGATATAGGGAACTACTCAGACTTCATGAGAAAGATACGAAAAAACACAAATTTCATATATAAAAGAAAGTTTATACAATACTAAATAAACTAACAAAGTTATCTGGAACTCTTTCTCAAAGCAAATCCTTTGTAGCATTTCCTTAGAAATGCAGTTCTTCGCAGAAAGAAGAAATCTCTCACTTTTCTCCTTCTCCAACCCTCTTATAGAAAGTTTCACACTAAATCTCACCACAAAAACTCTAAACTGTAAAAGCAAAATCACTAATTGTCTCCAATATGGTGGTGGAATGAAGTTGGATTATGAAAATATGGCGTGGTGGAACGTTGTGGAGCAAAAAATGAACGTTGAGGAGCAAAAAACATAGTGGAGTACCTTTTCTGATGAAATTTGGCCCCAAATAAAGCCCAAGGTCGGTTCTCCAAGAGGTGCCTCCAAAACTTCTTCAAAAATCATCTGAATACATCGAACGTTCTAGAAACGGGTCTAAACCGCCTTTAGCGCCGTCAGTGCTACTCTGACATCGTTGGCGGTGAGTAAAAATTCTTCAGCTTTTGGTTTTTTGTGTCGTTGATGTTAACCTTGGCGCTTCCTGCGCTATGTATTTCCTCAAAAACGTCATTTTGACTTCAAATTTTATCCCTTTTGCTTTAAGCTTTCTAAATCAACAATTTGCAAGAAAACATCAAAATACCTTCCAATAAAATGCAATATCACCAAAAATAAGTATAAAATATGAGTCTAAAATGCATATTTTTTCGGTGTATCAGTTATCTAAGATGTAATTAACTATAAGGAAACTTTCAATGACCCAACTTAATATAAACCCTATTTAATTTTTCATATTAAATAGGAGAACTTGTCGGCTTATAATAAAATGGTTTTGCTGAGCAAATGGATGTCATACATTTCTTACTTTATTTGATTGAGCCTCACTATCAAGTCATGTGTCTATCTTTCGAGATAGATACATAGCTTGAGGTGTAGTGCTCTTCCATCTAAACTTTGAAAGACATGAGATCAGTTTGATTTCATATTTTTTAAAACTAAATATATATATAAATTAAATATCCCTTTGAAGCGGGTGTCGGGATTTCCATTCCGGCGACTGACAGCTTCCATAGGACCCCCCCTAAAATTTTGCAGGCAATTATGCATTGAATTCTAATAGAAGATAATCATAAGCCTCAGTTAGATCCTTAAAGATATTAAATCCATATATGAAAGAAGTAGTTAAAAAGGAATTATTCATATAGTTAGATGCATGTATTATTTGTCTTATAACAAGATAGTACTTGGGTTATCCTATTCATTGTGTTCGTAAGAAAGGAGGAGTTACAGTGACTGTTGATCAAAAGAATGAATTAATCCTAACTATACATGTCACTGCGTGGCATATATGTATAGATTATAGAAAATTAAATTACGTTATAAGGAAAGAGTACTTTCATTTATCCTTTATGGATCAAATATTGGATAAACTAGCTGACAATCTATATTTTTTCTTCTTAGATGGATATTCGGGGTACCATCAGATACGTATAGCTCTTGAGGATCAAGATAAGTCAACATTCACAAGTCCATATGGGACTTTTGCTTTTCATAGAATATCTTTTGGATTATGAACTGCACTTGCTACATTTTAGTGTTGTATGATGTTTATTTTTTATGATCTGATTGAGAAAGTAGTCAAAGTGTTTATGAATGACTTTTCAGTGTTTGTCCCTTCATTTGATAATTTGGTGAAGGTATTGAAACGTTGTGAAGGTTCTCAATTAAGAGAAGTGTCAATTTATGATTTCAAGAGATAATGTGTTGGGACATAAAATATTTGAAAAAGACATGGAAGTAGATCTAACAAAAGTGCATGTTATTAAAAACTATCTTCACCTACTACTATGAGGGGATTTAGAAGTTTTCTAGGACATACTGGATTCTAGAGATGATATATAAAAGATTTTTCTAAAATTTTCAAACCTCTATGCCATATTTTAGAAAAATATATTCTATTTAATTTTAACTATGAATGCCTAAATGCCTTCAATATTCTAAATGTGAAATTAGTCAATGCTCCTATTATTATTTCACCTGAATAGAGGAAACCATTTGAGCTAATGTGTGATGTCAGTGACTATACTATTGGGGCGGTATTATGACAGACACAATAAAATGTTTAAGGCTATATACTATGTCATTTAAACCCTTAACAATGCTCAAACAAATTACACTACAATGGATAAGGAGCTATTGTCTATAGTATATGCTATTGATAGATTTAATCCAAATTTATTATTCACACTGATCATTATGTTATTAGATATTTGATGTTTAAAAAGGATGTCAAACTGAGATTGATTAGATGGGTTCTTTTGATGCAAGAATTTGATATCAAAGTAGTGGATTGAAACGGTTATAATAATCAATTAGCAGATCATTTATCAAGATTAGATCACGGAGATTCACATATTTTTGAAGATGAAATTGAAGAAAATTTTCCTGGTGAGCAATTGTTTGCTGTTACTGAGTGACATATTCTGTGGAATGCTGACATAATAAATTTTATAGTTAGTTATATTTTGACCTATGGCATGACATAACATCAATGGAAGAAATTCATACATAATGCCAGATACTTTTTCTTGGATGACCCATACCTTTATAGAAAATGTAAGGATCAAGTGATAAGAAGTTGTGCACCTATATAAGAAACCCTAGAAATTATTAAGAAATGTCTTGATTCTGAATTTGGGGGAAAATTTTGAGTGATAAAACTACTTATAAGATTTTGTAATCTGGGTTTTATTGGTCTACTCTATATAAAGAAGTGAAATTATATATAAAAACTTGTGATAGATTTCAGAGTAGACAATATTTCTAAGCGAGATGAAATGCTTTTAAATTTTACTTTGAAAATTGAGATATTTGATGTTTGGGGTTTATAATTCATGGGTCCCTTTGTCCCATCCTTAAGAAATTTATATAATTTGATAGTTGTGGATTATATCTAAAAATGGATTGAGGCAGCGACTCTTCCAAATTGTGATGTTCAAAGTGTAGCTAAATTCTTAAAGAAGAATATCTTTAGTAGTTTGGTATGCCTAGAGTGATAATTAGTGATGAAGGGAGCCACTTTAGGAATAGAAATATTTATACATTAGTAATTAATTATGCAATTAAGCGTAAGATTGCCACAACATAACATCTATAGACGAGTGGTTTAGTAGAAGTATCTAACAGAGAAAACAAAAGGATTCTAGAAAGAATTGGTCTTTCAGATTAGATTATGCATTATATGCTTATAGAACTGCTTTTAAAACACCTATAGGAATATCTCCATATAGGCTCACATTTTGCTAAACTTGTTATTTATCAGTAGAATTAATTATAAAGCTTATTGAGCTGTTAGTGAATTTTATTATAATATAAAAGTAGGAGGTGAAAAAATATTATTATAGTTAAATGAACTCAAGAAAATTAGATAATAATATTTTGAAAATGCTAAGATTTTTAAAGAGAAAATGAAAAATTGGCATGATTAAAAGATACTTAGGAAATATTTTGAGTCCAAACAAGAGGTTTTACTATATAATACACAATTGAAATTATTTCCTGAAAAAATTAAGGCTAGGTGGTCGGGGCCATTTACTATAATTAAATTTATTCTTCTGGTGTAATTGATATTAAAGATCCAAGGAATGGTAAGGTATTTAAAGTGAATGGACAGAGACTTAAACCCTATTTAAAAGTAGAAAGATCATTTATTAATGAGGTCTTAATGTTGGGTCAACCTAAGTAGATATCTAGATTTGTCAAGCTAATGACATTAAACCAAGCACTTATTAGGAGGTGATCCCGATCTTTTAAGATAGTACTACAAAGCATGTGGTTATATTCTCAATTTTCCTTACTTATACTTCTTACTTTACAATGGCACCAAAAGCTTGACTCCTAAGCAATTAAGAGTGCAATTATTATATTTAAATATTGAGATACTATGGAAGTATATGTATCGTTATGAAGCAATATATGACTTTTTTATTAAGCCCTGAATATCGAACCCATAAGGAGAATTACAATCTCTTAAGTCATAACGAATTAGATAACAAATTCTACTTTGC
The DNA here is from genome assembly GCA_002079205.1 of Phalaenopsis hybrid cultivar. Classification (NCBI taxonomy): domain Eukaryota; kingdom Viridiplantae; phylum Streptophyta; class Magnoliopsida; order Asparagales; family Orchidaceae; genus Phalaenopsis; species Phalaenopsis hybrid cultivar. Next base: position 63,558 of record JXCR01143530.1, read on the forward strand.
AAAATATTCTTACTCAAACTATAGATGTTATAAAAGGAATGAAAGTTTGCTTTTTTTTTTTTGTAATTTTGATAAATTAAAATAAAGTAAACAACCAACTAAATTTAACTAGATATTTGTAAGATGAATGCACTATAAATAAAATATCTTTTTCCTTATGATGAATTAATAACAAGTATAGAAATTTTATCGTGTAAGTATTCAAATTGTGTTGTGCCAAATAGGAGCAATAATATTCCTTAGCCTTACTAAAGATGCTATAAAGAACATTGGCTAATTTAAAGTTTGAATAGTCTTGTAGACGGGCTAGGTAGGAAGATACTAGCTCTCACTCTAGAGTTTCCTTTTCTCCCTCCACCTAGGGGATAACGTCTTGTATCAAGACCTAAAACTATAAACTGAAGTGGGGGTTTTATCCTATTACTATAAGTCCTCTAAATCTACACTTCAAAGTTTATTTTCCTATTTCTTTGCACTCAACCATATGAATTATACTCTCATCCGTACAATCTCATGTGATTCTTACCATTAGTTAACTGAGATAATACCATCTCAAATCTTACATGTTTTCACAATAGATATTAACATCTTAATTGGTCAAATCAAGAAGTAAATAAAGCACAAGGTTTAATTATCACAACTTATTCCAACATTAAAGATTAATACTTCATACAACTTCCATCCAACACTTAATTAATTATAAATTTAAGGAAAAAGACAACAAAAACTACTCAAAATTCATTGAGAAAACACAACCACACTTATTTTTTAAAGTAAAAATCATGTAAACACACAAGAATTCTAAATTAAAATCAAATGTTGTCACAAAGATAAAAACTCATCTCAAATTCCTCTCCACCAAACTCTTGAAGTTCCTTTGAATCTCTTCTCTTCCTTTCTCTTACAATACTCTTTACTAACACACTACAACTCCTCCATTTCTTCTCTCTAAAATTGTCCTAATTAATCTATGAGAGAGGGGCGTCAGCGGCTAATTGAGACTTTCTAAATCATTCAATCTAAGTTTTCTTTTATAATTTTTCAAAAGGTGATTTGGTGTCTCTTCAAAATATGTCCACATTCAATGAATATTCCATAAGTTTCCTCCTTTCAAAAACCATTTGAATTTATTTTCGTGTGCATTGACCATAAATCATGTTTTCACTAAGAGTTGCTTCAAACACCCCTTCAAAAATTTGTCCAAATTTTCTTGAATCATCAAATAACTTCCTCTGGCACTTAAGCGTGAGGTATACGATGCTTAAGCGTGACCTTATCTATTATCCTGGTGCCTAAGCGCCAGTCTTGGGTGCTTAGGCACCACAGTTATTTTGCACACCTTCTTCATTTTTGCTCCAAATTTGATCATTTTTCTCTCCTTTAACCATTTTTCATCCATTTAACTATACTTGAAAAAAAAAACACAACAATACCTTCCATTAAAGTGTAATATCCTCAAAAATAGGTATAATGATGTCTACATAAATGCTATATATTTTAGGTGTATAAAAATCTTCCAAACTTAAAATGTTACTTGTCCTCAAGTGACACTCCAAGCTTTCAAAGCAAAAATAATTAGATTATGTAAATGAGTTTCTTTATGATATTTTAAAATTTTGATCTAGAAATATAGTAGTTGAATTTAGAAAAAAAATTAGTAAATGAGACCAACTTAGAGCTTAGAAATCTTTAATGTAAAGAAGTCTTAAAATTTGAGTTTCTATCTAGTTTAGAGATACTTGTAAATTCTCCAAATATAGATTTTAGGCATTCTATCATCTCCCCTTGAAAATTTTTATTAAGAATAATTAAACCACTATAATTTTTTAAAACTTATACTTTAAAAAGATCAAATGTGTTATTATTGTTTTATTATGCAATAAGCCTCAAGCTTCTCCTCCCTTTTTCAACTTTACTTTTCTCTTTTTTCTTTTTCTTTTTCTTTTTTTGGTGAGGATTACTATATCTGAATAGATCTTTAATGATTTAGATATCCACTCTTCCTTTTCTAAAGCAAAGTTTTGATATAAATCCTTAACTTAAAAATTTAATAGTATTTTTGAAAAATATTTTTAATAAAAGAAATTTAAGTATTGAAAATAAAAGTCTAGTCCTTCTATATTTTTCAAAAATACAACTTCTCCTACAAAATATGGTTAAACAATATTTATCATTTTAACACTAAAAATTTTTAATTTTGAGTTGTTCTTCATTACATAGGTTCAACTAAATTTTCTTACACATTTCTATATTCAAAATTTTACTTCCCTAATATAACTTCATATGCATAATCATTTTTTTTTCCAAATCCAAATCAAATTTATTTGTAGCACATTTGGGAATAAATAAAATTCAAGTTTTGAAAATTTTTTTTCATCCCCCCAAACATAAATATTTAAGAAGACAAAAATATTTTAGCATCATATATTTATATAGAGGCACGAATGAAAACTAAAAATAACATGCTTACAAGAATTTTTACATCCTACATATACAAGTACAAACATGAAAAATAGGAGTAAAAATTAATTGATCAAAATTTAACTTTTCTTAACATATATGAGATTCATTAGACTTCTATGGAGTGGAGGATGACAAAAAAAAAAATAAACACACTAACATAAATTCATAATTGCAACATAAAGAAAATACATGGTAGTAAATTGAAAATTTAAACTTGAAGTTCTTAAGTGAAAGTTATTAATATTCTAAAGCTTCCTAATATTAAGGATTAAGTTCTACAAAAACTAAAAAAATACACTAGACAACACTGCTATCACAATTACTACCACAAAAACAAAATATAACTACTCACAACAACACAAATGCATCACAAAAGTCTCTAACAAAACACAAACAATAATAGCAGTCTAAACAAGTACAACACATAACAAAGTAGCAGTTCGACACAACTACAACTTATAAAGTTCACAAATTAAAAATTAAACTACTCAAATCAATCCTCCTCTTCCTCCTCATCAATATCATCATCGTTGTCCCAAAAAGTAGTAGGCTCATATGAAGGGTGTTGTGGATATGAAGAAAAAACCACACTTTGGTCACCCCTGATAAGGCTTTCAAAAGATGAGTGAATTTTTTCTTTCAAAGTCACTATGTTTCTTCATATAACCATCAATATGACCTACATAATTCTCCAAATTTATTACCTTATTCGTAGTATAATTGATGTTATCTAACATCCTTTACATTAATTGAGCCTGTGAATCAGAACTAGTAGACTGACCTTAAGAAGTAGATGCACATGAAGTAGAAACATGAAATGTTGAAGCAGCTAAGCTTCTAGAAAATCCTCCTTTCCATCCAAATATATAATGTTGTGAATAAGATTTCACTTTGACAATAGTGATAGGCTTTAGAGGCTGCAGAATCTCCTCCCAACTATCAAACTTAACACCAGCTTGCTCACATAAAGAAAAGATTAAGGTGTGAATCCTAAACCTGTAGTAGTGGCATCTGTAGCAGAATGGATGATCATCTGTTAGATCAAGGATCTAATATTGATCGTCTTAAACTGTTGAATGCAATAGTTCATAGTAGCTCAATCTTTTGTAACTTCACTCATGTGATTGGTGGGGAGCAAATGAGTTGAAATAAAATAGTGCCACTCTTTTGATGTGGCATCAAGCTTTGATGCAAGGAAATTTACTCTCCTTTCATTTGTTATTTTCCGTAACCCTCTTCCCACAGTCAATGACAATATAATCTCATCTAACTCCTCCTCAGTCAGATTATAATTTGAATAAAAACACAATACACTTGGGGGCAACAGGTAAAATAAATTTATTACCTTAGGTGAAAAAACTACTGATTTTCCTCTGACCATAACTTGATCTTCCTCAGCTTCAAGGACATGAGCATAGAACTCCTGAACCACATAAATTATAGCTACAATAGAGAAAAAACAAAATCTTTCCCACTATCGATGAACTATTAAATCTTCAGCTGCTCTAATTGGATTTTTGAAAAAACGCTCAGGAATCAGTTTTTCTTCAGTAATCTATCCTGAGCTTTCAAAGTAATGAACTTACTGGAACTGAAATTTGACTTCCCTTTGATCCTCTTCATTCTTGGGGCCATTTCTAAAAATTACATAAAATCCACATTAAATCTTAAACTCTTAAGCCTAAATCACTAAACTTAACTTCTAAAAGCATAAACTATCATTTCCATGTATTTTCCATAATTTTTTCTCAAAATTTCACCATGGATAGTGAATTTCAGAAAAATCCCCAATGTACTCAAAATACATGGTGAAAATAATAAAATTTTTAGATGAAGTGAAGCTCTTACCTTGAGAAGAGGAAATCTATAAAATTTAGTTTAATTCCACTTAGAAATCTTCACTTTAGAAGGAGCCCTGGGTCCCAAAATCATGAAATCTCGAGGAAGAAGATGATGGTTGGGGCAAAAATGGCATTTTTTCGACTCAAATTTTCATTTTTAACCGTTCATGAACCAGTTTAAATGAATTGATGCTTAAGTGTGACTGGTTCGGCACTTAGGTGCCTATCTCTCAGGTAGTCTAGCACTTAAGCATAGGGTCTTGACGCTTAGACACCAGTGCACAAATTTTTATATTTTTAATTTAAATGAAATTCACATCTAGCCTAAGTCAACCACCCCAAAATAGTCTTATAAATCTTAATATCAATTTTTTTCCCTTTCAATTCTCTTCTTTCTCAAAATTCACCAATTTTCACAAATTCAATTCAACATAAAATTTCACACACAAACAAGTACTTATACTAATTCATAAACAAATACAAACACTTGTGATACATAATTTCTCAATCCAAAGAGTCTTGGATGAGATAACTTCTAAACACATATTTCATATACTAAACAAACTTAGCACTAACATCAAGACACCTAAAACAAACAAAAACTAACATCCAAAAAACAACTAGAGTATAGAACTTAATTTCATTCTCCTTCCAGTGGAATGAATTCCAGCCTTTCATTTGTTTTTCTTAGGGCATTTGGAATATAAATCTAATAGAACGGACAGTGGTGACGAACTCTAGTTGATTCTTCTTCAATCCAATTATTTTTCAAATACATAGCCTTGTCCGCTTCTTCTATAAAACTTGTTTGACTAAATTACTTCTTAAGTTGCCATCCAATATGCTTCAAATGTGTGTTAGTCTCATTCACCTTTGCTTCAATTGAAGCCACATCAGCCTCAATCTTTGCAATCTTCTCTGCTATTCCTTCTATACCAACAGCTAGAAATCCGTAGTATAACTTTTCTGCACTTTAATTAATGAACATTTTCTTCATGGCTTCTTCTTTCTTCTTAATTTCAATCTCCTAAGAAGACATTTTGTAAGTTCTCACACTCGTCACTTAGAATTTAGAATGAAAATTTGAAGTGGGGTGAGAATTCTCTTCATTCCATACTATTTATAGGCCTTGGATCTAGCCTATACCCACTACACATGTTCTCAAACCACTAACCCACGTTTAAACTCACTAAACCACATTTAATTCCTCTAGAAATTTATTTTATCATGTTTTGTTAACTGCCGCGCTTAAGTGTCGAATGTTGGCGCTTAACTTTCGGTGCTTAATTTAGATAGGTCTACTTAACGTCCAAATATTAATTCCAACACATCCATGTCATCAATTAAGGTCTTAGAATCATTTCTAAATCATTATATCTTCAAAATACAACCACGTTTTTCTTAATCAACACAATAACATAACATTTAAAATAGAACACACTGATAATTATAGGTTGCCTCCCACAAAGCACTTGGGTTTATGTTGTAAGCCTGACGTAACCAGTGTATATTTTGGTTGAACCAACAACACAAGATCATTTAATTTAAGTTGATCCCTGTTGACCTCACTTTTGGTTGAGGTTTAGTTTTTTCCGCTTTAGTAGCCTAAGGTCTAGCCATAAGACTTTCCTATTGACTATTCTTAGAAAACTAGACAAGCACCCTCACCACTAGAAATTCTACCATCTTCTTTACTTAACTTGAAGTTCCACATATTGATCAAACCCTAACCACTAGAAATTCCAAACTCTTCTCTACTCAAATTGAAGTTCCACATGTTGGTCGCCCTCACCATTAGAAATTTCAACTTCTTCTCTACTCAACTTGAAGTTCCACATGTTGGTCTCAACCTCTAAATACTTAGTAGGTGTCAAATATTGGTCATAACCTCTAAGCACTTAGTAGATGGGGTCATTATAGAGGAACTCAAGATGAGTCAACTATAGGACTGCTAGACCTTAGAGTTGACCCTGGGTGTTGGTCTAGGGCTAAGGCACTCACTTGCACTCACTCTCACCCATAATCACTCACAACCCTAAACCTAAATTTCTAGGCTGTGATCCCTTGATACTTTTGGGTACTCATGTAGGTGTTCCCCTAAACCCACTAGCCCTAGGCTAGGGTTTAGTTAAGACCAGTACATAGAGGACCCAAAATGGGGTTTCCATTAGTCTATGGCTTATTGATGGTGGTTGGCACTCCAACTCTACCAAGATACCCAACCTAGCCTTTTGCCCCCTAAATTCCCCCAAATTACCTAGATGCCTTTGAAACCTCAAATTTGGCCAAAATTTTCAAATTTACCCAAAATACCCAAGTTGGTTCAAAATTCATTTCAAACATCTTGAAAACACCCAAACTACCCAAAATCACCAAAATTGGCCAAATTACCAAAATACCCCTCTTTGGCCAAAATTCCAAAAATTCTCAAAACCTCCCAAATATTTCCAATTTCATTTTTCTCAACTATCACATGACCCAATTTGGCCATTTCGACAATCTTTGACCAAAACCCCCAAATTTCCCTTTAAAGGCTCATATTTTCCCCAAATTACCCCAAATGTCTATCCAATTGTTCTCAATTTACCCCAATTTCAATTCTAAACTCAAATTCACCCTTGATGTGACCAATATAGACCAAATCCAAGCTCAATTGGTCCATGATTTAAACCTAATTTTGAGCTAAACTAAAAACACAATTTTGGCCCTATGACTTGGTTCCACCAAATTGAACCCATGGCCTACTCCATTTGCCACAATTTGTGTTAAAAAACCTTCATAACATCCCCATACATCAAACTTGACCTTCAATTGGACCTTGGTGAGGTCAATTTCGTTTGATTTCAACCTAAGTCCAAAAGCCAAAATTTTGCCTTAAATTGGCCATGTCTCAAAATCTCACCAAATTGAGGGCCTTAATCTCAAAATTTCCACTCCATCCCTTCATGAAAAATATTCACAACATCCCTCTTGATCATTTGAACCATTTCATTTGGACTTACCCCAAGGCTTGCCCAACCTAGACCCATGTATAGCCCAACAAGTCAAAATTGACCAAAAAAAAATTCCTCAAATTGACCTACCAATTAAACTCAAAATCACTTCAACCCTTCACCAAAAATCTTCATAACAATCATCTACATAATTTTGATCAATTAATTGGGTCAATTGACATGGCTAGCCCAGCCCAAACCCAAACTTTGATCACTTGAACCCATATTGAACCTATGCATTAAAGATGGCCTAATAACTCTAAAGTCATCAAATTAACTCCACCTCAGCCATTGGTTCGACCCTATGACTGAGCCAAAACCCATCTAACCACCTAAATGAAGCCATTGACCAAAGGTACCCTAAATTAAGGGATCTTATTTCCAAAAATGCACATGTTTAAGATACCCTTACCAAAACTAAACCTCGTTGCATTAAGTTTCTTAGACAGATTCCCCTGGATGCCCTGAGCACCTAGCCACCTCCCCCTGCCATGGACAGCCTGCCTAGTCGCCGGAGAAGCTCAAAACTGAGAGCCTCCCCCATGGAACTTCATCCAAATCAAATCTAGAGGACAGCTCAGCCAAATCAAATTGTAGAGCTCTTCTGCCCTCCACCTAACAGCCAAAATGCACCCAAACATTTGCCCTGAGAGCCACCCGATGGCCATTTTTTATAAAAACTCACCTCCACGGCCATGGGAGGTGTGCTAAAAATTTCTTAGAGAGAGCCCCCCAAACTTCTCACTGAGCTTCTCTGAGAACCCCTCGTTGCAATCGAGCCCTCTTCCCCCACTAAATTCTACTGTGGAAGCTCAATTTTAAGCTCAAACCTTTTCCAAAAACCATGACAAGGCTCATTACACTTCCACAGTCCACCAAACTTCAATTACTTGTGCCCAAACCTTCACAACCGAGAAAGAAGTCAAAGCCCCATAAAATCCCCCTCTGAAATAGCCTCTACAATAGCTCTAGACTAACACCAAAAATTTGGTTTGACCAAATCACACCTAGGCGTTACATCAAGACCAGAGGCTCAATCTCTAGCCTCTTTGGACCCCAACAAAAGTGCCAAGAACCTCTGATTTGAACTCTTCATTTATTTTGAGTTGATTTCATGGCATCACAACTGTATGGATATGATTCTCTAGTCTAGGAGAGCATTTAAAAAAGAAAATCATCTAATTTAGATAAGAAATGAGAGAGATCTAAAGGCTAGAAGATGGACGGTTATCGGGCTAGGCTATCGGGGACGATGACGGAGCGTCGTTCGATCACGCGTGTATCGGATGGATGGTCGAGATCAAGCCGGACAACGCTTAAGAACATAAACCGCGGGCTGAGTCAGCGCTGAGGTGGACGACGACGTTGAATAGGAGCGCGTCGCATGGAGCTTTGAAGCCGCCGTAGGTTGAGGTGGCGCCAAGCTTTTAAATGATAAATAGGGATTTACTTAATTCAGAAAATGATCCCTAATTTCAAAAATTCATATCTTGGTGTAGAAAAATCACAAACATAAAATAAAAATACCTTCTTGCTCACTGAACATAGGAGAATAATGTGGAAATAATTTTAAGTGCATGTAATTCATATTTTATTTTTAATTAATTAAATACAAATTTGGATGTTTTGATTCTCCATGCATGTAGTGATATCACCATAGCTTGAAATTTTAGCATGTTGTTGCCTCTGTTAAAAAGAACATTTCCTGATTTTTCTAAAGTTAGAGAAGGTCTCTAGACAGAGAATAATATTCTCCAAGTTTTTGTGCATTATTTGTTTAAATTAATCATGGAAATTAGCATGTTGCTTAGAAAAATCCAAGAAAAGTTTGGAAGGTTTATAGTGACCAGAGAGCCTTTAGAAAAATTTCTCATAAGCCAAGCCACGCAAAATACACCTAATCTTCACAAACCCTAAATCACTAAGATAATAAATTTGAAAAATATAAACAACAAAATGACTTGATTTTTAATCTCCACTATTTTTTAGGATCCAGAGAAGTCACCATAAAATTTTCAAAGCATTTTAAGTTCATTTGATAACTTAAATTCATTTTGCAAGTTAATTAACTTTTTTGGCACTAAAATGATTTTTAATAATTAAAATATAACTAGAAAAATTAAAAACTTTATTTTTTTTGAGTTCTCTAGGATGAGGGAGATTTTCTAAAAATAAAATAAAGTTTAAAATAAAAACTTAATTTTTAACCGATTTTAAATATTTAAATAATTAAAAATCCATAAAAATAAAAAAAATAAAATTCATGAAAATATTCTAAATTACTTCCTAAGCACTTAGAAACAATTAGAATATTTTTCCTGATTTTCTAAATAAGGATACTGAATTTTAAAGCTAAAAAATAATTTTTAAAGGCTAAAAATGGGTTTTCACTAAAAAAAATTCCAATAAATCAAATAAAATTTAGAAAAATATAAAATTTTCTCCTTTGAGTTCTCTGACATCAAGAGGATTTTTCAAAAATATAAAACTTAATTTTCTCTATTTAAAATATTTTATATTTAATAAATACCCAAGTATTTAAAATAATTATGAAATTTGGTCCAAAAGCTTCTCTAGACTAAGTCTACCTCCATTAAAAATTTCAAGGGATTAGGGTTTACCTTGGTCAAGTTAGGAATTTTCTTTGAAAAATCCTATTTTTGCATGGAAATAATTATGTAAATTGAATTAAATTTTCAAAAATCACGTTTTCTCCTTTGATGTCTTAATTGATCCATGAATGAGGTAGGATAAAAATTTCAAAGTAATTTTAATTGAATTTGACAAATTATGAAGTGTTAGAGCCTTAGGGGCAAATATGTAATTTTGGAAATTTAGCCTTAATTAACACTTAGGCTTAATTCAAGGAGGGAAATGGGTAACCTCTTATCCTAATTTGGATGTTTGAAACACATGAGGTTAATTGGTAGAAACCAACCTCGCATTCCTAATTGAAAAGACATGTTAAAAAATTTCTAATTTATTAAAAATTAGAGTTTATTAAATGAACCCAGGACCTAGGGGTATGGCTTTTGAAGTCAATAATTAATCAATTTAATACCCCTATTTTGATTTTCAAATGAAATATAAATCATGAATCATGATCACCTAAAGCTTAAACTTTTCAAAACTAACTAAGACGCTCACCTAGGACTTAAGGGCTTAGTAGTGACTTAGGCTAAATCAAGTTTCATTTAAATGAGGCCTGGGTCTTAAGGGCTTAGTAGTGACTTAGGCTAAATCAAGTTTCATTTAAATGAGGATTAGAAAAGTCTTAAGGGCTTAGTAGTGACTTAGGCTAAATCAAGTTTCATTTAAATGAGGATTAGAAAAAGTTTTAAGGGCTTAATAGTGACTTAGGCTAAATCAAGTTTCATTTAAATGAGGATTAGAAAAGTACATCATTTAAAATTTAAACATTTTTCAAACACTACAAGCCCAATTAGGACCAAAATTTGGCGAAGTATCTCAAAAACACTAACTTGCCTTTTTAAGGATCTTCTCTCACATAATATTCAAAATTAAGTCAGAGATGATAATTACCTTACTCTTAGGGATAATTGAGTTATCAATGTTCATTGAGCATTAGGGTGTTTTATAGGATGAAATATTAAGCAACATAATAAGTTTAAAATAACTCGAGATTTTTCACCAAGCAGTGAGAAAGTAGCACGGACCTGCTTCTTTCTCTAGATCTGTTGGATATCTCGGAGATCTACTAAACTTAATATATTTTGCTTGCCAACATCATCCTTAATTAAGCTCCTAAGGACCCACCAAGATATGACCTAGGGTTAGATAGGTTGTTAAAATTTTACTTCCCTCTCTCATATAAACTGCATTAACATGCCTTCTGAGTTTCAGGTGGTGGAACGAGAAAACTCTCCAGGTACGCTTTTACAGTTTTCAGTGTCGTCTTTCTTGTACCTTCATATTGTACTTTTATACATGTAAATTTGCATGCTAAACAACGACGCCACCCTGCATGAAAACTAAAACTATCACGATAGCCATAAAACCAAAACCAAAACTAAAATAAAAATCAATCAAGATAAAATTCACCGCCATGACATTCAAAATATAAAATAACTCCAAATTTAATCACAAACATCACCCAAAACTACAATTGCAACAAAATTAAGACGTCTCTATTGGATGATTCGGAATCCCTCGGAGGAGGTAACCTACGGTTGCTAACAAGGCTTCTCACGGTCTAAATGAAATTATGGAACTCATTAAGTTGAGTTTAGTACTAACGAGGCTTCCCACGGTCTAAATGAAATTATGGAACTCATTAAGTTGAGTTTAGTAAGTCTAATGAGGCTTCCCACGGCCTAAATGAAATTATGGAACTCATTAAGTTGAGTTTAGTAAATGTTTGGACTAAGTGATTCCAATAGAAAATAGTGATACCGGGACGACGGAACCGAGGGATCTTGACCGGAGGCTTCCCACGGTCTAAATGAAATTATGGAACTCATTAAGTTGAGTTTAGTAAATTCATTTACTAAGTGAATCCAATAGAAAATAGTGGTGCTAGAATGAAGGAACCGTAGGATCCTAACCAGTGTCGCTTTAATCAACTTTAACATGCCCCCATAAAATTTAAAGAACTTCAACCATAGGGCGAACTGATTTGGCATCATAACTTGACACACTAGAAAACTCAAAGTCGTCGCGATTAGGAGCTTGGAGCTAGTATGGTGGGCAACACGGCCATCTTCAACAGCAAAACCTGTCTTCCCCAACTAAATCAATCTTCCTTCCTTATACTTAAACAACAATGTCATAAGACTACAAGGTTGTTTGCTTATGTAACGTAAATCCTCATCTTATCTTTAGGCCTTCATATAGCCCTTCTATACAATATAAGCCCTAACTAGAGTTAGGATTCCGAAGTTGTCGTCCATCACGACCAAAATCCTTACATCTTCTAAGTTATTTGTGTGATCGTTTCACACGAATGGAAGCCCTAACTAATAAAAATGGCAGGATGAAACACCTAAATATTTCTCCTCAAAATTGAAGCCAAATATTAGGATAGCTTGGGAAGTCACTGAGGCTCCCCTCTGGATCCATGAAATCCCCTAGTTCTTCCTCCTGTGGACTCTATAACAAAATGTTCTAAATTTGAACCAATCCCCTTTCACACCTCTACGTTCGATCTAATTGAAAAGTCCTACCCTTTGAAACTCCTTGAAGATAATATTTCCTGATTTTTATCTAGAGTTTTCTTAGGTGGCTTCGGTCATTTAAGATGTAATTAACTATAGGGGCTAGCCCTTATAGGAAGCATGTCTGAACCTAGCTTAATATAAACCCCATTTAATTATTTATATTAAATAGGGGAACTTATCGGCAAATACAAAGATTTTGTAGACCAAACATATGACATATATTCCTTAGTTTATTTGATCGAGCCTCATTCTTGAGTCTTGTGTTTATCCTTCAGGATAGATACAAGATTTAAGGTACATCGCTCTTTCATTTAAACTATGAAACATATGGGGTCAGTTTGATTTCATATTTTCCTAAAACTAAATACATATGTAAATTAAAACGTCCTTCTGAAGTGGGCGACGGGATTTTGATTTTGGTGACCGACAGCTTCTTACGGGCAACTCTCCAACCAAAAATAGCGCCGACAGCTTCTGGCGACTCCGCTGAGGACAAGCTTTTCTCTCCATACAAATCAAGAAATATTATCTTCACACATCAGTAATGTGTTCAGGTCCCTCTTGAACCAAATTATCCTTCTTCCGTTGGCATACTTTATCGATTTCTGTCTCGGGAAGCTAACTCCTTGAACTTTAGGACTGGCTGTTCAACCATCTTTGAACAGAGGGTTTCAAAAGGTCATTAAGGACTCTTTAAATTTTCATGTGGGGTCGGACCCCAATAGGTGTGTCAGTGGACTAGTTCCACCTTAGCATTGTCTTCCACTAAATGGGTCCTACACTGAGTCATAAAATACTTCACATCTCCCTTCCAAATTTGATTTGCTACTTGGCAAATTAAACCAAATCGTGTTGTACTGCACGTAATTTGAAATTTTCTTACATTAATTAAAATTTTCACCTCTCGTTGTTTCTTAAACAAGATTTTAAAATACTCATAAATTAAGACCTGCCATGTCTATATATCAACATCTACTTTCAGTGCTTGCACTAAAAATTACGAGGTTTTTTTGGCCATATAGCTAACCCTGAAACTTTCTATTTTCAAGCCTGCTACAATGGCCTACCCAATGCTGACATTTTCCTGCAACCTGCCAACGAGCCATGAAGCCCGTAGCCTCGCTCCTACCATCAAATTTGGAGCCGGATTTGAAGATCTCGAGGTCATCCTCGAAAAATCCCCGTTTGTAGTGATGAAGATCGCCACACCGGAAATACAAGAACCATCTGCAAAATTCAACCTCAACTGCCTTCAAGACTTTCCTACCTGCAAGAAGTCTAAAACTACTGCAGTCACGGCACCCTCCAAACCCGCTATCCCCGTTGCTGCTAAAGGAAAGTAGTAATGATTATTGAGGATTCGAGTGAGGGATTAACTGTCCCATCACCCGCGTTTGAAATCAAATCAAGTTCGAGGACTATACTGCTGACCCAAACTCAAAAGAGGAGCCGCAACAGAAGAGTTCGGAGGGCCATCAAAGCCCATACTCCCAAGGAGACACCATTCAGGGGCAATCACAAGCTCCGCAATTGGCTTCTTCAGAGATCAATCAGCCGAAAATCATACACATCACAAATGAAAGAAGAGAGGTTGTTTCAGCAAATAAAGACGAGCAACACAAAAAGCATTCTCCATCAGGTGCTATGCAGAGAAAGAGTTCAAGTAAATGGTTGAACAAGTGCGGGATGCCTTAACCCAATCTAAGGGTAGTTGTTGACCTCACTTTTGGTTGAGGTCTAGAAACTTCATTAGTAGCCTAGGTCTAGATATAGGACTTTTCTACTGACTAGTCTTAGAAAATTAGAAAAGGTATCCTCATCATTAGAAATTCAAAACTCTTCTCTTTACTCAACTTGAAGTTCCACATATTGATCTTAACCTCTAGCACTTAGTAGGTAAGATCATTATGAGAAAACTCAAGAGAAGTTCCTATAAGACAACTTGGCCTTAGGATTGACCCTGGGTGTTGGTTTGGAGTTAAGGTACACAATACCCCCACAATACCCTGGCTAAGACCAGGGGACCCAAAATGGGGATTTCATTGATCCAGACACCCCCAAATTACCTAATTGCCCTTGGGACACCTCTTTAACCCAAAATCCCAAAAAAAATCTAAAATTCTCAAAAAATTCCAATAAATCTCAAATATTCCCAATTTTGTTTCTTTCAACTACCACATGACCCAATTTGGCTAATTTTACCATATTTAACCAAAATCCCCAAATTACCTTTTAAAGATCCAAAATTCCCCAAATCTATCCCAAATGTCTGCAGTATGACCTCATTCGGTCTATATCCCCACAAAATTGCACATTCTACACAGTTTTGTTTTCTCTGATATCCCTATGGAATCACAAATATATGATATTTGCAAATAAATCTTGCAATTTTTTTTTAAAAAACATAAATTTCTACACATTAAACTTTCTGAAACACAGGATATTTTAAATCAGTCCAATAACTCTGATTTACTACTTTTTGAAGAAAAATTGATCCGATAATTTCAATCTTCACATCGAATCAGTTCGATACTTCTGATTCATAACTTTTTAAAAATTGATCTGATAATTTCAATTTTTACTTTGAATCAGTTCGATACTTCTGATTCATAATTTTTTAAAAAAATTGATCTGATAATTTCAATTTTTACGTTGAATTAGTTCGATACTTCTGATTCAAAATTGATTCTATAATTTCAATCTTCACATCGAATCAGTTCGATACTTCTGATTCATAACTTTTTAAAAATTGATCTGATAATTTCAATTTTTACTTTGAATCAGTTCAATACTTCTGATTCATAATTTTTAAAAAAATTGATCTGATAATTTCAATTTTTACTTTGAATCAGTTCGATACTTCTGATTCAAAATTGATTTAATAATTTCAATTTTATCATTGAATTAGTTTAATACTTCTGGTTCAAAAATTGACCTGATAATTTCAATTTTTACTTCGAATCAGTTCGATACTTCTGATTCATAATTTTTTAAAAAATTGATCTGATAATTTCAATTTTTACTTTGAATCAGTTTGATACTTTTGATTCATAACTTTTCAAAATTGATCCGATAATTTCAATTTTCTCATCAAATCAGTTTAATACTTCTGATTCAAAAATTGAACTAACAATTTAAATTTTTACATTAAATCAGTTCGATACTTTTGATTTATGCTTTTCCCAAATTGATCAGATAATTTTCACTTTGAATTAGTCCGATATTTCTAATTCACAATTTTCAAGAATTGATCCAATAATTTCAATTCTTACTTTAAGATCAGTCCTATACTTCTGATTTTTCAAGAATTGATCCAATAATTTCAATTCTTACTATAAGATCAGTCCTATACTTCTGATTTCTTCTATTGAAAGTCAATTCCAAATGTCTGACTCTCCTTTGATATCAATATTCGTATCTTGAATCCCCATTTTGAGGTCAACCCTTACATGTTGATCTCTATTAAAAAAAACAAAATAACACACTTAACAATTTTAAAACTCACTATCCAATCCTCAGTGAGAGTCTTCACTGCCTGACCTTGATCAGACACTTATTTGCAAAAAATACCCCAGCAGACACAAATTCACACTTCTTTCTAGGTGTGATGACTTAGAAATCTATATTGGTCTTGTTGATCTTGTCGGTCAACACCAATACGTGCGGTGTGCTCGCCCAGCACACCCCACCTATTGGGGGTCCATTTGTTGACCTCACTTTTGGTTGAGGTCTAGAAACTTCTTTAGTAGTTTAGGTCTAGCCATAAGACCTTCCTACTCACTAGTCTTAGTAAACTAGAAATGGTATCCTCACCATTAGAAATTCAAAACTCTTCTCTTTACTCAACTTGAAGTTCCACATATTGATCTACCCCCACCATTAGAAATTCAAAACTTTTCTTTTTACTCAACTTGAAATTCCACATAATGATCTTTCATCATTAGAAACTCAAAACTCTTCTCTTTACTCAACTTGAAGTTCCACATATTGGTCCTAACCTTTAGCATTTGGTAGGTAAGATCATTATGAAAGAATTCAAGAAGAATCCCCATAGGATTACTTGGCTTTAGGGTCAATCCTGGGTGTTGACTCAGCACTTAGTAGGTAAGATCATTATGAGGGAACTTAAGAAGAGTTCCTATAGGACTACTTGGCCTTAGGATTGACTCTGACATTTAGTAGATAAGATCATTATAAGAGAATTCAAGAAAAATCCCTATAGGATTACTTGGATTAGTAGGTAAGATCATTATGAGGGAACTCAAGGAGAGTTCCTATAGGGCTACTTGACCTAAGATCATTATGAGAAAACTCAAGAGGAGTTCCTATAAGACTACTTGGCATTAGGACCCTAGGTGTTGGTTTGGAGTTAAGGTACACAATACCCCCACAATACCTTGGCTAAGACCAATACATGGGGACCCAAAATGGGGATTTCATTGATCCATGGTTCATTTAGAATGGATATCTATCCAATTCTACTAAAATGAGGGTTTTATTGATCCACAGTTCATTTAGAATGGATATTTATCCAATTCTACTTGACATCTTTTGTCATTTGCCCGAGACACTCCCAAATTACCTAACTGCACTTGGGACACCTCTTTAACCCAAAATCCCAAAAAAATTCTAAAATTCTAAAAAAATTCCAATAAATCCTAAATATTCCCAATTTTATTTCTTTTAACTACCACATGACCCAGTTTGGCTAATTTGACAATCTTTAACCAAAATCCCAAAATTGCCTTTTAAAGACCCAAAATTCCCCAAATCTATCCCAAATGTGTATTGAGTTGATCTTAATTGACCCCAATTCTCATCCTAAAATAAAATTTATTTTTTATATGACCAAAATAAACCAAATCCAAGCTCAATTGGTCCATGATTTGAGCCCAATTTTGATTGGAACTTTTTATATGACCAAACTAAACCAAATCCAAGCTCAATTGGTCCATGATTTGAGTCCAATTTTGATTTGGGTTAAAGCCCCAATTTTGACCAATAGATTTAATCTCATTCAATTGAACCCATAGCCTAGTCAATTGGTCTCAATTAATATTCAAAAATTCTTACAACATTCTTACACATAAAAATTAATCATCAATTTGCTTTGATGAAGCCTCAAATCCAATTGATTTTGGCCTAAATCCAAAATTCCCAAAATTAGCCCCAACATTGGCTAACACCCCAAATCTCAATAATTGAATGACTTAAACCTCAAATTGGCATCCATTTTTTGTTGAAAATCCTTTATATGGTCATTTGTGACCAAATAGAATAATCAATTTGAGCTTAGTCCAAAGCTAGCTCAAGTTTGACCCAAATTAGATCCATGTGCCTAATTTGGGTCTAAAACCAAAACTCATCAAAATCCATCCAAATTGACAATCAAATCAACTTCAAAACAATTTTCATCCTTCATGAAAATTGTTCATTAGGATGTTTTACACCAAAAAAAACAATTAATTTGGAGTTATCCAATGGCTAGCCCAATTTTGACCCAAACTTAGCCCAACATGCTTAAAATGGGTCAAAAATAAAAAATCCACCAAATTGATTAACCAATTGACCTCAAAATGACTTTCACCCTTTATGAAAGTTGTTCTTCATGATCTCTTACACCAAATTCCATAGTCAATTGGCCCAATTTACATGCTTAGCCTAGTTCAAACACAAGATTTGGTCATATGCACCTTCTTGGACTTATGGACAAATCCAAACCAATTGAGCTTGGTATGGNAATAACATATTTAATTGGGCCAATTAACATGCCTAACCTAGTTCAAACATAAGATTTGGTCATTTGGACTTATGACCAAATCCAAACCAATTGAGCTTGGTATGGTCAAATGAGTCTTACCATAACTCATCTTAGNGCCTTTATATTTGCCGACAAGTTCCCCTATTTAATATAAAGAATTACATAGGGTTTATTTTAAGCTGGGTTTGGACATGCTTCCTATAAGGGCAAGCTTCTATAGTTAATTACATCTTAAATGACCAAAGTCACTTAAGATGACTCTCGATAAAAATTAGAAAATATTATCTTCAAGGAATTTCAAAGGGTGAGACTCTTCAATGAGATCAGACGTAGAGGTGTAAAAAGGGATTGGTTCAAATTTGGAACATTTTATTGTAGAATCCAAAGGAGGAGGAACTAAGGGATTTCATGGATCAAGAGGTGAACCTCGGTGACTTCCCAAGCTATCCTAATGTTTGGCTTCAGTTTTGAGGAGAAATATTTAGGTGTTTCATCCTGCCAATTTTATTAGTTAGGGCTTACATTCGTGTGAAACTATCACGCAAATAGCCTGGAAGATGTGAGGGTTTAGGTCGTGACAAATGATAACCTCCGAAATTTAAGACGAGTTAGGGCTTATATTTTATAGCAAGGGCTGTACAAAGGCCTAAAGATAAGGTGAGGATTTACGTTGCATAAGCAAGCAACCTCAAAGTCTTATGGCTTTGTTGTTTATATCTAAGGAAGGAAGATTGGTTTAGCTGGGGAAGACAGATTTTGCTGTTGAAGATGGCGTGTTGCCCACCATGCTAGCTCCAAGCTCCTTGCCGTGATGAGTTGGAGTTTTCTAGTGTGTCAAGTTATAATGTCAAATCAAGTGACCTTATGGTTGAAGTTCGTTAAATTTTATGGGGACATATTAAAGTTGATTAGAGCAACACCGGTTAGGATCCTACGGTTCCCTCATTCTGGCACCATTATTTTCTATTGGATTCACTTAGTCTAAATGAACTTACTAAGCTCAACTTAATGAGTTCCATAATTTCATTTAGACCGTGGGAATCCTCGTTAGCAATCATAGGTTACCTCCTCCGAGGGATTCCCGTTCATCCGATAGAGATGTCTTAATTTAGTTGAAGTTGTAGTTTTGTGTGATGTTTGTGATTAATTTGAATTGTTTTATATTTTGAATGTTGTGGGGGTGAATTTTATCTTGGTTGATTTTAGTTTTAGTCGATCATCAAATAGAGACATCTTAATTAAGTTAAAGTTGTGGTTTTATATGATGTTTGTGATTAAATTTTGTGTAATTTGAATGTTGTGGCGGTGAATTTTATCTTGGTTGATTTTAGTTTTTGTTTTGGTTTTGGTTTTGGTTTTGGTTTTCATGCAGGGTGACATTATAGTTTACCATGCAAGTTTGCAGTTATAAAAGTATAGATGAAAGTACAGGAAAGACAACGCTAAAAACTGTAAAAGCATACCTGGCGAGTCTTCTCGTTGCACCACCTGAAACTCAAAATGCATGTAAGGGCATATTATATAGAGGCAAAAAGTAAGGTTTTGGTAGTTTTCCTAACCCTATGTTATGTCTTTATGGGACCTTAGGAGTTTAATTAAGGATGATTTTGTGAAGCAAAACATATTAAGTTTAGTAGATCTTCAAGATATCTAATAGATCTAGAGAAAGAAACAGGTTTGTGCTACTCTCTCGCTGCCTGGTGGAAAATCTTGAGTTATTTTAAACTTTATTATGTTGCTTAATAATTCATCCTATGAACACCTTAATGCTCAGTGAACATTGATGTCTCAATTATCCCTAAGAAAAAAGTACTTATCACTTGTGATTCAATTTAAGAATTATGTGAGTGAAGACCCTTAAAGAGACAAGTTAGTGTTGTTGGAACACTTAGCCAAATTTTGATCCTAATTGGGCTTGTAATGTTTGAAAGATATTTTAATTTTAAAGGATGTTTATTTTTCTAATCCTTATTTAAATGAAACTTGATTTAGCCTAAGTCACTACTAAGCCCTTAAGATCTAGGTGAATGTCTTAATTAGTTAGACTTTAGGTGGTCATGATTCATGATTTGAATTTTATTTGAAAATCAAAATAGGTGTATTAAATTGATTAATTATTGACTTCAAAATTCATACCCCTAAGTCGTGAATTCATTTTATTTTAATAAACTTCCAAATTTTAATAATTTAGAAATTTATTAACTTAATTAAGAAAGTGAGAGTTTCTACCAATTAACCCCTTTGTGTTTCAAACATCAAGTAAATTGATTAAAATTAGAGGTTACCCATTCCCCTCCTTTTTTCTACCAATTAATCCATTTGTGTTTCAAACATCAAATAAATTGATTAAGATCAGAGGTTACCCATTTCCCTCCTTAATATAAGCCTAAATGTTAATTAAGACTAATTTTCCAAAATTACACACTTGCCCCTAAGGCTCTAACACTTCATAATTTATCAAATTCAATTCAAATAACATTGAATGTTTTATCCTACATCATTAATGGGTCAATTAAGACATCAAAGGAGAAGATGTGATTTTTTAAAATTTAATTTATTTATATAATTATTTTCATGCCAAAAATAGGATTTTCCAAAGAAAAAATCCTAACTTGATCAAGGTGACTTCAAATTGATTGAAATTTTTATTGAAGGTAGACCTAGATTAATGAAGCCTTTGGTCAAAATTTCATGATTTTTTGAATTTTATTTCAATTTTAAGAATTATTTTAAGTTTTGGGGCATTTATTAAATATAAAATATTTTAAATTGAGAAAATCAAGTTTTGTATTTTTGAAAAGTCTCTCTAAGGTCATAAAACTCAAAGGAAAAGAATTAAATATTTTTTGAATTTTATTTGTTTTTTTGGAATTATTTTAGTGAAAACTCCTTTTTAGCCTTTAAAAATCATTTTTAAGCTTTAAAATTCAATATCTTTATTTAGAAATCTAGGAAAAATATTCTAATCATTCTTAAGTGATTAGGAAGCAATTTAAAATATTTTCACAAGCTTTATTATTTTTGCGATTTTTATAGATTTTTAATTATTTAAATATTAAAATAGGCTAAAAATCAAATTTTTATTTTAAATATCATTTTCTTTTTAAAAAATGCCCCTGATCACAGAGAACTCAAAAAATAAGTTTTTATAAATTTCTGAGTTATATTTTGATCTTTGAAAATCATTTAATGCCAAAAATGATGTTTATATTTAAAAATTAATTTAAGTTATCAAATATACTCAAAATATTTTCAAATTTTTATGGTGAGTTCTCTGGATCATAAATAACAATGGAGACAAAAAATCAAGATATTTAAATGTTTATATTTTTCAAAATTAATTAACTTAATGATTTAGTGTTCATTGAAATTAAGTACATTTTAAATGATTTGACCCATAAAATTATTTCCAAAAGGTTCTCTGGTCATGGTGGACCTTTCAAAACTTTTATAGAATTTTCTAAGCAACATGCTAATTTTCATGATTATCTTAGCCAAATAATGAACGTAAACTTAAAAAAAATGTCACCATGCATGGAGAACACCCTTTGTCTAGGGACCTCCTTTGACTCTGGAAAAATCAGAGAGTGTTTTTCTTGACAGAGGCTACAACATGCCAAAAATTCAAGCTATGATGATGAGTCTACATGCATGGAGAATCAAATGATTCAAAGCAATATTTAATTAATTAAAAATAAAATATTCATCAAATGGACTTCAAATCATTTCACATTGTTCTCCTTTATTCACTGAGCAAGAGGGTATTTTTAATTTATTTTTATGATATTTCTACACAAAGTTATGAATTTTTGAAGTTAAGGGAGTTTAAATAAATAGAAAAATCCCTATTTTTCTACTTATCCACGTGGCGCCCCGTCAACTTACGACAGCTCCGAAACTCCACGCATCACACTCCCATTTGACGTCGCTGTCCACGTCAGCAGCCATGCATCCCACTGTTCGTGTAAAGAAGCACCGTCCGGCTTCATCTTGGCTGTCCATTCGATACACACTCAATCAAACAACTCCCCATCATCGTCCCCGATATAATGATCTCGTGACCGTCCACACTAAAACCTTAAGATCTCAGCCTAGACTCAACCAAATCACTTTGGGTTTGATCCTATGAACTCGTCTAAGTGAGACAAACACATCCATATGGTAATCATGCATTTAAATTAAGCCTAACTAAATCTAGAATCAAAATAAGCTCGGGAAGGGGAGAAGTTTTATACCTCTGCTCTGAGAAGTAAAGCTTGAATCAGAGGGTCTTGGCATGTTAGTTGGGGTCCAAGGAGGCTAGGGATTAAGCCCCTTACTGTGGTGTGAGGCCTAAGTATGAATTTGATCACAGACAGATTTGGTTGTTGGTCTAGAGCTCTGGTAGAGGCTCTATGGAAGAGGTGATTTTATAGGGCTTTGGCTTGTTTCTTGGTTGTGAAGTTGTGGATAGAGTTAATTTTATTTTGGTGGAGTGTGGAGGTGTAATGAGCTCTATCCTGGTTTTTGGCAAGATTTTGATCTCAAAATTGAACTCCGACAGTGGAAATTGACGAGGGAAATTAGTTGGAATGCACTGAGGGGATCCTAGGGAAGTTCTGTGGTCAATATGGAGAGGTCTCTCTAAGAAATTTTCAGCACTTCTTGCCATGGCTGTGGGAGGTGCTTTTTATAAAACTGGCTAAGGGGTGGTTGTCATGGCCAATTAGAGGGTGTAATGTGGTGCTTAGGTGGATGGCAGAGGAGCTCTATAATTCATTTTGGCTGAGCTAGCCCCTAGGTTTAATTTGGGTGAAGCTCAATGGGGGTGGCTCTTGTTTTGGCCATTTTCCAGCCACTAGGTTAGCCGACCAGCCAGGGGGAGGTGGCTAGGTTCTCAGGGCATCCAGAGTAATCCATCACAACAATTTAATGCAAATGTGTTTTGATTTGGCAAGGATATCTTAATCATGCGTATTTTTTGGGAATAAGATCCCTTAATTTGGGGGACCCATGGTCCATGGCTTAGTTTAGGTGGTTAGATGGGTTTAGCTCATTCTTAGGGGTCAACTAATGGCTGAGGTGGAGTTAATTTGGTTGCTTAAGGGTGGTTGGGCCACATTTAGTGCATGGGTCCAAGTGGGTGGAAATGACCAAGTCTTGGATTTGGTCTAGGCTATCCATGTCAATTGGCCCAAATAAATGTTTCATTTGGTGTAGATGATCATAATGAACAACTTTGGTGAAGGATGGAAGTGGTTTTGAACTCAATTGAAGGGTCAATTTGAGGAAATTTTGAATTTTAATTAATTTGGTTATGTTGGGCTAAGCTTGGGTCTAGTTTGGGCTGGCCTTGGGATAATTCCAAATTGATTATTGAAAATGGTCCATATGGACCCCATGAAGAGTTTTCAACATTAATTGGATGTCAATTTGGAGGTTAAGGCAATCAATTAGGTGAAATTTAGGGACAACCAATTTGGGGATTTTGGATTTAGGTCAAAATCAAATGGATTTGAGGCTTCACCAAGGTCGATTAATCGTTGATTTTGATGTATAGGAATGTTATAAATATTTTGCAAAATTAATTGGGGTCAATTGACTAGGCTATGGGTTCAATTTGGTGGGATTAGGTCATGTGACCAAAATTAGGGGTACCAAAATTTAGCTCAAATCATGGGCCAATTAAGCTTGAATTTGGTCTAGCTTGGCTATATCAAAAGTGAATTTAAGTTTAGGATTGAAGTTGGGGTAAATTGAGATCAAATTGATGGATATTTGAGTTGAATTTGGGGAAATTTGGGCCTTTAAAGAGCAATTTGGGGGTTTTGATCAAAGATGGCAAATTGGCCAAATTGGGTCATGTGATAGTTGAGGAAAATGAAATTAGGAATATTTGGGGGGTTTGAGGAATTTTTAGGATTTTTTTGGAATTTTTGGAATTTTGGGCCAAAGAGGGGTATTTTGGTAATTTGGCCAATTTTGGGATTTTGGGTAATTTGGGTGTTTTCAAGGTGTTTGAAATGATTTTTTGAATAAGTTTGGGTATTTTGGCTTGATTTGGAGATTTTGGCCAAATTTGGGGTCCCAAGGGTATTTGGGTAGTTTGGGGAATTTGGGGGCAAAAGGTTAGGTTGGGTATTTTAGTAGAGTTGGAGTACCAACCACCATTAATAGGTCATGAACCAATAGAAACCCCATTTTGGGTCCTCTATGTATTGGTCTTAGGTAAACCCTAGCCTAGGGCTAATGCATTTAGTGAACCACCTACAAGAGTCTCCCTAAAGTATCAAGGGACCAAAGAATAGAAGTTCTGGGTTTAGGGTAATGAGTGATTGTGACTACTATTAAGTGCCTTAGCCCTAAAACAACACCCAGGGTTAACCCTAAGGTCCAACAGTCCTAAGGGCGACTCATTTTGAGTTTCCTCTATAATGACCCCACCTACTAAGTACTAGAGGTTAAGATCAACATGTGGAACTTTAAGTTGAGTAGAGAAGAGGGTAGAATTTCTAATGGTGAGGGTTCTTTTTCTAGTTTTCTAAGAATAGTCAACAGGAAAGTCCTATGGCTAGACCTTAGGCTACTAAAGTGGAATAAACTAAACCTCAACCAAAAGTGAGGTCAACACATATTCAGCATTAATTCTTCCATCCTCGACTTCTTTTCCTTAACTTGTGGGTTAGAGTTGGAGTTAAATCTCGAAGGATAAAAAGGTCAAAAATTAGTATATCCTTGGTTGTTCAGATTTTTAGATGGATTCACCGAATTATAATAATTATTCTAACTAAAATTAGGGTGATTTTTCTAATCAGGGTTAAAATAGTTAGAATAGGAATTTTTATTTTGATTATTTATAGCGTTTAAAGTTTCATAAGACGATTGAGTATCAATAATCTGTCCTAGTGAATTCTTCTCTAATACTAGGGTACTTGAGAATAATTCATTCCCATTTGATCAATCTTTTTAGAAATAGCAGCAATTTGAGTGCCAAAATAGACATTGCATCAGAAACATGAAAATTAGCTACTCTCTTAGGATATACCCTTTCAGATGGCCATTGAAAATTATTAGTAGCCATTTCTTCAATTAAAAAATATGCTTCATCAAAAGGTTTTGACATTAATGAACCACCCGCAACAGCATCTATAATAGATCTCAGTGATCCTATTAATCCATTGTAAAATGTTTGATTTATTAACTAATCTGGTAAAGCATGATGTGGACACTTCCTAAGAAGATCTTTAAATCTTTCCCAGGCTTCATATATTGATTCCCCTTCAAACCGACAAAAAAGTGTAATATCATTTCTAAGCTTAACGGTTTTCAAGGGTGGAAAACATTTAGCCAAGAATTTTTTTGATATTTCTCCCCAAGTTCTAATAGATCCAGGTGCTAATGATTTTAACCAAGCCTTGGCTTTATCCCTTAATGAAAAAGGAAAATTTCTAAGCCTAACAACATCATTAGACACTCCGTCATATTTAAATGTAGCACAAATTTCAAGAGTTTAAAAGTAGCACAAATTTCAAGAAAACTAGCAAGATGTAAGTTAGGATCTTCAGTAGGTGTCCTCCAAACTGATTATTTTGCACCATTTAGATAATAGTAGGTTTTAGCATAAATGAATTAGCGCAACATCAGGATTTTGAACAGTCATGTGAAGTTCATCTGCTATCGGATTCGCATAATCTTTTAAAGTTCTTTGTCAATTTTCATTTATTGGATTATCTAAGTTATTCTCTATTTCTTGTAAATTTTTTAATTTCTCTTTGTTGTTTTTGAATTTTTCTAATAATACATTCTAATTCTGAATTGTAAGGTACTAAACCTTTAGATCCAATATTTTGGATAAACAAATAAAGCAAGCAAAGTAAAACACTTTAATAAAAATATTTCTTTCTGGATTTTTTAATTTTAATAATAATAATTTTTTTATGGTATATATATTATCTCTAAATTTCCTAACTTATCAAAACTATTTAATTCAACCATTACCTTCCCCAAGCAACGACGCCAAAAACTTGATCCGACTTTTTTGTTGCGATAGATTGTGTAAAAATTAATTAAATATAATCAATTAATATTCAAATTTTACACAAGTATACGTATCATTATCAAGTAATAATTGACTTTCTATTTAAGCACCAAATAACGATCCTACGTGGAATGTTTAAATTGGAAATGACAGATTTACTAGGAAATTTACAGAAAGTCAATTGAAATCACTGTCATTAATTTCAATTATTGAGATGTAATCAAAATTAAATTTCTAAATTATTATCAAATCAAATATACAAAATTTAAAATAGTAAATACTAATCTATTAACTATGTTTATGTAACGGATATTCTTATGTGAAAACACATCCTTCCCACTACAATGAGGTTATGGTAAAATGAGATGAGATAAATGTTCATAATATGTATTGTGCCAAATAGGAGAAATTTTAATTCTCTGCCCTGATACAGTGCATAGAAAATCATTGGCTAATCACAGTATTTAGTCCCTAAATCTGTGGCTAGGCTAGGAGGATACTGCCTCCACTTCAGAGCCCCCACTTCCCTTCACCTGAAGGCTAGCTCTCGCTTCAATTTTTAAACATTAAGACTTAATTAAAGATTTTAGTCTGTCACCCTAAAGGTTCTCCAATTTTACACCCAACAAAGAATGCTTTCCTATTTATTTGCACTTGATTCCCTAAACGATGTTCTCCTTCATGGAATCAAATGTGATCCTTACTCTGTTGTAGAACTCATACTCCATTTCTCATATCATATGTTTCACAACACATTTTAAAAATTCAATTGGCCAAATTGAAAAGTAAATTAAGTTTTGAGTTGAAAAATCATAAGAATTTATTTTTCAATTTAATATTGACACATTCATATTACCTCTTCGTTTCACCATATCATAGAGTCGGGAGAATGATAGAGGGAACTACTCAGACTTCATTAGAAAGAATTAACAAAACATAAATTTTATTTATAAAAGCAAGTTCATACAACACTGATAAACAAACTATACTTATCTGAAAAACTCTTTCTTAAAGAAAATCCTTTGTAGCCTTTCCTTAGAAATGTAAGAAGAAGATATCTCTTACTTTTCTCCTTTGCCAACACTCTTACAGAAAGTTTCACACTAAATCTCACTACAAAAACTCTAAACTATGAAAAAAAATCCTAATTGACTCTAATATGGAAGTGGAATGGAATGATGTGGTGCAAAAGATGAAAGTAGAGGAGTGAAAAACATAGAGGAGCCCTTTTTCTGATGAAATTCAGCCTCAAATAAAGCCCAAGGTCGGTTCTCTAAGAGGTACCTCCAAAAACTCTTCAAAAAATAATCCAAATACATTGAACCTTTTAGAATGGGGTCTGCATCGCCTTTGGCGTCGTCGGCGCTGAGTAAAAACCTACGCGTTAAGTTTTTTTGTGCCGTCGGCGCTGAGCATTTCTACAAAAAACATCATTTTGACTCCAAATTTCATGTTTTTTGCTTTTTTTTTGCTTTAAGCCCTAAAAATCAACAACCTGCAAGAAAACATAAAAACACCTTCCATTAAAATGCAATATCATCAAAAATAGGTATAAAATAAGGGTCCAAAAATGCATATATTTTTGGTGTATCAGCGGCTATTGAGGATGTTCCCTCATTTCAACATCAGCGGGAATCCAAGTTGGTGTTGCTTCTGTCTCCAGCGAAATGTATGACTCTGTATCCAATAGGATATATAGCTTTGTATCCAACGAGACATATGGTTTCCCCATTGGGTGATCAGCGGTCTGAAATCCATCGTCAGTGGACGCGTACTCCTCCAAATTTCTGTGGCACTCGAGGTGGAGGACATTGCAGTCCGGGCACTCCATAAATGCTCTTGTAGCTGATGTACGAGTAGGTATCTTGGCGTTGCATGTCGGGCAACACATACAAAGGACATCTAAAACTGGTGATATCTCCAGCTCTGTAATGAATCTAGACTCATCGTATGTAACAGGCAAGCTGGAAGAGGTCTCTCCCATGCCTGGATTGTAGATATTCCCTCAAGAATAGGGGTGAGCAAGTTTTCCACCTCCTTCTAGCATCTTTTCTCTTTGCATAAGAAAGTCCTATGCTTTCAGCGGTTAGCGTTCCTGCACTGAGTTCTCCGTAGCGATGCATCTGGCACTCTTTCATCATTGGCAGCGATTAGGACTCCAGTCAGCGTAGCTATTATAAAAGGTAGACAACTAGTCCCCTCACTTGGGTCTTGTTGTACTGTCACATTTTACCTTTCAGCCGATGGTAAAATGTCTCTGGTGCTTAAGCTTAGCAGCGATGGTAGCCCTTCTTTTTCCTGACGGCTAACCACATTAGAGGACCCTCATAGTACACGTCGACTTGACTGAAGTCCATGTCGAAGTCTATGGTGCCGCCCTGCGGTGCCCTTTTCTTGTTGAGTGCAAGTTTACAACCATCTTTAAAAGTAAAGATCAACCTCTGGCCTGACATTTTTTTGCACAAGACAGAAAAAATATGAGTGAGCTGAAACATCGTGAACAAGAACAAAAAAAGTGATTATTAAAGAAAATTTTAGTTTATGTTGATGAGAAAATTATTTATTTATATATGTATTTTTTTTAGTTTAGTAGAATATTAAATTTAAAGATAGAAAAGAGAAAATTGAAGTGTATATTTTAAAAAAAATTAATTAAATTGAGGTTAATTTTATTACAAAATTTTGGACACGGTCATAGATGTTTGGCCAATTAGATAACCCCAAAACAATCAAAATTTTAAAATTTCAAATTAACGATGTCAAGCAAAGTCAAGTTGCATAGTATGTCTTCATGTATCATCCGTTGAGTAACAACTTGGGTTTCTCACCACAAAAATCTACTAGCTGGTAAGCTCCTCCTACGTAGACCTTTTCTACAAAAAATGGTCCCTCCTAAGTTGGCTTGAATTTTCCACCAATATTGCGACGTGTAAGAATGGGTCTTTTGAGCACGAGGACAAGGTTGCCAACTTTGAATGTCCTTGGGCGGACCAATTTGTCATGAGCTTGTACCATCTTTGCCTGGTAAAGTTCTGAATGTTGTTGTGCTTCTAGTCGTTTTCCCTCAAGACTCTCTAGTTCTTCAAGTCTGAGTTTTGCACTTTTTTCTGTTGTAAGTTAATTGGCAAAAACGACTCTAAGAGACAACATCTGAACTTCTAACGGTAGTACAACCTCAAACCCGTACACGAGCATGTAGGGTGTGTACTGAGTAGGAGTCTTGAATGTTGTCCGGTAAGCCCAAAAAGCTTCTAGCAATTTGTTATGTCAATCCCTTTTATTTTCATCCAGTGTCTCCTTCAAAATCTGTACCAGTGTCTGATTGAAGGCCTCAGCTAGGTCATTTGCTCTAAGATAGTAAATTGTAAAGTATCTCCAGTCTATTCCCTATCATTTGACAAAATTGTTGATTTCAATGCTTTTGAAGGTTGTCCCATTGTCGGAGATTATTCTGCGTGGTACTCCAAAACGATGGACAATTTGACTTTTAAAGAATTGAAGGACGTGCTGTGTCGTAACCTCTCGTAACGGTACTACCTCTGTCTATTTAGAAAATTAATTCGTAGCAGCAAGTATAAATCTGTGTCCTTTGGAAGATGGAGAGTCTATCTGACCTATTATATCCGTGCCCCAACACTCGAATGGTCACGAGACGACCGTTGGGTGTAGCACATTTGGAGTTTGGTGCAAGACCACCCCATGCACTTGGCACTGGTGACATTTTTTGGTTGTATCCATACAGTTAGAGATCTTTTCCGACCAATAATATCCGAGTCTCTTGATCTTCAATTTCATCTTTGGCCCTGACTAGTGAGCGCCACACAATCCGACATGTACCTCTTTGACAATACTTTGTGCTTTGACTCTGCTTAGGCATCGTAGCCACATCTGATCAAACAATCTTCTATAGAGGACATCACCCATTAAGGCTTGTTTTGTGATATGGTGTGTTGTTGACTTGTCCTCTGGCAACTTTCTAGCATGCAAATATTCTATTAATGGCTTACACCAATCTTCATTATTATCAACAACCACAACCATCATTTTTTTTTCTTTTCCAAGCTTGTGTAGATTTTTGAGGTCAACTTGAGACAAAACTTGTCTTCCTTGTACTGTAATATCAACGGAATCCTCTAGGGGACATGCCAGCTCCTTAAAAAGTTTTGCTAGAGCGTCAGCATGGGCATTATCTTCCTTATGAATCTGGTAGAAAATTTCATTGGGAATTTGCTCCAGCAGCTTCATCGTGTACTGATGGTATTCTGCTAACCTTGGTTTCAAAATCTTGTATCATCTGGTGACTTGTTGGATGACGAGTTGTGAGTCGCCATTGATGGCAGTATCTGTTATATCCATTGAGATTGCCAACTCCAATCCAGTAATTAAAGCTTCATATTCTGCTTCGTTGTTGGTACATGGCTCTGTCAGGTGGTATGAAAATCTCATAATACCCATATCTGGCGTGATGAAGATCAAATTGATTCATACTTTTCCTGGTATAACTGTGCCTGACCCTTTGTCTCTTTTGGCTGACGAAGCTCCATCAAAATACATCTCCCAGCATTGCGCACTGGATAGTTCCATTTGTAATATATGTTCATCTGGTAACTCATCATTAAGAGGGGACCCAGTTGGAAGTGGGTGTGCAGTGAGGAATTCTGCTAAAACTTGTACCTTGATAGCACGGAGGGGAACAAAAGTTATATCGAATTGCAATAAAATCATTGATCAGCTTGCTAGATGCCCAGAAAGTGTTGGTCGGGTCATCAAAATGGATTAACTTTCAAAATAATGGTAATCCTATGAGGAAGCATGTAATGTTTGAGCTTTTGGACGGCAAAAATCAAAGTTAGACAATGCTTCTCAATAGGTGGATACCTTATCTCTGTCGGTATTAGGCGGCGAATCAAGTAGTATAATTTGTTTTCCTTACCCTCATCCTTGACTTGGGCTAAGAGGGCACCAAGAGAGTCATTTAGGGCCACGGTATGAAGTATCAACGGTTTCTCAGGGAAAGGGGCTGTCGAAAAAGGACGTGTCATTAGATACTCTTTAATGTCCTCAAAATCCAGCTATCATTCTATTCCCAAGCGAATTTGGCATCCTTTTTAATTAATGTCAAGAAAGGCTGACACCTATCTAAGTGATTAGAAATAAAGCGTCTCAGGTATGCCAACTTCCTTTGAAAAGAACGTAATTGTTTCAAAGTTTTGCGAGGAGGCATTCCAAGATAGCTTTGATCATATACGGGTTGATCTCAATTCCCCGATGACGGACAACGAATCCTAGAAATTTCACAAAGGTAACGCTAAAGGCGCAGTTTAAGGGATTCAGTTTAAGGTCATATCATCGTAATTGCTCTAACACAATCCTCAAATCATACAAATGATCTATTTTTTGTTTGCTTTTGATGACCAAACCATCCACATAACATTTCACTTGGTTGTGAATAAGATCATCAAAAATCTTTGTCATAGCTCGTTGGTATGTTGCTCCTGCGTTCTTTAAGCCAAACGACATCACTGTGTAGCAGAAAATATCGATAGGTGTCCTGAAGGCTGTAAGTGTTGCATCCCTGGGAGCCATCTTTATTTGATTGTATCCCGATGACCCGTCCATGAAGAAGAAAATCTCATGTGTCGAAACGATATCCACCATCATTTCTGGTATCGGTAACGAGAATTTATCTTTTGGACATGCTTTGTTCAAATCTTTGATGTCAACACAAACACAGATTTGTCTATTCTTCTTTTTAACTGGCACAACATTGGTTAACCATGTAGCGTACTGCTCTTCTTTTACAAAGTTGGCGTCTATTAATTTCTTCACCTCGGCGATGACTTGTTGCTCTATTTTGAGGCGCAATCTTCTAGGAGCTTGTTTCACGAGGGTTATATCTTTGTTTACCCTGAGTTTATGAGTTGCAACCTCTGCTGACAGTCCTGAAATTTCATCATAACTACATGCAAAGCAATCTTTGAACTCTATTAAGAACTTAATCAACTCTAAAGATTCTTCATCGTTGAGTAGAGAACTTATATATGTAGGTTGGAGTTGTTCTTCAGTCCCGAGGTTAATTTTCTTTAATTCATTAATAGTTGATTTAATTTTCTCCTCAAATTCTTATGGAGCATCTTCTATTAGTTGGTTAGTAGATTCATCCTTTATATCAAGGTAATCCTTTCCTGATTCACTAGTATCAACCATGCAAAATTTTGAATCATTGACTAGTTTGACTGTACCAAATCTGAGACCCTCTTTCGAGTTGGGAGTTCAAATTTTAACATCCCATAATTTTCAAAAATTTGTAGTTTATCTTTTGGCATTTGTTTTGGCAAATGTCCCTATTGAATTAATTTTTGTACACAAGGCAAAAAATAACCAAAAGGCAATTCTATTAATTCATTATGACCATCATCAAAATTTACATGATTTTCAAGATTAGTATATGTAGAGGCACGATAAAATTTGATCGGCTTTGAACAAGTACTACAAACTTCCTTAACCTCTAAACTCTTGACCTTTTGAGGGTGAATCAGAGTAAGTGTCATTGTGTTCACATAGTGGTTTATCCGATCATAAATTGTCTCAGATTTACTTTTCTCTTCATCTTCTAAGGATATCTTGTGATGAGGTTTCTTCTATTTTGTCATCATTATTTCATCTTCAGAACTTTCTTCATCACCCATGTAGATGGTTGGCCTAGTACGTTCAACAATTGAGTTGGCTCTTCCTCGTCCACACCCACGGCCTCAACCTCGGGTGTGCGAATTAAAAGAACCCCCACCAATTTGCTGCAAAAGAGTGGCGAAAGATTGCTGCAGCGTATTTGAATGGCTTCCTCTTTGTGATTCTTCTGAATCTTCACTTTTGTTTGTCACAATTTCACGAGAGAAGACAATTTTCTTTGAAGGAACGTAGTACGCGGCATCTTCATGAATACCAACTTCATGAACTAAAAAGGGTTTAAAATCTCCCTTGACGCAATGTT
The DNA here is from genome assembly GCA_002079205.1 of Phalaenopsis hybrid cultivar. Lineage (NCBI taxonomy): Eukaryota > Viridiplantae > Streptophyta > Magnoliopsida > Asparagales > Orchidaceae > Phalaenopsis > Phalaenopsis hybrid cultivar. Next base: position 96,801 of record JXCR01143530.1, read on the forward strand.
ATTGCCCATCTTTATAGTATCTAATGCACTGATGTAGAGATGATGGAACCATGCTGTGTTCGTGAATCCATGGTCGACCAAGTAGAGCGTTGAAAGAGGTCTCGGCGTCTATGATATGGAACTTAGCCTTTGTTACTAGTTTTCCAACCTTCATAAGTAATGTAATTGATCCAAGGGCTCTCTCTCCCTTTTGGTTAAATCCTTTTAACATCATTTTATCGGTCGTAAGCTTCTAGGCTTCAATGTCCAAATAAGCCAATGTCCGTAGACTCATCAAGTTGAGGGATGCTACAGGATCTACTAAAACTCTGGACAACACAAATCTGTCAATGTTGACAGAAATATAGAGTGGACGATTATGGTCGGCGATGTCGAGTAGTAAACCTTCATCTGTAAAGGTTAGCTCAGGTTGGTTTTTCAACAAGAAAACTTCATCAAAGGATGTGTTGACCAACTGGGTTAAGCAAATCTCTGGGTCAAGCAAAGCTGTAACCAATGACTCTCTCATCTCCTTTGATAGGATTAGAGTGTCATAGATTCTTAATATGTCTAGCAACTTCTTAAGATGAGCTAGCACATTGTAATCCACTTTTTATGACCCTCCAACTTTCTCTTGGTTAAGTGGTTCTTCCACTAATTAAGGTGGAAGTAGTTCTTCTTGAGTTACTATATGTTTTCCTTTATCAACGAGAGCTATTCTTGGAGGTAATATTCTCCCGCTCCTTAAATTCATCTCTGTAATTTCTTCTTGAGATATCATTGTTGAATTTTTTGGTGTTTCTTCTTTTTCGGAAAGATCTAAGTTGATGGCAAGTGGTGCACCGTGGTGCTCAAGGATTAGTTCCTCACTTTTGGTGTTGTCTTAGTTGGTATCGTCGATGTCTTCTTCGGTCTTGATAATGAGTTCATCGGGCTCAAGTACGATTTGAGGATTATTTTGTCAATCGAGATCAAAGTTAGATTGGGCAACATCGAATACTTTATTACCAGAAACAGCTAAAACATAGCCAAAATTGTAATCATTATATTCATAAGTCCTCGAAGGAGTAAAAAGATAATCATACAAGGTCAATGGTTCAAGGATTTTCTTCCCCGAATTAGAGACAATTAATCTAGCAGAGGCAGCCCCTATCCTACCCTCCGCGCTATCAGTCTTTGGGATGGTGTTCTTCTTCTTTTTTAACTTTGACAATGACGGATCTCCTGGTAAAATCTTCATCTCGTTCTTGGCAGGCTGAAGACTGTGAATGGAGGATTGCCTTGATGCATTCTGGATTTAGTTCAGTATCTTCTTGAGCTTGCTCCAGGTTGTACTCCATCCATCTTTTCCAGTATATGGGTCAATCGGAGAGATTGGCTCAACCAAAATCATATTTATAGAACCTCTTTCAGGTTTTTTTAAATATTCTTTGGGGATTGTTATATTCCCTTCTTTAAGGTTCCTCTCAAGCCAGCCTTTAAAGATGAAACATTCCTCTACAGTGTGTCCTAGCAATCTGTGATACAGGTAATAATTTGGTTGATCTTTCTTGTCGACCTCTTCCGATTTCTTTGGATCTGGTACTCTGAACTCAGGCTTCTTCATCAGACTTCTGAACATTTTGGGTATGGCTTCATTTTTTAAGGAATACACCACCTTCCTACATTCTGGAATTTTCATTTTCTTATTCTCTGTTCGGTATGATCCTCCCTGAGAAGGTTGCTAACTAAACTGGCCATACTGTTGTGTTTGTTATTGAGTGTGCTGTGATGATGATTGATGAGAATTTTCTTGATTGTTTTCCTTTATCGATCATTGCCATCGTTGCAAACTTCTTTTCAAATACTTTGGTTGCCTTGGATTTCTCATGAGAATCCATATATTTGATTTCTTCTTCAAGACTGTTGGTTTTGCTGAGTAGCTTCTCAAAGGATTTAATGGTGAGTACCTTGAGCATGAAAGCTATTGGTCCATGAATGCTCTTCAGTAAGATCTCAATTGTGTGATGTTCCTATAGCTGAGGTTCACATTTCATGCTAATGTTTCTCCACCTCAAAATATAATCCACTAAAGTCTCGTTGGGCTTTTGCTTTTCCATCATCAGATCTCCAATAGACACATGATGTTGTGCTCCGGTAAATCTTTTCTTGAACAATTGTTCTAACTCAGTGAATGTCTTAATTGATCCATTGGATAAATTGACATACCAATCAAAGCAATTCCTGATAAGTTGCTGACAAACTGAGGAAAAATCAAGGCTTCGTTACCTCCTGAGTTGCACAACTGGCTCAAAAATGTGTTATGTATTGTCTAGGATTTCCAGCCCCGTTGAATATCTTAAAGTTTGACGACACAAAACCCTTAGGATAGAGTACGACATCAAACTCCTTCGGGTAAGGTCTACCCTTTTAAACCAATGCACCACCATTAGATTGGGTTAAGGCCTCCCAAACTTATTCAATCATTTGTTTAAATTCCTTTTATGGCAAGGCGCTTGATAGAGAATCCTTCTTTTGTTGCTCATCCCTGTTTACTGAGGCAACTTCTCTCCTTTTATCTTTGATATGTATAATTCCGGTTGATTAACTTCTGAGAGGCTAACTGTGGGGGTTGAGATTGTCCTTGAACTGTGGCCATGGCAGTCATGGCTACGACCATCTCTTCTGTCCTTTTTTCCACTTGGCTGACTTGTTCGTCCCTTAAGAAGATAGCCCTACGTAGCTAATCTATGACATTCTCTTCAACGAGAGGTTGAGTGTCGCATGCAAATGTAGTTGCTCTAGTCTCGATAACATGGATATCCATGAAATCTTCGTAGAGATACTCATTGAAGTCAAAATCTTCATCATCATCATCAATGAAAACTCCATGTTCTTAGGCTAATTCAGAAATCTTAACCCTGAGCTTTTTGACCATTTCTTCAATTATCGTCTCTTGGATTTTCTTAAGATATGAAGGACCCTGTTGGACCTCCTCCACTTGTTCCTCCATCTCGCTGGCAATTGCTGCGACAATGTCAGATGCTTTGAACTATGGCTTCATTCTGTGATTATGCCCTGTAGGCTTACTAGACTGTATCAGTACTGCAACCTTAGGTATCCACAACTTTTTCTTTAACGGTGATGTCTTGAGACGAAGTGTCTTAGAAAAGACATCAGCATGTCGAGGAGAAGTATGCTCCTCATGGCGCAGACCAAATACAGTACTGGTTAGTCTCTTTGTCTTTTCCTATAGAAATTTAGGAACATCTCTATAGTGGGTGATTAGTAAAATTCTCAGACCCATATGCAACTTAACTGGTCAATGGCCTGCGGGTCTAGTGATGGTAGAATCGGTAGTAACGGTGGCGGTATCGACTCTGCTTCCCAATCAGAATCAGACAGGAATGCGAGTAGGCAAGCTTCAATTGACTTCTGGGAGCGTCTGACAGATCTGGCATCCTTTAGAATTTCTTTCTTCATGTGAGGGGATACTGCATGTCCCACTCATTTGAGTAACTCACCAACTGAACAACCTTCTTTGGTAGCTTGTCTCTGAAAAACTGAACTGACTCGGGTGATCAGAGCAAGCTTCTTCCTCTCCTGACTATGTCCATGAATTAACGGTAAAGTAGCAGTGATCTTTTTGTTACTTTCATACTTGTTAGTATCGTTAAGGGATGGAACCTACTCCTTCGCAGTAGTGGATATGTCTCTGGTAATCCTGACTTGTCCTGGTAAGGATCTTCATCAACAAGTACCTCTTTAGGAGTTCGAGCTTTAGTAGCCCTCCAAACTTTCCTATTGCAGTTTCTCCTTTGGGTTTGGGTAAACGATGCAGTCCTCGAACTTGATCCGATTTCAAATACTGAGGGTAGGATAGCTAACCCTTCATTCGGGTATTCAACGATCATAACTTCCTTTCCCTTAGCAGAAGCATGAAGAACGAACTTGGTAGGTGCCGAGGCAGCGGTAGCCTTGACATTCTTACAAGAAGGAAAATCCTGAAGGCAGTTCAGGTTAAACTCGGCAGACGACTCCTGAACCTCTAGAGTGTCGACTTTCATTACAACAAACAGGGCTTTCCCTAGAATGACCTTGACATCTTCAAATCTGATTTCGAACTTGATGGTGGGAGCGACATTGCGAACGTTGCGGCTCGTCGGCAGGTTGCAAGAAAAAGTGAGCGTTGGGCACACTATTGCAGCAACTTCAAAAGAGAAAGCTCTGGGATTAGCTATTCGGCCAATACCTTGTAATCCTAGTGCACTAAAAATTAACAGAGGTTAATCTATAGACCGGGTAAGTCTTTATTTAATTTATGAAGATTTTAAATTTTTTATAAAACAGTTTGAAAGTAGAAAGATTTAATTAATATAAGGAGAATTAAGAGCACGCACAACATGACATAATTCAATTTAATTTGCAAATCAGTTAATAAAACTCGAATGACCGATGTGAAGTGTTTAGGACCTAGTTCGGGACCAACTTTACAACGCACAATGCCCATGTGGAATTAATCCACCTAGACACACATTGGGGATCCGACCCCACATGAAGATTAAAAATTCCTTAATGGCCTCCTGAACCCCCCTGCTCAAAGGTGGTCAAACAGAAAATCCTGAAGTCCAAAGAGTTGACTATACTTCCCAAGACAAAAATGGGTAAAGCGTGCCAACGGAAAAAGGGTAATTTAGTCCATAAGGAACATGAAAACATTACCAACACATGAAGATAAAATTTCGTGATTTAAATGAACACAAAAGCTTGTCCCCAACGGAGTTTCCCGGAACTGTCGACAGTATTTTTGGTTGAGTTACCAGTTGGAAGCTGTCGGCCGCTGAAATTGAAATCTCATCGCCCGCTTCGGAAAGACATTTAATTTGCATATATATATATATATAAGTTTAGAAAAATATGAAATCAAACTAACCCCATATTTTTTATAGTTTAAATGAAAGAGCGTTATACCTCAAATCTTGCGTTCAATCCAAAGGATGAATATAAAGATTTGAGGATGAGACTCGATCAAATAAACTAAGAAATATTTTACATCCGTTTGGTCTACGAAACCATTTTATTTGCCTATAAGTTCCCCTATTTAATATAAAGAATTAAATAGAGTTTATATTAATGTATGCTTGGTCAAGATTCTTATGAAGGCAAGCTCTTATAGTTAATTACATCTTAAATGACTGAAGTCACCTAAGAAAACTCTCGATAAAATTTAGGAATTATTATCTTCAAAGAGGTCAAAAGGATAGGACTTTTCAACGAAATCAGACAAAAATGTATGAAAGGGGAATGACTCAAATTTAGAACATTTATTGTAGAATCCAAAGGTGGAAGAATTACAGGATTTCATAGATCCGGAGGAGAACCTCGGTGACTTCCCAAGCTATCTTATGGTTTGGCTTCAGTTTTGAGGAGAAATTATTTGAGTGTTTCATCCTTCCAATTTTATTAATTTAGGGCTTATATTTGTGTGAAATGATCACACAAATAGCCTGAAAGATGTGAGGATTTAGGTTGTGAAAAACGGTAACCTCAGAATCCTAAGATGAGTTAGGACTTATATTGTACAGTAGTTGTGCAAAGGCCTAAAGATGAGTTGAGGATTTATATTGCATAAGCAAACAACCTCGATGTCTTATGGATTGGTTGTTTAATTCTAAAGAAAAAGTTAGTTTAGCTTGGAAAGACATGTTTTACTGTTGAAAATAGTCGTGCAGCCCACCATACTAGCTCTAACCTCCTTGTCGTGATGAGTTTAAGTTTTCTAATGTGTTAGTTTATGATGTCAAATCAAATGTCCCTATGATTATGATCCTTTAAATATTATGAGGGATGTTAAAGTTGATTAAAGCGACACTGGTTAGGATCCTACGGTTCCCTCGTTCCTGCATCACTATTTTCTATTGGATTCACTTAGTCCAAGAGAATTTAGAGTTCTATAATTTTATTTAGACCATGGGAACTCTCATTAGCAACTGTAGGTTACCTCCTCCGAGGGATTCCCGATCATCCGATAAAGACGCCTTAATTTAATTGCATTTGTGGTTTTTGTGATTTTTGTGATTAAATTTTGAGTTATCTTATATTTTGAATGTTGTGGCGGTGAATTTTATCTTGGTTGGTTTCAGTTTTGGTTTTGGTTTTAGTTTTTTGGCTATCCTAGCATTTTTGGTTTTCATGCAGGGTGACATCGTTGTTTAACATGCAAGTTTTGTAAGCTTAAAAATATAGTGTGAAATGTACAAAAAAGACGATACCATAAACTGTAAATACGTACCTGACGAGCATTCTCGTTCCATCACCTAAAAGGTCAGTACTTGCAAAGTTGATCCTGATTTTTTATATTTAACTATTTATGAAGTTGACACCACTACAGCGCCAAAAACTTGATCCTTGTATGAAAAGTAAGTTGTGTAAAATATATATAAATATAGGCAATTAATAATGGAATTCTACACAAGTTTACCTATCATTATCAAGTAATAACGGACTTTCTATTTAAGCCCCAAATATCGATCCCACGGGAAAGGTGTAAATTGGCATTGATAAGTTTTACTAGGAAATTTATAGAAAATCAAATGAAATCACTATCACTAATTTCGAATGTTGAGATGTTATTAAAACTAAAGTACTTAACTATTAGCAAAACAAAAATGTAAAGTTTAAAAAAGTAAATATTAATATACTAACTATGTTTATGTAATGAAGATTTCTTATGTGAAAAAGCATCCTTCTCACTAAAATGAGGTTCTGGTGAAATGAGATGAGATAAATGTTTATAATATGTATTGTGCCAAATAGGAGCAATTATAATTCTCCACCCTGATACAGTGCATAGAAAATCATTGGCTAGTCCTAGGTTTAGGCTTAAAATCCGTGGCTAGGCTAGGAGGAAACCATTTCCCACTCCAGAGCTCCCACTTGCCTTCACCTGAAGGCTAACTTTCGCTTTAGTTTTTAAACACTAAGAACAAATGAGGATTTTAGTCTGTCACCCTAAAGATTCTCCAATTCTACACCCAACAAAGAATATTTCCTATTTATTTATATTTAATTCCATGAACGAATTTCTCCTCCATGAAATTAAATGTGGTCCCCGCTCTGTTGTAGAACTCATACTTCGTTTCCTAGATCATATGTTTCACAACATATTTTAACAGGTCAATTGTCCAGATTGAAATGTAAATTAAGTTCAGAATTGAAAAATCATCACAATTTATTTTATATTTTAATATTGGCACATTATATTATCTCTTTATTTCACCATATCTCAGAGTACGGAGGAAGATAGAGGTAACTACTCTGATTTCATGAGAAAGAAACAACAAAACAAAAATTTCATATATAAAAGAAAGTTCATACAACCCTGATAAACAAACAAAATTTATCTGAAATTCTTTCTCAAAGAAAATCCTTTGTAGCCTTTCCTTAAAAATGTAGGAAGAATATATCTCTCATTTTTCTCCTTCTCTAACACTCTTACAGAAAGTTTCACACTAAATGTCACCACACAAACTATAAACTATAAAAGAAAAATCACTAATGGACTCCAATATGATGGTGGAATGAAGATGGATTATGAAGAATGGTGAACATGGAGCTTGGTGGCAAGTTTTGTAGTGAAAAGGAGTCCATTTCCTTATGAATTTTGGCCCCAAATAAAGCCCAAGGTCGGTTCTCCTAGAGGTGCCTCCAAAAACTCTTCAAAAATCGCCTAAATACATCAAACTTTCTAGAAACAGGGGCTGAACTGCTTTTGGCGACGTCTGCGCTGAGTAAAAATTTCAGCTGTTCTGTTGTTCTGCACCGTCGGCTGGCGCAGTCAGCACTGAGTACTTCTTCAAAAATGTACTTTTGACTCCAAATTCTATCATTTTTTCTTCTTTTTTTAAGTCTTAAAAATCAATAACGTGCAAGAAAACATCAAAATATCTTCCATTAAGGTGCAATATCACCAAAAATAAGTATAAGATATGAGTCTAAAAATGCATATATTTTTGGTGTATCAAATGCATGTATAAAATATTGCAAGTAGATTTAAGTTGTAAGAGTTAATGAAGGTTTAGCTATAAAACCCCAAGCTATAATTTTGTTGAATCTCAGAAGATCCTAATGAATGATTCTAGAACAAAATATGGCAATTCCAATTTGTCCTTCGGAATGTCCGATAGATTCCAAAATATTCAAGGTGTGACCCTAAATCATTTTGAAGATCTCTCGAAACATTCCAGGTTTGTTTTGAACTTATCATAATGTCCCAATAATCATTCTAGGTTGAAATGTGACTACCCCATTGCTCAATGAAACTTTTAATTTAATTATCCTAAGGATAGGATACTCGATTGGTCAGTTGATGTTTTGTTTAAGAGTTATATGAGTGAGTGCCCCTAAAACAAGTCTTTAAGATTGTGGTGCCCGCAATTAAGGTTAGACTTTTAATGTTTAAAGATGTTAATCACTAATCATATCATTTTCTAAATCCAATCAACTTGAATTTAGGAATCAAACCTAGGTCACTACCAAGCCTTGGTAATCATGACAGGTGAAATGGTATGTATAAAAATTTTTAGTTTAAGTGATGTGTATTGTTATCAAGTAATCAAATCGTCCTCAAATTTGGGCTTAAGAAAAGTAAATTATCATCCTTCCCTAGTTTAAGCCCCTTCCTTAAGAATCATTTGATCTTAATTGATTTCCAAATCATGAAGATTAGGAGAATTATGCTTTTGTTGATGTTATGCAAGGGTGGTGAGTGAGTTTCTACCTTTTAGTCCCATTTTATTTCAATCGTCAAATCATGTTTATTAAGATCAGAACTACCCTTTTTTCCTTTGGTTAATCCTAAATTTTGATTAAAGCACCAAAGTCTAAAGTGGTTGTTTTGCCCTTGGGGCACCTCACCTCATAACTCACTAAACACAACTCAAATGACTTTGAGGACTTGAAGTGTCATATCCATGTAGTAGTTAAAGTATTAGAAAAGAAAATGTGGATTTCTCAAAATTTTAATTTAATTTAAGAAAATAAGATTTTCAAAATGTGATTTATTTAACTTCTCAAAATAAAACTTTTATTTATGAAAAAAGTATTAAGGGTTTCTTTAGGTCAAAGAAATGCTTGGGTAAAATTTCATGAATTTTTTGAATTAAATTATTATTATTATTTTAATTTGGCTCAATTTTCATGATTTATTTAGGTAGCAAATGATGTTTTAATTACAAAAATTATTTTTATATTTTTCTTAGACTTCTCTGAGTTAAGAAAACTCAGAGAATCAAATTTTATATTTTTTTTATTTTTAAATAATTTTTTAAGTGAAAAAATAAAGAAAATTTATTTTTAAGCTTTTTAAAACTTATTTTGAGCTTAGGAAAATTAGGAAAAATATTTTAATGAGTCTCAAGTGATTAGAGAATAGTTAGGAACATTTTGAAATTATCTTGTATTTTTGGAATTTTTATTTATTTTTAATTATTTAAAATTCAAAATGAGGCCCAAAAATTACATGTTTTCTTAAAAGTGATTTTTTATTTTTCCTAAGTACCTCTAATCACAAGGAACTCAGAAAACCACTTTTTATAATTTCCCCAAGTGTATTTAATTTATTATAACTATTTTTGTACAAAAATACAAGTTTTCTTAGAAAATCAACTTTAGTGCTTACAATAAGCCAAATAATTTTGAAAATTTTCTAGTGGGTAGATATGATTTTTATGAACAATTTGGAGTTAATTTTGTTAATTTTATATATGTATTTAATTTACATAAATTTATACAAAATATTCACATTTAACTAAGTATAGAAATTTACAAAATGATTCAAAGTATCACAACATTTTTCTTAGACTTCTCTAACCACAAGAAACCTACTAAAATTGTTCTCATAATTTTGTAAGTGATATTTTGATTTATATAATTAAAATAAGCCAAAATGGTCACCTTGGCTTGAAAATTAGAGTTAAGAGCATAGAGATGCCCTGTGACCTTTGAAAAACTAGAGAACATCCCCTTTGTGATGAGGAATAAACCCTAAAAATCTCAAGTCATGGCAAACTCTCCTTAGTCATGAAGAGTTAAAATACCTCAAAGGGTATTTAATTAATAGAAAATCATATTTTTCGAAAAACAATTTTATTTTTCATCGACATTATTTTCCTTTGTTCACTGAGCAAGTCGGTATTTTTTTTTATTTTTATGATTTTGCTATGAAAAGTTATGAATTTTTAAAGATCTGTTACTTATTTAATTAAAGAAAAGCTTTAATTTTCTGGTTATCCCAATCACGCGCCGCATCATCCTTGTCTTCTCTGAAGCGCCACACGTTATTTTTTGGTTCGACACCACCATCTGACTCGACAGCCACGCTTCCTGCTGTTCACGCATGAAGTGCTTTTCCTGCTCAATCTCATCCGTCCATCCGATACATGCTCAATCAGACGACTCTCTGTCATCATCCCCGATAGCCAAAACCCATGAACCTTCCAACTTTAAACCCTAAGATCTCAACCTAGACTCAAAAAAATCACTTTGGGTTTGTTTCTACACTTTTATCTACTCAAGACGAGTACATCTACATGGTTACATAGCTATGAATTGCAAGTTTTCTTCATAAAGGTCCAAACTGAGCCCAAAATTAGGGTTAGTGAGCTATACCTTTGCTCAAGAGGTGAGGCCTCGATTGGGTGCTTGTGGAAGCTTCAGTGGAGTGTAACAAATCTTGGGGATTTGTTTATTTTCTCTGGTGAAGGCTCCAAGTATGAGCTCAATCAAAAAGTGGAGCGACCTTGGTCTAAGTATAGGTTATAGGGCACAACAGAAGGGAATTTTGATGGGGTTATTCTTCTCTTACTCTGGTGAAACTCAAGAGAAAATCAATTTGGGGTTTGAGAGAGTTTTGAGGAAGGCCGAATTTTGCCCTACTTTTAAGCTAAAAAATTGAGCTCAAGTGATGGGGAAGATGGTCAGAGAATGGTCGCAATGGGGTTGTGTAGTCTTGGAGGAGCTCTGGAAACAATTTAAACAAAGTTCACTCAGGAAAATTTTTCTGGTCTGATTTTAGCCATGGAAGAGAGGTTTAAGTAAAACAACTTAAAGGGGTTGTCATGGCCTTCATTTGAGTGCAATGTGGAGTTTAGGTGGAGGGCTTCAAGATGCTAAACACCAATCAAAGCTAGACACATTGGATGGGTGAAATTGGATTTGAACTTAGGCATGGGGGGGTCTTGGTTTTGGCTCCTCCGACGACTAGGTGGCTGACCATGGCAAGGGAGTTGCTTAGGTGGCTTAGAAACCTCAAAGGAATCTGTCACAACAATTAATTTGGGCTGATGATAGGTTTTGGCAAGGATATCTTTGCCTTAAGCAATTTAGGAAACAAATCCCTTGATTTAGGGACCTTTGGTCCATGGCTCATCTAGGGTGGGTTAAGTGGGTCTAGCTTGGTTACTATGACACAAAAGTTGGCTGTAGAAGTCTTGCCTTGATCAATTTGACATGGCTTGGTCAATTTTGGTGCATGGGTTTAATGTGGGTCTAATGGGCCAAAGGTTGGGTTTGGGTTAGGCTGGCCACGATTTTGAGCCCAATTAATTGATCAGCATTGTGTAGATGATTGAAATGAAGATTTTTGGTGAAGGGTTAAAATTATTTTGAGTTCAATTGGGGGTTCAATTTGAAGGATTTTGGGATTTTGGTCAATTTGGGCATGTTGGGCTGGACTTGGGTCTAGGTTGGGCTAAGTCTAAATTGAATGTTGAAAATGGTATATAGAAACATCATGAAGAGTTTTCAACATAAATTGGGTGTCAATTTTTGGGTTAGGGCAATCAATTTGGTGGAAGTTGGGGACATAGCCAATTTAGGGAAAATTTGGAAATTCTTAGACTTGAGTTAAAATTGAATGCAATTGAGGCTTCACCAAGGCCAATTGAAGGTTAATTTTGATGTGTAGGATTGTTATAAAGAGTTTTAAACATAAATTATGGCAAATTGAGTGGCTATGGGGTTCAATTTGGTTGGATTAAGTCATAGGGCCAAAGTTAGGGGCTTGGCTTAGATCAAAATTGGGCTCAATGCATGGGCCAATTAAGCTTAGATTTGGTTTAGGTTTGTCACATGAAAGGTGAATTTGAGTTTAGAATTGAAATTGAGGGAAATTTGGGCCAAATTGATGGACATTTGAGGTGAATTTTAGAAAGTTAGGCCTTTAAAGGTAATTTGGAATTGGAAGAACCAAATTGGTTTTAGAAACATTTGAAGTGATTTTGGAGGTTTTGGGAAAGTTTGGGGTGCCAAGGGTATTTTTGTAATTTTGCCAATTTTGGTGGTATTTTGGTAAATTTGGCATTTTTTGGTGGTTTTATGTACTTTGGGTATCTTCAAATGGTTTGAAATATTTTTCGAACAAATTTGAATATTTTGGTTGAATTTGGGAATTTTTGGCTAAATTTAGGGCTCCAAGGGTATCTAGGTAATTTGGGGGATTTTGGGGCAAAAGACCGAGTTGGATATTTTGGTAGGATTGGGGGTGCAAACCACCCTATATGAGCTATGGAGCAATGAAATTGCCATTTGGGTCCTCTATGTATTTGTCTTAGCTAAACCCTTGCCAGGGCTAGTGGGTTTAGGGGACCATCTACATGAGTCTCCCAAAAGATCAAGGGATCAAAGTCAACAACTTTGGGTTTAGGGTTGCAAGTGGGTGTAGGTGGTGATGAGTGTAAGTGAGTGAACTAGCTCCAGACCAACATCCAGTGTCAACCCTAAGGTCAAGCAATCCTATGGGAACTCTCCTTGAGCTCCAACATAATGACCCCACCTACTAAGTGCTAGAGGTTAGGACCAATATGTAGAGCTTCAAGTTGAGTAAAGAAGAGGGTAGAACTTCTAATGGTGAGGGTTCCTTTTCTAGTTCTCTAAGAATAGTCAACAGAAAAGTCTTATGGCAAGACCCTAGGCTACTAAAGAGGAAAAACTAAACCTCAACCAAAAGTGAGGTCAACAACCCTTTAGCTTGAAGAATGATGGCGATACCTGTCAACAAGCTATGTTAAGGAATTTAGTTAACTCATCCACAAGCAAGTAGAATGTTATGTTGATGGTTTGGTGGTGAAAAGTAAACAAAGAGAAAACTATATATATGATTTAAGAATTAATTTTGAATTCTTACTCTTATACGACCTAAAAATAAATCCTTTGAAATGTGTCTTTGATGTTACCTCTAAAAATATCTTAGGGTACATAGTACGACATCATGGGAATGAAATGGATTCAAAGAATATTAAAGTGATAATAGAAATGCATCCACCAAAAAGTCTAACTCAACTCTGATCATTTCAGGGTAGGTTGACATATCTAAGATGCCTTATTTCTAATATCACATATAAGTGCAACCTATTTTCTGATTTATCCAACAAGAATGATAATAGCTATTGGGTTGGCATTTGTCAGCAAGCCCATAAAAGTATTTAAAAAAAATTTATTATACCTCTCATTTTAGTAGCCTCTATCCTAAGACATTGGTAATTCTTTAAATTATTGCTTTAGATGAATCCATTAGTACCTTAATAGCGTAAACTAATGAAACACACAAGAAGAATGCAGTTTATTAAAGTTGTTGGTTTAGCAAAGCCAAAATAATCTATCCACTTATTGAAAAGCATGTTCTAGCCATCATTTTTGCTATCCAAATATTAAGGTGCTACATTCTCTCTCATAAATTAGTCTTATTAGTAGGTTTAATCCATTACAAACTTTTAACAAATGCCTAACTCTATATGCAAGACTAGCTCGTTGGTCTATGATCGTATTGTTTTGATATGACTATTGTTCCCTTATGTGCTACAAAAGGCCAAGCCTTAATAGATTTCACACCAGCACATCCTTTATCTGCTAGCACTCATTTAAAGGATAATTTACCTAAGGAACATATCTTGACAATAAGAAATAAAAAAAAAATTGTGTTGGGAGTTCTATTTTTATGGTTCATTATCAGTTAAGAAAGAATTCAATATAAAGGTGGTTAGCCCCTGAAAAGTAGGGATATTACTCATATTCATAATCCCTAGGTGAGGAACAATGAGATTCTCCTACCATTTCTGAAAATTAGGTATTAATGACCAACCATAGTACAAAGCTCTAGTTATCGGTCCACACTTAATCATTCTAATGGACATTAAAGTGAATAAAATTTTTAGAGACTCACTGTTAATAATCAATCAGATTGATGGAATGTACAAGATTTTGTAACCTTGACTTCATCAATATATCTGATATATGATGTGCTTACTTGAAAAAATTCTTAATCTCAATTTGTATCGAATGCCCCATTGAAGTGACACCATTGCAGATGTTTTGATAAAGTTAGTTAAAGATATAATGTGCTTGGAAGAGGAATTAGTACCAACTAAAGTCCTTGTTTGTTAGATCCTCTCTCTAGTTGATATGGAGTATCTTAATCAACATAAGGAACATATCGTTGTAGCCACAACTGAAGACTCAGTTGCTTGGAGATATCTATTTTGGAATCTATGTGAGAAGGCAAATTACCTCAAGATAGATAAATAGCTCACTAGGTGAAGTTTGGAGCTCTATCTTACACTATCATAAATGATAAACTTTATTGAAGGTCTTTCAATCATAAGTAGTTATGATGCTTAAACAAGAACTAAGCTTAGAAAACTATTAAAGTGAGTCATTAAGGGTTATGTGGACCTCATCAATCTAGTCCTAAGATGAAAGAAAAGATGAAAATAATAGGGCATTATTGGACAATGATTATTAATGATTGTACAGATATAACAAGATGATGTCATCAGTGTGAAATACACAATGTTGTTTTGCATCAGTTTTCAAATGTAATAAATCCTACAATTAATCCTGCTCTTTTGAATGTTGGACCATAAACATCTATGGTACATATTGTCCCTCCTTCATCCAAAAGCAAAAGTTTATACTAGTAGTGATTGATTATTCCTCAAAGTGCATAGAAGGCCTTTCTCCTGTAGAAGTAATTAAAAGCTCACTATGTATTGCATTTCTATAGACACCACAGTATATAACAATTTAGATTTTCCCCCAAAATGTTATATTCGACAAGGGTCTTACATTCGAGAGTACTAAGCTAAACAACTTTGTGAAGTGTCACAACATTGATTGAATATATTTCACTATATAATATCCCACAGTGAATGGACTAATTAAAGCATTCAATAAAACTTTGATAAATTCTTGAAGAAACCATTCAAAGGAAATAAACGATAGTGGCATGAGCAATTGGTGGAAGCATTATGAGCTTATCAAACCACATATTGAACTCCCCAACTAAATCTTCTCTATTTGCATTAGTTTAGGGGTTTGTGGTTGTACTCTCATTGGAAGTACAAATTCAATCCTTAAGAAATGCCATTTGTAAGAAAAACTCTCCAGAACATAATAAAAAATTATGATTAGAGGAGTTGGAATAACATAACAAAAAAAAAAAATCATAAGAACACCTAAATAACACCAAAATAACACATACATAACAATATAATAACACCAGAATACAACATAAATATTACATAATAACACAAAAATAATAACACATAAATACAATAGAAAATTAACAACTCTAATTTTCCAAAAAAAAAGGTTATATGATGAGATAAATGACTTACCTTTACCGGAGCCTCTTTCAGGCTTGATGAAACTGTGATGAGTTCTAGCTCACATTTGTGGGTCACCTCAACATGTGAGGTCTGGCCTCACGTGATGCTTGAGTGACCAAAGATGTGTGCTCATAAAAACAGAGATGTGAAAAAGATAAGTCATTATGTGCATTGACAAAAAAAAAATTATAAGGTATACACAAGACATTAACTATTACGAAAAAAAGAAATCCATTGATATATCCTAATGACAGATTCAACCTCATTCTAATCACTACGACATTCATTTGATTAGTGAAGAAATCACATACAACAAAAGGTCAATTAAATGAAGAGAAATATTTTACATTCTCACCAAAAGGGTAAAACTATTTAGTTACACTAAAATTGCTAGAAGGAAAAAAAAATTGATAGTGAAAACTTCAAAAACAATTCATCAAAGGGAGTAGAACACTCTCTTGTTGAAACCTTCACTAAGAAATTCCTTATTTGTCTGACAACCACAATACAAGAGGGAACTTTACTCCAATTTTTTGCTTCTCCTCTGTTGGACATGCCTATTAGCAGGACAACTTGATCAAGGTCTAATCTTAGCTCTTTCTTGCCCAATTTGAATACCACTCATTCATAACATTTCAATATGTGTAGTGTTAGGACATTGTCTTGATGATATGGAGGGAGATCAAAAAATTGATCTACATTCAATACTTTCAAGGTATTCTTGTTCTCCTCAGATGTGGTAGGCATAAACTTATTAAGAACATGACTTACTGTTGACCTCACTTTTGGTTGAGGTCTAGAAAACTTCTTTAGTAGCCTAGGTCTAGCCATAGGATTTCCTACTGACTATCTCAAAAACTTACAAAAAGTACCCCCACAATTAAAAAATCAAAACTCTTCTATTTACTCAAGTTAGAGTTCCTTTCTTTAGTAGCCTAGGTCTAGCCATAGGACTTTCCTATTGACTAGTCTTAGAAAACTAGAGAAATGCCGCAATTAGAAATTCAAAATTCTTCTCTTTGCTCAACTTGAGATTCCATATATTGGTCCTAACCTCTAATGTTTAGAAGGTAAGATCATAGAAATTCAAAACTCTTCTTTTTACTCAACTTGAAATTCCACATATTGATCTTAACCTCTAACATTTAGTAGATAAGATCATTATAAGAGAATTCAAGAAAAATCCCTATAGGATTACTTGGATTAGTAGGTAAGATCATTATGAGGGAACTCAAGGAGAGTTCCTATAGGGCTACTTGACCTCCAAAACTCTTCTTTTTACTCAACTTGAAATTCCACATATTGATCTTAACCTCCAACATTTAGCAAATGAGATCATTATAAGAGAATTCAAGAAGAGTCCCTATAGGATTACTTGGCTTTAGGATTGACTGGAAAGATTATCATAAGAGAATTCAAGAAGAGTCCCTATAGGATTACTTGGCTTTAGGGTCGATCCTGGGTGTTGACTTGGAACTAGGATACACCATATCTTCACAGTACATTAATCCATGGTTCAT
>JXCR01143532.1:3792-15667 GCA_002079205.1 Phalaenopsis hybrid cultivar
CAAGATAATTTTTTCTAGATTTCAAAGTTAATTTTTCAATTAAAAAATTTGTGAAGAATTCTTTAAGTTTACATAAAGGTCTCGACATCCTCTCAAATATCTTGAGCACTGGAAAGAAATAGATGAGAATTTTCTATGGTAGGTTCCTTGGAGTTGATGAGTTATGCCATCACCAGAGAATTTTTGGATTACAATATTTTTTATATTTGAATCGCTAGCAATAGATTTTGGAATTTCTCATATTAAATACCAATTTTGCCTCTGTTGTTGATCAACAATTTTATGGATTGAGCTCACTTGGATAGTTGTGTCCATTAAGTTTTACAACTGTAAGGTAATATAGTAAATTCTTAGAAAAAATATTCAGCCTGAGTTGTAGTGAGGTGGTTTCGGAATTACTAGAATTGGTCAATGTAGATTTGTACGACATCCTCACAGTCTGAGAAGTCATGCAGTGGCTACCTCGAAAAAACATAGATATGCCCTAGTTTGGATAGGGGCTTAACCTGCGCAATTTTGATGCTAAAGAAAAAACAATTGAACGCCTCAGATCTCTGAATGTTGTGATCCATTCGTTGCCTTTTAAATTGGCTCTAATCAAATGCTTCATATCTCTGAATACTGCAGTCCACTCATTTTCCTTCCCAACAAGTTCTAATCGCAATTGTATTGCAAGGGTCTCTGAATGTCGTGATCCAATCATTCCCTTCCCAACAAGCTGTAATCGCCATTCTCTCATGAGGGGTCTCCAAAAGCCAATACAATTGTTGTCTGTATCATGTGAGGGGTCGGTCATGTTAATGATGGTATTGGGCGAATGCGAGAGGGGCAAGCGTCACGTATGAGAACCTGGAGACGACCTTGAGGGGTTTAGGTTGTCGTCTCGTAGGCTAGGATGGGCTTTGATACCATGTAGTTTTGATNCCATGAGGGGTCTCCAAAAGCCAATACAGTTGTTGTCTGTATCATGTGAGAGGGGCAAGCGTCACGTATGAGAACCCGGAGACGACCTTGAGGGGTTTAGGTTGTCGTCTCGTAGGCTAGGATGGGCTTTGATACCATGTAGTTTTGATTGGGGAGAAAAAAATTATTTCTCTTTGATTTGATTGAAACAATTACAAGTTAAATACAGGGAGATGTCTCCCGCATCAGAAAAGCAATAAAATCAGCCGTAAATCTCATGATAAAAGAAATAAATAGCAAAGACATACCAATAATGCTTCATTCTAAAAATAAAAATACTTAATAATAGAATATACTAAAATAAAACTTCCCAAAAAATTCANTTGATTTGATTGAAAACAATTACAAGTTAAATACAGGGAGATGTCTCCCACATCAGAAAAGCAATAAAATCAGCCGTAAATCTCACGATAAAAGAAATAAATAGCAAAGACATACCTATAATGCTTCATTCTAAAAATAAAAATACTTAATAATAGAATATACTAAAATAAAACTTCCCAAAAAATTCAACATTTACTTATGAAAATCCACATAAACTATTCAAATTACCGACTTGTAAGGAAAAGCAAGCAAACACAAGTCATTTTTCCTCCTGAGAATTACACCAGAAGCCTCACTTATGTCAAGCTCCTCCGATTTCCTCCCATCAGGCATCTCCCAATCAAAATGTAACAGAAGCTGAGCAAGCCAGAGCTCCACACCAGCCAGCCCGAATGGCATCCCTGGGCACATTCTACGCCCCGCACCAAAAGGAATGAACTCAAAGTTTGCACCTTTGAAGTCAATCTCACTCCTCTCAAATCTCTCAGGTTGAAAGCTCTCAGGGTCCTTCCAATATTTTGGATCTCTTCCAATGGCCCATGCGTTGATGATGACGTGTGTACCTTCAGATATCAAGTACTCTGAGACCTTAGTTGTCTCACGACAAACTCTAGGCACTAGAAGAGGAACTGGAGGATGAAGCCTTAGTGTTTCTTTGATGACTTGTTGTAAGTATTTCATTTCATTCATATGAATCATTTCTATTTTTGACCTTCCTTTTACTGATTTTCTCACCTCCTCTTGAGCCTTACGCATGGCTTCTGGATGTCTTACGAGCTCTGTCATCGCCCATTCTATTGAGGAAGCTGTAGTGTCTGTTCCTGCAACAAATAGACCCTTCAAAAACGAGAAAAAATTAGATGTTTTGTTAGCTCATGACTTTGCTTAAATAATCACTCGAAAAAAGTTTCCAGCTTGAACAAGCTGATGGAATAATACACCAACAACTCTATTTCCTGAACTGCACAGTGGTTGGACCAAAAAACTTACCAAAATGACAGCTTTGATATTATCCACTGTAAGATGAATCTCCAGTTTTCCTGTTTCTCTAAGCCTCAGAAGAACATCAACCAGATCATCCTCCATGTCATCTCCACCAGCCTTCTTCTCAAGGTGTTCCTCAATTATGTCATTCAATATAGAATCCAATTCCCGGTGTACTCTTTTCATTTTAAAGTTCAGACTAAGGAACATCCTAAGAAAACCCAACGAAGGAAATAAATCCATCAAG
This sequence comes from Phalaenopsis hybrid cultivar, assembly GCA_002079205.1. Lineage (NCBI taxonomy): Eukaryota > Viridiplantae > Streptophyta > Magnoliopsida > Asparagales > Orchidaceae > Phalaenopsis > Phalaenopsis hybrid cultivar. The sequence goes on from JXCR01143532.1 coordinate 6,311, forward strand.
CTGAAATATGAGGCCAACTCCAATCCTTTTCTCATGGCCGACAGAAACTTCTGTTGGTGAACACACTCCTTCCCAAAAGCAGCCTTTGTAATTGCAGTGCTTGTTAAAATAAGCAACATCTTGGTTAAATTAACTGGAGCTCCATGTGGAGTTAACAGGATCTTCTGTAACAAACTGTTACCTTCTTCCTCTCTTAACGAATGAAAAGACTTCACTCTTTTGGAACTTAAAAGCTCTAAAGTACAGATCTTTCTCAGCTCCCTCCAGTAAGTTCCATAAGGGGCAAAGCCTATATCACTGGAGTTGTAAAGCAAGGCCTCACTGACAGCTATTGGAGGTCTAGAAGCAAAGTTGAGATCTTGAGTCTTCATAACCTGGCAGGCAAGCTCTGGGCTGGAAATAACCAGAGAGTTAATCTCACCAAGCTTGATATGGAGAAGAGAGCCATACAGCTTAGACATGCTGTTAAGCTTGTGGTGGAGGTTTACACCTAGAAGGTGATGAATGCTTCCAATGATAGGGAGTTTTGGTGGCCCTGGAGGAAAGTTTTTGTCTCCATGGATTAGGATGCTTTTATGGCTTCTTAGGGATCGGAAGAGGAGAAGGATGGAGAAGAAGAATGAGAGCGCGAGGAAAAGTGAGAGCAGCATGATTTATGAGTGAAAGTTTGTGTGTCATTTCTTAGCATGGCTGCAAATATATATGCATTAGTTGCATGATGTAGGAGAGAAGTTTAGGCAAAATTCTATTGATGGTTCCAGCAGAAGTCATAGATAAAAGGACAAATTCTGAGTTTACTCTTTCTAGCTTCACTTGATATTCCTTTTAAATTATTAGAATATTTAACAAAGAATTTGATTTCATCATCATTATTAGTTTGGGCTGTTTACATACACAGCGCCTGCTGTATATAAATTTAGCAAGTTCTTTCATTCATTTTTTTAATTCTCACTCAAATATCAAGATTCATGATAAACCCCGGTTCATATTTTTCATTTTGATCAAATTCTCAATGATTTGATTGTGACACGGGTTAAGTACATCAACTTTGTAGTTCATAAACATTGTCTGGGTGTTAGATTTTATAAATGTAATATTTCGGGTGCATGTAATTATCCCTATTATGTCGAGTATGTGTCATTGTTATAAATATTATGTCTTATCATCCATAAATGAATATTGTAGAATTTCTTTATTTAATTTTTATGTTTTCATTGGCTATACTATTTTTTAAGAAAATTTATCTGTTGAAATTTCATTGAAATTATGGTGGAAGAGAGAAAATTTACATATGGAGACGGTATGCACAGCGCATACGGTATCCAATCACAGTCATCCATTTTTAATTTTTTTTTAAGAAAAAAAATTAATAAAAGCGGGACCCACTGTCATACAGGCTTTGTTTGGATGAGTTTTGATGTGCGGCTGTGATCAGAGAGTCGCCATATTTATTTTTTTTTCGAAAAGTAGAGAGATTTCTATTGCCAAATCTCTCTTTTATCTCCATTCAGATTCGCTGAGCACCATTGGATCAGATTTTCTTCATTCAGCTGAGCTGAACTCCATTTCTCCTCGTGATTTCCTCCTAAAAAATTTGGAATCAAGCGACTTGATTGTAATTTAAATGTCGTTTTTTGATGCAAATGCTGAAATTGTCTTCCAAACTTTACACATGGAACTATTCTGTGAGAAGTCGACTATATTAGGCAGCAGAAATGCCCAGTCCTTGTCCAACTTTATAATAGGGCTGTAAAATAAGTCAACTATTTAACAAAATATTTATGATTAGACTCAATGAAAGCTCATTCATCTTATTTTTTGATTAATTGATTGAATAAATTTAAATATTTTTATAATTAATCAAAGAAAAACATTCATACATATTTGAATAAGTGATTGGATAAATTTGAACATTTATGTAAATATTTAGTTGTTGAATGAACAAATTCAAATAATGGTTATACATATATATATAATTATTTAGAACTAGTAAATAAGCTCATTAGTAAATTGAATTAAAGTTTGTTCATAATCATTTAAGCTTTATACTATTTTGTGCTTTTAGTGAGACATCATTGAAATGTTTGAAATAGTAATGTTGATAAGATGTAAAGGTTATGCTTCAATTACTGAGTTTGTAACTCATGGGGCTTTGCAAGAGATCATTGAAAATCATGTTTTAAGGAAAATAAATAAAATTTTAAGAGATTTAAAGCTTAATTAAAAACACGAATTCAAAAATCTTAGAGTTAAACTCGAGCCCAATTGAACATGCTTTTGATGAATGAGTTCGAAATTGGCTGCGAGTTGATTTTGTTTGATTAATATTTAGAAACCCTTGCTAATTGGCCAATGGTTTTAACCTGTAAGATAAAATTTTATATCTATTGAACTCATATTTGTGAAAAAAAAATTCTCATGAAAATCATTATTGGAAGTAAAAATTGAAACTAAAAACTTACAACACAATTTGGACCCTCTTCCACAACAACCAACTCCTCTATCATAAAATAAACCTCTCAAAATATATAAGAAAGTATAAAGTAGATATGAAACACCCTTAGCCCCTCACCCCCTAAGAGAGTAAGAGAATCCTAAGGAAAATCCTCTCTTTTTGCTCTTCAACCATCTTCGGGTCTCTCCCCTCTCCAAAAATACCCTACATAACTTTTATATAGCTTAATCTCTTGCTAAAATAATTTCCCGCTTTTTTGGTGTGGTCGCGCCGAAAAGTAATGTAGTTATGCCAACCTTCAAAATCGAGCGGCGTGGTCACGCCCGATCCTGGTGTGGCCACGTCGCCTCTTTGAACTTTAGGTGTGGTCACGCCAAATTGTGGTGTGGTCATGCCCCAGTGTGGTCAGGTCGCCTCTTTTTTTCATTCCAAAATATATGTTTTCAACCTCTGTAACCTACACAACATCAGCAACAACCTTACCCAAGTGTATTTATGTGATAAATCAGTAAAATAGCAGAAAAATGTAGGGTACAATGCAGGTAAAATTACGTAAAATTGACACATGTCAGGAACTTGACATTTTAGTTACTGAAGCTCTTTGGTGTTGCGAGGCAATAACATGTTCACGAACACTTAAACCTTCTCAAGTTTAGCTTTGATCCCTTCAAATGCTAGCATATACCTTAAGAACTCACATGTTCTAGCCCTAAACATGCACTTAAGTTGCTTCACTTTTATATTATATTTTTTAGTGCTTCAAAAACTACTCCCAAGTCTTTTTTGTGTTGTTCAGGCATTTTATTCTTTACCAACATTCATCTATATGTAGTTCAGTATTCTTTTTTTCTTATGCTTAGTTGGTAAATAATACATCTATGTTCTTGAGGCATTCATGTTCTTGTTTTTAAAAGACTTTATATTATAACAAAGCACACCACTATGGTGATGAACGTAGTCTTCTTAGCATCTATAAAACACATTTTTATTTGGATATGCCTAAAAAATCATCCAGAAAGCTCATGATAGAGGTACCAAAAACTGAACCCACGAGCACATTGATATGCGGTAGGGGATAGCTGTGATTTGGGCACACCAAGTGGAAGCTAGTAAATTCAACACACATTCATGATTTATTATTTGATTTTGGGGTGATCACTATGTTTGCCACCCATTTCGGGTAGTACACTTCTTTGATGTACCTTGCCTCTAGTTGCTTATGCATTTCTTCCTGAATTAATTTTGCTAATGTGAGTGCCACTAATCTCATCTTTTATTTGATAGGTTGAGCTTTTGCATTGATATTAAGACATTGATAAGTAACAGTGGAGCGATTTAGAAGTCAACACATTGCAATATTCTCTGTGGTGATGAGTTCATCCCTATGACCTACATCAAAAGTTTTACTTATACAAACAAATGTATCATCTTCTCCATTTGGGATATCTTTGACCAACTATGACCTATATGACTAACTATTGTGGTAANATGATGAGTTCATCCCTATGACCTACATCAAAAGTTTTACTTATACAGACAAATGTATCATCTTCTCCATTTGGGATATCTTTGACCAACTATGACCTATATGACTAACTACTATGGTAATTTCCAAATATGACTTTTTATGACCAACTGATGCTACTGCAGCGACGAGCTACAACCAGTTATGTTNGTGGTAATTTCCAAATATGACTTTTTATGACCAACTGATGCTACTGCAGCGACGAGCTACAACCAGTTATGTTGGAGCCCGGTTTAAACAAATAATAATAAAAAAAACAATTTGCTTGCCGCCTGGCTGTTTACGCCTCTCATTCTTTGGAAGAGGCGTGACTTTTGCTTTAGTTGGCCCACCACCATCAATGCAAGAAAAAGAGAAGAATTAAAAAAAATATTTTCTGCGATTAAACTCCTTTTGAAACCGAACTCCAAGGTTGCTTCAAGAATTCGGTTTCTGTGTAAGGTTTACGGGAAAAGGCTACAGCTGACGGCTTAGGCTTCTTGCGACAGCGAGAGGAGGCATCCTTTTTCGACGGTTCTGCTCACGTGAAGAAGAGAGGAAGGCTTACGGAGAGAATATCATATCTCCTTTTCTAGCTTGGTGTGAGATTAGGAGAAGAAGACAAAAGCGGAGAGAATAAAAAGGGTTTTTTATTCTTATTTCACTCTTCTTCTTTACGGCAGTGGAGGAAGCCCGAGGCTGATAAAACTGGCAGCGTCGAGAAAGAAACAATGGTGAAAGAATACATCGAATTCGTAATTCCTTGAAGTTGAGATAAGTGTTTTTTTTAAAATTGAAACATACTGGTGTAAGTTCCTCAATTAGTAAAATCCTATGTAATTCTGTAGATGTAGACAATTTGTCGAATCACGTAAATCTGTGTGTTCTATTCTGGTGTGAATTTTTTTGTTCTATTTTTCACTTCTTCGTCAATCATTCTATTTCATTTCAATATACCACAACAACTGGTATCAGAGCCAATGGCTACAGATGAAGTGAAGGTTTCAGGGATCGAGAAATTTGATGGCACATATTTTAGTTATTGGAGGATGCATATAGAAGACTACTTCTATGAGAATAAACTTCATCTTCCGTTATTGGGGAAAAGACCTGAAAGAATGAATGAAACTGAATGAAATCTGTTGAATCGACAGGTTATGGAGGTTATTCAATTGACCCTATCGGGTCCACTGCACATAANAATTTTAGTTATTGGAGAATGCAGATAGAAGACTACTTCTATGAGAAGAAACTTCATCTTCCGTTATTGGGGAAAAGACCTGAAAGAATGAATGAAGCTGAATGAAATCTGTTGAATCGACAGGTTATGGAGGTTATTCAATTGACCCTATCGGGTCCACTGCACATAACGTCGTCAAGGAGACGACAACTGCAGATCTTATAACAGCCCTGACACGTATGTATGAAAAGCCATCGGCGAATAACAAAGTATATCTGATAAAGAAATTATTCAATTTGAAGATGGCGGAAGGTACGTCTGTTGTACAACACCTGAATGGTTTCAATACAATCACAAATCAATTATCTTCTGTGAAAATTGAATTTGATGATGAGATACGTGCACTGAACTTGTTGGCTTCATTTTCAAATAGCTGGGAAACTATGAGAATGATTGTCAGTAATTTTGCATGTAAATCAAAATTGAAATATGAAGATATTTGTGATTTAATTTTGGCTGAGGCGGTGCGCAGGAAAGATTCTGGCGAGATCTCGAATTCGAGTTTAGGATTAAACATTGATTCCAGAGGGAGATCACATGATAGGAACTCAAATAGGGGAAAATCAAAATCAAAGAGCAGAAGCAGGAGCAAGTCAAAGCCTGGTAAACAAGTAACTTGCTGGAATTATGGCAAAACTGGTCACATAAAGAGGAATTGCAGAAATCCCAAGAAAGTGGAGAATGACAGTGCAGATGTGGTAACTGAAGAATCACAGGATGCACTACTGCTGGCAGTTCATAGTTCCGTTGATGGCTGGATACTGGATTCAGGGGCTTCTTTCCATACAACTTTTCATCGGGAATTGATGCAAAATTATGTTGCAGGTGACTTTGGGAAAGTATATCNGCCAAGAAAGTGGAGAATGACAGTGCAGATGTGATAACTGAAGAATCACAGGAAGCACTACTGTTGGCAGTTCATAGTTCCGCTGATGGCTGGATACTGGATTCAGGGACTTCTTTCCATACAACTTTTCATCGGGAATTGATGCAAAATTATGTTGCAGGTGACTTTGGGAAAGTATATCTGGCAGATGGAGAAGCTATGAACGTGGTAGGAATGGAAGATATTAACAATGCACATCCAAAAAAGAACAAGTGGACTCTGCAAAAGGTCAGACACATTCATGAACTGAAGAAGAACCTCATTCATGTTGGGCAGCTTGATGAGTGTGGACATTCAGTAGTGTTCTCAGATAGCACCTGAAAGGTTACTAAATAAGCAATGGTACTGGCTCGGGGTAAGAAAACAGGTATGTTATATATGACTACTGGTTTAATTAACAATGTTGATACTACTGTTGCAGACAACACAACAGAGCTGTGACATTGCAGACTTGGTCACATGAGTCAAAGAGGTACGAAGGAACTTCAGTCCAGAGGCAAGCTACCAGAAATGAAGTCAATTGATTTCATCATGTGTGAGAGTTGCATCATGGGGAAGCAGAGAAATGTCAGTTTCTTGAAAGGTGGCAGAACGCTAAAGGCAGAAAAACTGGATCTTGTACACACAGATGTGTGGAGACCTTCTTCAGTAGCATCTCTTAGAGACACTCGTTACTAAGTCACATTTATTGATGATCATAGCATAAAGGTATGGGTTTATTTCTTGAAGTATAAATCTGATGTATTTAGTGTGTTCAAGACTTGAAGACCATGGTTGAGACAGAGACATGCTTAAAGCTGAAATGTCTGAGGTATGATAATTGTGGTGAGTACATTGATAGTGGATTCAATGAGTATTATGCAGCTCAGGGAATCAGAATGGAGAAGACCATTCCAGGGACGCCACAGCAAAATGGTGTTGCACAAAACATGAACAGGACCATTAATGAGCGGACTAGAAGCATGAGATTGCACGCCAGACTATCACATATTTTTTGGGCAGAAACAGTTAGTACTGCAGTTTATTTGATCAACAAAGGGTCATCTGTTCCATTAAACTGTGAATTACCTGAAGAAGTCTAGAGTGAGAAAGAGGTTAAATTTTCTCACCTTAAGACTTTTGGTTGTCTTTCTAATATTCTCATTAATCTTGATGCTCGAAGTAAGCTTGAGGCTAAGTTAAGGAAGTGTTATTTCATTGGCTATGAAGATGAGACATTTGGATATCGTTTTTGGGATAATCAGAGTTGGAAGATCATAAGGATCAGGAACGTGATTTTCAAAGAGAAGGTTATGCACAAGGACAAGTCCAGTACAATTTCTGAAATAACACTGAAGGAATCTGAGTTGGTAAGATTTGATCATTTACCAGAGGTCTTAGTGCATGACAAAGATGCTGGTGATGAGGAGAGCAGATCTGAAGCATTCACTCCTACTGTTCCACAGTCAGTTTCAGAGCAGTCTACCCTTATAGTTGCAGTTCGCAGGTCAGAAAGGGCTAGACGTTCTCCACAACGTTATTCTCCAACTTTGAACTATATTATGCTGACAGATGGTGGAGAACTTCGGAGTTATGAAGAAACCTTGTAAGATGAAAATTCGAACATGTGGGAGCTAGCCATGAAGGAGGAGATGGATTCTTTTCTAGAAAATCATACTTGGGAGTTGACAGAACTTCCATCTGAGAAGAAGGCATTACACAACAAGTGGGTGTCCGGATGAAGACTGAGCATGATAGCAGTAAGAGGTACAAGGCTAGACTTGTTGTAAAAGGTTTTCAGCAGAAACACGGTATTGATTATTCTGAGATTTTCTCTCCTGTGGTGAGGCTTACAACCATCAGAATGGTACTGTCTATGGTGGCTATTGAAGATCTCTTTATGAGCAGTTAGATGTGAAGACAGTCTCTTCATGGGGATCTTGAAGAAGACATCTACATGCACCAACCTGAAGGGTTCCTAGTACAGGGAAATGAAGAGTTAGTTTGCAGATTGAAGAAGAGCTTGTATGACCTGAAATAAGCTCCTAGACAATGATACAAGAAATTTGATAATTTCATGCACAATCCAGGATACAGCAGATGTCAGGCAGATCACTGCTACTATGTCAGGTATTTTGACAATTCCTATACCATTCTACTGTTGTATGTGAATGATATGCTTATTGCAGATGCTTGTATTGAGAAGATCAATAATCTGAAGGAACAAAAGTCAGAGCACTTTGCAATGAAGGATTTGGGAGCGGCAAAGCAAATCCTTGGTATGAGAATTGTCAGAGATAGAGTCAGAGGCATGTTGAGACTCTCTCAGGCTGAGTATGTGAAAAAGGTACTTAAAGGTTCAACATGGATAAGGTCAAACCAGTTGGCACACCCATGGGAAATCACTTCAGACTCGGCAAGAATCAGTCACCCAAGTCAGAGGAGGAACGAGATCACATCAGTAAGGTTCCTTATGCTTCAGTTATTGGTTCACTTATGTATGTTATGGTTTGCACCAGACCGGATATTGCCCACACAGTGGGAGTTGTTAGCAAATACATGAGTAATCCTGGAAAGGAACATTGGGAAACAGTGAAGTGAATCTTGAGATACCTAAGAGGCTCTTCAGAAACTTGTTTGTGTTTCTCAGGAAAGAGTCAAAGGTATGGTGCTATGTTGATGTTGGTCTAGTTGGAGACATTGATACTAGAAGAAGTATTATAGGCTATATTTACACTATTGGTGGCACAAAAGTGTCATGGGGCTCTAATCTGCAGAAGACAGTTTCGTTGTCTACTATAAAAGCTGAGTATATAGCAGTATCAGAGGCTGCAAAAGAGATGATATGGCTACAGGGCTTCTTGGAAGAATTGGGCAAGAAGAATCAGAAGAGCATTCTCTACAGTGATAGTCAGAGCGTCATATTTCTTGTCAAGAATGCATTATTTCAGTCCAGGACTAAGCACATTCAAATCAAGCATCACTTCATATGATCAATGTTGGATGACAAACAATTATTGCTTGAGAAAATTGTGGAAGCCAGAACCCTGTTGATATGTTGACAGAGGGTGTTACTCTGGAGAAACTGAAGTTGTGTGCAACTTCAGTTGGTCTTCTAGCTTGAAGACAGGGTCTTGAGTTGCAGAGGTGGAGGATTCATGTTTAAAGAAAAGGGTGATTCCGGCAGTGGAGGATATCAGTTTGAGGAAGAAGACGTTGTAGTTTGTGCATCGGTCTCCAAGTGGGAGATTTGTTATGGTGGAACCCGGTTTAAACAAATAATAATAAAAAAA